>JAODYC010000032.1:203886-218816 GCA_026262405.1 Curvularia hawaiiensis
CTCCTCACCAAGAAGCTCACTGTGTGGCAAACTGTCCTTGTGACGCTGCTCTATCTCTACGTGGCCCGTAACTTTGGCAAACTCGTCGGCCTCGAGTGCCCTGAACCGCTCGCAAGCCTGTATTCGCGGTCGTACTTTCGCGCAACGTGGGTTACAACAGCGCTAGACGCGGGCTTCTGGTCTGCTATGCGCATCAAGAGGAAGGGCTTAAGAGACTTCCTGTCGATCGTCTTCAGTGTGTATTATATGATATGTGCAGAGCAGGCAGACGAGAAGGTCCGGAAAATAAGAGCTACCTTGACGGTCGACCACCTTCGTGTAGCGTGGAACAAAGGCACCTCGCCGTATCTCGGGGCTTTGACGAGCTTGATGCGCCCGAGATTGATGGTGTACCCACCTCGCAAGATCAGGATACCCCGACCTAGAGCAAGCTCGTACAAGGAGCCCGTGACCGCATGGCTGTATTTTAACGGTCCACGAAGCGCGCTTAAGAAGCATGACAAGATTGTGCTAGACATACCTGGCGGCGGCTTCGTCGCCATGGACCCGAGGAATCATGATGATAAGCTGATGGGATGGGCTGGCAAGACTGGCCTTCCTGTGCTGAGTCTGGACTACAAGAAGGCTCCAGAGCATCCGTATCCGTATGCGCTGAACGAGTGCTATGATGTTTATCACATGATTATGGCCTCGAGAGGGACTTGTATGGGGCTGTCAGGAGAAGTTGAGCCCAAAGTTGTGGTTTCGGGTGATTCGGCGGGTGGTAACCTGGCCGTGGGCATGGTGCTCATGATCCTGCAGAGTGGTTCAACAGAGACACGAAGATGGCAGGGCGAACGCACGATACCACCTCCGGTTGGCGTAGTACTAATCTATCCAGCGTTAGATATGAACATTGGCAACTGGATGACGGATGAGCAGATGGCGCTCATCCGTGACCGCAGGGTGAGAAAGACAAACCGGCCCATCCTACGCCACAAGAGCGACGACTATCGACACCTTGCACCAAATACGCCCTATGGGTCAGACTCGGATAGCGATGACGATACCAACAAACCAAGCACGACCGGCGGCCAAACAACTTCCAACCGTGTCCTCAAATCGGCTCAGACGATGATCAGACTTTCTGCCGCTCATACTGGCCAAGACAGCCATTCTCTTCCTCGTTTGGATACGAGCAATACCACTATCAATGGTAACACTGCTCACTACCAAACCCCTGGCCAGATGACTCCCGCGAATGTCAATAGTCTGCCACCTACACCATTAGCCACCCAACCTCCTACTCCAGGTGCAACACTGCCAGCACCTCCTCCAACTACGATCAAAACCCGCCTTACAACATCCAGCATGATATCCTACTTCAACGACCGCATTCTCACACCGGAGATGATGCGTGCCATGATTATCCTATACGTGGGCCCACATCACCGCCCAGACTTTAGCACCGACTTCCTTCTCTCGCCCCTGCTTGCACCAGAGTCTCTTCTAGCAAAGTTTCCCCGATGCTGGATGCTGACTGGTGAGCGCGATCCACTCGTTGACGATACCGTCATCTTTGCCGGACGCATAAGGCAGGCGAAGCGCGCTGAATGGATAGCAGCAAAGGATCTTGGTCTCGACTGGGCCCGAGGCGAGTTCCATGAAGAGAACTGGGTAAATGTGGATCTGATTCCTGGTATAAGCCATGGCTTTTTGCAATTTGCAAGCGTGTTTCCCGAGGGCTGGAAGTACATCTATCGCTGTGGAAAGTGGATTACTGAGGCGTTTGATGCCGATGCCGATAAGGGCGAGCTGGAGACTCCAATGTACACGCCAGTTGCTCAGAATGGACGGCCAAGAGAAAGAGGAGGCGATTATTTCAGTACTGTGGGACTCGCAGATGCGATTGATGGGCTCACATCACCACAGCGAGTGAGACATCATCGTAGAACTGACACGATGAGCTCGGCGGATGAAGACCGACCGCTTGAAATGACGGTGTTGAGTAAAGGAAAGAGAAGCCCACAGAACAATCAGGATGGAGTAGCAAGAGATGTGAATGTAAGGGGTAGAGGCAGAATAAGGAGAAGCGACCGTGGCAGAAGAAAGAGTCTGGTTAGCTTGGCCAGCGAGGATGACCTGCTGGGAAGGAGGATGAAGGGGTTGACGGGTGGGCTGGGAGGGGGCGGGGTTGTTTAAGATAAGAATTCTTGGTGTGATTGTGATAGCGATTGCAGTCGTTGGATGATTAGCGTGCATAACGGCAAAGCAAGGTTTCATGCATTGAATAGAGCGTTCGTTGATACGATTACCTGTGACTTGTTGTTGTCGAGGTGTAGAAGTGATGGTTTGGTTGTGTGGTTCATACAGTGACTAGGAGTTTGAAGCATGTGTAGCTTGTCTTCTTCATCTCGCCGTTCTTTTGCCTGAGGAGTCTCCAGGATGAAAAGGTTGTCCGGTGAATCACTCGCACGATTCTTCGGGTGTATATGAAAAAAAGTATGCGTTGTCCATGTCGAGTTCTTTAGGCTCTACTCGACCAAGCCATTGCTTAGGTAACTAACATCCACACTGATCCGCTCTCGCTCGTCTTCTGAGTCGCGCATCCATGTTTGCGATCATCGCTCTATAGCGGATCCACGTACACATAACGGAAATAATAGGGAACTAACAGAATCAAGCCCGTGGAAGCGAACTGCTTGACTCGGTGAAGAGACGGTATTCCTGTTCTATGGAAAACAAGATCCTGGTCCCAACCCTCTGGTGCTACGATCTTGGTACTGATTTGTATGGAGCTTGTATGCTAGTGTATCTTAGGCCTCAACGGTGGTGGGGCGCGGTGCGGTGCCCCTATCGGAGTGCACATCAGGAAGTTGTGTAGATGGTTGGTGGGAATAGCAGAAGGGACTCGTAACGGTGCTCAACAATGTTGCAACTGCCGCGAGCGCTTTCTTTGTCTCTATGCTTTCTTCGGATTGATTGCAATCCCTTGCGTTATTCTCAGCAAAGTATTGGCTACATTATACACGCACACACTCAACAAACCATGGCCGGTTCTACCCGAGGTGGCATTGCTGCCCCTGGGGTTTCTGGAGGGTGGGTCCAGCAAGACTATTGCAGGGCCCTCCAGACTGGGGCAGGCGAGGCTGGAGCGGAGTATGTCGGACGGCGTACTGCAGCTAGGTACGCTCCCTCTTCGCATTTTGCACGGCAGCACCCACAAAGGGTATGGGCGCCGAAACCCCGGTAGTGAATAGCGGAAGCGGGCCTCACTGACCAGGTCTTCATCCGTCCTCCGATTCCGATAGTGATATGTGCGTGCGTGCGTCAAACTGGTTTGCTGCCTTTTTGCAATTTGCGCCGCGTTTTGACACATCAATTGGCACCACGACGTCATGGCTTGGACCAAAGCTGCTGGCCACGCATGCACCGTGGTATTGGTCGGTCGGTCGAGACTCCGGTAGTCGAACGATGGTCAGGTTTGGTTGCGAACGCTAGCCGCCACTCCCGCGTGCTACCCGGTGCTTGTCTTCATGTCCGACTTGACGATGTTCTGCTGTGCTGTGTGTAGGCTTCCCCCAGGTCTGCAACAAACTCCATGGGGTATGCACTTCGAGAAGAGGGGAAGACGCGCAACCTGCCTTGTGTGCAATCGGCGAGTATCTCGGGAAAAATCTCTGTTGAGCCGCAGAGCCGCATGTGGGGCGCTAGAAGCTTCTTTGCAGCCAAGCTCCACTAAGACGTCGGTCCGATGCTTGTCCGATTCCGCTCATCTATGCTCGACTGGGTGCTGATTGGCATGTCTGCAACAACCGGCCTGGGGCTCACGCTGATTGAACTGACAAGGGACCCGGCATCGCTCTCCGCCCAAGTCAAAAAATTTGCCGCCTTGGTGCCATGGAGACTCCACATGTACGTCACTCCATTCGCGTGGGAGCACCATGGGGGGACTTCTCCATGGGCATGGACTTTCCCCACCGGGGTTTATAAAGGGCGGAGACATGGCCGCTGAAGGCCTTGTTGTGCGTGCTGTGCGTGCGAGAGACAACCAGTCGTCTTGCTGCCTATATTCTCTTCCGTTTCATCACCCTTTCTGTCGTTGATTATTGCCCATCATGGACGAGAAGGATACAAAGATGGTCGAGGTCGACAACAAGTCGGCAGACCCACATCTACAGACCGAAAAGAACGACAACATCCAGGTTGCTCCTGCCCCTGACTACACTGCGCCCAAGGCGAGGACAGAGCAGCTCGAAGATGCCAGAGGTTGGGAATCCGAGAACCTGATTCAGGATCTTTCGAAGCAGCTCGAACAGGCCAACTACAAGAAGGGCTTTTTCGACCTCGAGTTCAAGAACCCGAAGCACTTCACATGGATGCTGGTTGCCTTTGCATCCATGGGCGGTCTCCTCTCTGGTCTCGATCAGTCGCTCATCTCCGGCGCTAATCTAACACTGCCCAGAGATTTGGGCCTTACTGACCAGCAAAACTCGCTGGTTAACTCTGGCATGCCTCTCGGTGGTATGTGGCCTTTTTTTCTCCTTTTGAAAACTTCAAGCTAACATGATTTAGCTGTCGCTGGTGCTTTTCTCATTTCCCCATGTAACGAATACTTTGGTCGCCGCTGGGCCATCATCATCTCCTGCATTCTCTACACCATTGGCGGTGCTCTCGAAGCTGGAGCCATGAACTACGGTATGATTGTCGCCGCCCGCGTCATCCTGGGAGCTGGTGTCGGTCTCGAAGGAGGTACTGTTCCTGTCTACGTCGCCGAAACAGTCGAGAGCAAGATACGTGGTAACCTTGTTTCCCTGTACCAATTCAACATCGCCCTTGGAGAAGTTCTTGGATACGCTGTTGCCGCTATGTTTATTACTGTTCCCGGAAACTGGCGCTACATTCTCGGTTCCTCGCTCGTTTTCAGTACTATCATGGGTATCGGTATTCTCTTCATGCCGGAAAGTCCTCGATACTTGATGCACAAGAACAAGCCTCTGGAGGCCTTCAAGGTATGGAAGCGTATCCGCGGTATTGCTACGCACGAGGCTCGTGAGGAGTTCTTCGTCATGAAGGTTAGCACCGAGATGGAGGAGGCCGAAGTTGCTGCCGGACGCACAAACCGTTTCCCATGGATGGACTTTTTCACCAAGGCCCGCCCACGCCGTGCGATTATTTACGCCAATATCATGATCTTCCTTGGACAATTTACGGGTATTAATGCAATTATGTATTACATGTCGGTTTTGATGTCTCAAATCGGCTTCGACACCTACGACGCCACTTACATGTCGCTTGTTGGAGGAGGTTCGCTACTTCTTGGCACAATTCCCGCCATTTTCCTCATGGAAACCTGCGGACGTCGCTTCTGGGCTATTGCCATGTTGCCTGGTTTCTTCATTGGCCTTGTTCTAGTCGGCGTCTCATACCAAATTTCTGGTCTGAGCGGCAAACTTGCTGTCTACTTTATCGGCCTAATCCTCTACATGCTGTTCTTCGGTTCCTACGCAGCTCTCACTTGGGTCATTCCTTCTGAGGTCTACCCAACTTACCTCCGTTCTTACGGCATGACCACCTCAACTGCATGGCTGTTCCTCTCCTCCTTCATCGTCACCTACAACTTCACCAGCATGCAGGAAGCCTTCACCAAGACTGGTCTTACCCTCGGATTTTTTGGCGGTATCGCGGTTGTAGGATGGTTCTACCAGATCCTCTTCATGCCCGAGACCAAAGATCTTACGCTTGAGGAAATCGACCAGCTGTTCCAAAAGCCAACGAGCCAGCTTGTTAAGGAGAACATGAAGAGCTCTATGGAAGTCACAAAGGACCTGTGCTGCTTCAGATTCAAGAAAGTATTCATAGACAACAACCGCAGGCTCAAGCGCGAGGAGTAGAGAATGACTGCATGTTGATTTGCGCTGTCATCTATTCTGCCTCCCAAAGGGGCTCTATGGACATCATTTGATGAGTATACGAAGTTGGGAGAAGACATCTTGAGGTGTCTATAGCGACAATGATGTTATATAAATTTCTGTAATGATTCAATACCCCGGATATATTCCATGAATTAAAGTTATCATACTGCCAAATTGTTGCACCTCGCCACCAAGCTGCACTCAATGTTTTTTGCATTACTGTTCATCCTGATAGTGTGATTTAGCCTTAAGCTTCTTTGCAAATGGAAACCAGTGTCTCAGTTTCTCTGCAAACTGTTGAAATGTCGAACTGGAGGCATAAACATTCTCTATCTGCCACAAGAGGCCTCAAGTACTCTAAGAAAACCGGGGCTCCACCTCATCGTCTAATGTGTGATGAGATGGAAGCAACAAGACCATTTGACAAACCTAAACGGGACAACTGATAATGCTTGCTGAGATATGAAAGAGCTCTTTGTCCGACGTAAACTTCTTGCAAACATCACACGACATCTTATCACATAATCAAGACAGTCCTCACAATTGTTACCAGCTATTGATCGCGTCAGAGTCAACAATTTTTGCATTTTGATTTCGCTCCTATTGACAGTGCACAATAATTTCTAATTAGGAACAAAGGTAGACTCTTCTAGTACTATCAAGCAAATTATCATGTAGCCACTGCAACGCACTGTAGTCTTTATAGGAAATTGCGTAAAGGCTTCAGCCCAAATCATTCAAGAAACAGTCTAAGACAGTTCCTACGTCGCGCATACGCAGTTACAGAATGTATTATACATGCACCTTTGTGATCAGGAACACTATTAGACATGTCTCACAAGCATGATCCTTCTTTCCCTTGAAGAGAAGAATTCTATTTATCACCATTACACTCCACTTCGCCCTTCCTTCCTTCCATCCATTCAACCAGCTCCTGGAGCTCTTTTCAGACTGTATACCAGTGCACTGTCACACACATGAGAAAACTATTCCATCTTCCTACGATAAGGAGATATCTACTCCCTGCCATCCTTGTCCAAGCCCAGAGAAAGCGGAGAGAACTACTTGATCCACTGCCTCCGACTCTCACATACCAAACAAGAAGCCTAAGCGAGCAAACCTACCGATTGTTCAAACCACGCCCAAACGATCCGATACAAGGACTACCTCTCGCCTGGAGAAATGACATTCTCCCTCCTCCTCCCTCTCGACAGCACTGGTCCCCAAGATTCTACGCCTCACGCTTCTGCTTCCAGCACATTATTACCACCCCATTGGCTTCTTGCATTCTCTCTCACTGCTGCAGGTGTGGCAGGGGTGCAGTATCGCATGTGCTGGAAGCGATGGGGTGGAGGAGGGTGAGGGGCGCAGGCGCTGAGTGGGATGGGACGAAGCAAATTCAACTTTTTCTGCTTTTCAAGGGGTATAGGAATGTGGACACGAACATAAGGGCTGATCAAGTATCAAGAGAGGGGTATGACGGTCAAGGGGTGGTGTGAAGATTAGCAAAGATGGAGTTTTTTTTTTCAGGCAAGGAAGCATGGTAGTTTGAAGTACGGGTCTTTTCATACTGGAGGAAGGTTCTGAGACGTAACTTGAGTTTTCAGAGAGTGTAAATGCTGTTACTACGCACTGGGTTACTGCTTCCAGTACCGTTAGCAGTGTCTTATTGATGAAGCTGCGTCCAGTTCAGTGCCTGGGCTCATGTCACATGTGCTCTAACCATTCTCTTTCTCTAGAGAATGGTGATTTATTGCACCAACTCTCTTGAGAACTGCCATTAGACACTGTGTTCTCACACAAACATGAATAGTAGTGTCAAAAGTTCCTTTCTCTAACCACTGTTTTGCAAAAGTTGATTCTTCCATATTTCATAGCCAATAATTTCTGTAGCGCTACATCTTAAACCTTCAATGTTATAGAACTTCGGCATGGTATGTTCATAAAGCAAGCACGAATCGTCAGAAGGCTTCACGTGATTGAATCCTCACTTTGAAATTGAAGCTCCTTGGAATTGACGGCGACAATCTGTTTATCAATACATTCTGCTTTGTCACATGGCACAGTAGCAAGAGTCTAATCACAATAAATTGAAGCGTCAACATTACAGTCCTGGCGCGCTGTTGATACATCTACGAAGTAATGTACAGCCAGTAGGTACTCATTCAAATAAGCACCACGCCTTGCCACAGCTACTATGTCCCCAATTCCTTTCCTCCGACGACCAAAAATCTAAATTAGCTACGCGCCGATCATCCATTACGTAGCCTATTCCGCTCCAGACCGATTGGTGGGACAACGCCCGTAATTAGGTAGGTCGGCCGTGAACAGCAAAGCTGATCCATTCCGCTTGCGTCCCCGAAAGACCGACCGACATGAGACATGCTGTCATCGGACATATCATGCGGCAGGGCTGAAACTAACAGCTAGATACATGTCTTGTGACTTCGGCCACGGATCGGGTAAGGCGGTGTACGGGATTGCGGGAGGTCATGTGCCAGGGAAAATTAAGTTGGTTGAAGATCAACGTCGAAGCATTGCTTGCACAGTATGAATGACAAAGGTACGTTTGTAACGCTTTGGATTCAGAGTAATGTGACTAGAATATGGTATGATTATAGAGCTCTGGATAGGGTGCGTATGACTCCAGGAAAGTAGCCGTGTTTGCATTAGTTCACTGCTGCTACTGGAAGCGATTTGCAGGGTCCAGCGTTATTACAACGAACCCAACAAGTTCTCCAGTTCGCACTCTGGCGGCATTTGTGGTGATGGAGAGGGTCGTAGTAGTCTATCCATAGTCTTTCGTCCTAGAAAAGTTCGGAGCATAGATATCGGCGGCATAGCCGAGAGAACGGAGATGGTTACCCGCAGTCGATCAAGATGCTTCGTACAACGCTCGTTTTGTCGACATGATTCGCACAGTCCAACGCGCCATGTAGTGGTGTTTGTCGAGTGGGTATGGTCCTAAGTCGGAATACTTTCTACAGCACCGAAATATCCCCCAAACTTCTCAGTCTTTCCCCATTCGTGGTGTAGCATAGCCCCGCTCCATGTTCTCCGCCCGTAGATGTAGTCAGCCGTCAGTGTGATCCAGCTTCAGTGTTCGTCATTCTTCATCACCCATTCCTCATTTGTCATCGCCCATCAGTCTGCCCTTGTTCTTTTGCTCTCCTCTTTTCAGCAACCATTGCAATCTTCCTCTCCATCTCGTTCTTCTTACGCACTAGCTCGGCACGTGTGACTTCGAGTTGGGCGATTCGCTCTTCTGGTGAGGCCTGGAGAACCTGTTGCTTTTGCTGTAGAAGTGGATTGTTAGTATGGCAGCTTCTTGAAGGACCGAGACCTAGAGGAGCAACCCAATGGGCCGTCATAGGAACCGTATATGTTCAAGAGGGAAGTCTCTTCGATATGACGTGAATACCAACATACCTGCTTGAGTTCCTGCCGTCCCTTCAACCCTGCGCCATAAAGGCTCCCAGTCACCGTAATTGCGGCGACTGCGCCTGTCATGATCCAGCGCCGGACCGTCTGGAGTGTAACCATGGTTCCCCGCGGACTGAGTTTGGATAGATGACGCGACAAGGGGGTCAACAGTGGCGCATAACCTTATTATGAAGAGCAATTGAGTCGAGGTCGCAGAAAAGTCGAAGCGGAGTGGAGATTCGGATCGCCAAGCCCTGTTCGCCGCGGGAGTCCCACCACGATCCAAATGCGACGCGCTGCCCCCCACTTCTGCACCCACAACAAACACAACCACAACGTCCACGACGAAACGTCCAACTCGTAGCTTAAACGTACCCTTGCGAAGAAGCCGCCAGTCACAGCTATTGCGATGTCGAATATCCCGCGCTCACATACCCCAGGCGGCTCGCGTCTCAGTACGGTGCCGTCGCAAAAGCCACGCCAACTTTCTCACTTGCAGGCGCAACTGGCACAGCTGACAGCAAACATGGCGGATCTGGAAAGTCTGATGCGGATGACGGCGGGTCAGGCCCAGGATATGCGGGGCTTGGGTGGTTATGCTGGCGCCATGTAAGTCGTAGTGGCAGGATCATTCGGGTCAACTCTGGGACGAGGGACAGAGTTCAAGTTGTTGGCAAGACGGGTGCTAACACTAGTCGCACAGGTTTATGGCAGCCAGCAAGGTACTGGGAGAAGAGACGGTCAAGGGCGGTGGGACAGCTGAGGAGAAGAAGGAGAGGGAATGAAACGATTAAATACGACCACACTGCGGCTGTGCCGTGTATCCCACCCGCGCCTCGAATACCGCAACGACACCGAACCTATCAATAGCTCAAAGCGATACCGTTCTTGGCAATTTCTGTGTCATATAAACGCGGCTGGCAAGATAGGGACCGTGGATGTCAACGCACCAAGGCTGCTGGTATAGATGTCACTAAGGGGACTAAACCAAGACCGTGGCAGAAGATATTCAAGAGATGGAACTGTTGGGGCGCTTGAAAGAGATTTCACGAACCATATGACGGTTCCTGAAGCGACACCCGATTGGATTGGTACGAGGAATCGTGTAGACATCCAGCAATGTACTCAGACACTCACGATAACCATCCCCACTTCCCCCCCATTTTGTGGTCGAGAATATTGTGGGGGGCCCGTACCAAATCCACTTTCAGACGATCACCCAAAGTCTACCGCTCTGATTGCCTGGCTTGCACAACCGGCCGACGGCGAACTCAGCTATCATGGCACAAAGCAGCTGCAGACACGACAATACCAAAAGCACAATCTCAGCCGTTCAACAAGATACAGGGTCTGATGTTCTTATCAACTACGTTGATTCGCCAGTGCACATCACTGCGGAAGCCAAACGTTGCCCATTGCTTGCCGCGCAGCCGCAGCGTACACTTCCCTGCGTGAGATAAGGTACCGAGAGATAGTCGATCTCTGTTTTACATCCGCAATAGGAAGGCCCCTGCCTGTCCGGATACGTGGACTACGTGGGTTTCGCCCTACCTGGCCAGTTTGGTATGTTTTCGTGAGTGTTATTGGTTGCTTGGATGGTAAGTGAGGAGGACGTGAGGCTGAAAGGGGGTGCAAGCACCACTAAGAGTACCGCTATCATATTGCGCCATGATAACGCTTGATGGTATCACTGTGCACGGCATGGCTTTGGCAGTAGACCCTGCGTTCTATAAGAAGTCCCGTGTGCCGCCATTGCATTTCAGGCTGGAAAGCAAATCTGCCCCTCGTTTCTGTGCATTTGACGACCTGGTTCCGCCCTGCCGTTGTTGACCACCTTCCGTCGACAGCGCCAAGATGGCGCGCCTTGAAGACGACTTTTTTTTTCCTCCTCGAAGACACTAGAGTTAGCCGTGGACGGCCGATCTCAAGAGGATAGTGTTTGAGGAAAGCCACCGAAGTCTCCTATCCTACTTGTTGTTCGTGGTAGTGAATGCCGGCGTGCAGCCATCCACGCGTCGGCCGGATTGACCGGAGCAAGCAACGCACACACCCCTCCACTCCGGTGCGTGTCCCAAGCCCGGCGGAATCGTGTAGCAAACGTCACGCCGAGAACCGCGCCCTTGCCACTGTCCTGATTCAACGACGACAACAATAACTCGGGATGACATGCAAGCTGGCCAAGATTGGACGAAACAGCCTTGTACCAAACTGGAGGCATAGCACGCGAGCCTCCACGTCAGCGACGGCAACGAGCACACGATCAGGAAGGACCCTTTCCCACTTGGAGGCCACGGCCGACCCCGTCGATAGTCGACCGTTGTGTGCCCAATGTGGATCGTCCAAGGGCGGTGTTGTGGACGGCGATCAAGGGGATCATCATCCGAATTATCCATATCCGACTTTATAAATGAATCACGTATTATAACCCCCACGGGTATCCCGCGTCTCGTATCGAAGGCATGCGACCTCGAAACCCTGCCCACAACCAACGGGCGTCTCAACTTGAGGGAGAGCGTAGGAGACATGCATCCGTGTGCTCCTAGGGACTCGGGGGTGTGGCTCTATGGTATTGATGGTCGGGCGGTTGCAGCGGTTGCGTAGTGCCGTGACTACCGTGCGAATGTGGGTTTTGGTGCAGCACCAGTCCCAAACATTGCGGGACAACGAGCGGATATCTCCGCAGAAGAGGGTTTTTCCGAAGCGTTGCAGACATCCGATAATACAGCGTTGCGACACGTTTCGGAGTCGAGATTGGATATGGCGGAATAGAGCATAGCACAGTACAGAGGCTCGTGTTGTTGAACGACTACTGTGTGTGTAGCGTGCCCAAAGCCATCAATGCAGCGACAAGCGAGGTTAGAGCGGATTAAGTCGGGTTTAGCAAAGGATCTAGGCTCCACTTTACCTGCTCATGCATGCAAGTCAGAAGCAAATGGCGTTTTTTGGGGGGGGCAAAAAGAGAGGAGAGAGGCTTTGCATGGACAGGGGTACGACGCCTGACCGCTTGCTCTTTTTGGGACAAGGTACGTGGGGGTGCATCCTCTTCTCAATATCACACGTACCCTGCCTGCATGCCTCTACTACTGATGAGTAAATGCAAAACGGAGCTCCTGGGCCGCCTTGAATTGCACGGGCGAGAAAATGGCTCAGCAATCGGCGAAGCGTGGGCCATAGTGACATGACTTGGCGGCGACACTGGTTCGCATGTGAAAGTCTGCTGCAGTGGTGAGCCGGGATCTAAACGACTGGTCCCAAATTAGCCGATGCGCGACGTCAACCATCGGTGGTTGCGGGTTGCTAGATAAACCAGGTCCGAAGTAATGCCAGTCGGCAAAAACAGTGCAAGTGGGAGCTGGGTAAATTGCTGGACCCTTTTACAACTTTTGAGGGAATGTAAAGCGTTGGTGGGGACCTGGTAGAATCCGGGTTCGACCCAGCAAAGCAGTGCACTCGCGAGTCCAGGTGCACCAACCTACTGCCACAGCTCGGTAGTCTAAGGGCAAAGCCGTTGGCGGCTGGATTTGACACGCTGCAAAGGCAATGCTAGCCAAGAGCGGGCGACACCTGTCCGATCTTGATGGACAGCGTCAGAAGCACACAGATCGTAGCCCGAACTTGAAAACCCGTCCATTCGTGGCTGTGTCTCACGTGCTTTCACTGTGTACCATACTACATGTGTCTTACCCGTGTGTGATCGGCTCTCTGGGGCGAACGTACCGTATGCAGGACGTCCGTCCTGACGTATGTGTGCACACATGCCCCTGCCTACTTGTAGACTAGAACGTCGGGTAGCAGGGCGTGTAAAAGATCTAGAAGAATTGCCACAGATTACGACCATGGTTATCGTTCATGCGAGTGTTTCTCAGATTTGTAGTATACTTCTCCACTGCACGCGTAACGGTTACATGTAGAGGAACACATAGATATGGATCCTCTCCCCAGGCGCACGGGTTTTCCGACGGTAGCAGTGGCTACGCGCCCGCATGTGGATGCTGGTGGACCAGTCTGTGGCACGCTGGGTTGGGGTTTGGGCTTACCTAGGGCAGAAATAGGATACGGGTGGAGGTAGTTGTTTTGCCGGTACAAGGAGCCGTTCAAGGGGGGATCCGCTAGGGCAGTGGATGCTGTTGAGCACGCCAGACCCTCAAGCTGTACCTGTGTTGCGTGTATTGGGGGGGTTAGAGATTGTGCATCAGCCAAGAAAGGCTGCAGCCACGTGCTCGTGCACCGAGAGCAGTGGGCCCAGCGGACAGACTAATCGTGGATGTGGGCCTGGTAAACAAGAGACCCTGAGATGGATGAGATGAGCGAGTGAGGCTGTCGGGAAATGTAGGAAGAGAAGTGCCGAGTCCAAAGAGCGAGTTCCGGCCGTGCTCGGATGCGATGCTCCACAAGCGGGTAAAACAATACATGGCCATGTACATAGCACGTAGGCAGTGTGCATACTGTGTAGAGGGGTGCCGAAAGCGTCTGGGTGCTGGCTAGCTGGCGGACAGGATTCTGGCCATGGAGAGACAGGGCTCGGTTCGAGGCAGTGCAGCAAGGCACACCTGCCCCGGATTGAAAATGAAATACAGGCGCATGGCGTGTGGACAGGCGGAGGCGCGCTGCTGCTACACCATGGTGCTGGCGGTCAATGGGCAGGGCAAGCTGACGAATGGCACGGCTGAGGGCGCGGGTGTCTATTCGTGTAAGCTTCCAAGGCTACTGGTTGCTGTGGATCTCTCGGGGAGCTAGAAGGCGTCAGGACAGGGAAGAGGGAACATTAGCGAGGTGCCGGCCTTGAGGGTGTGCATGCAGACAGACAGCAGTGGGAGCACGAGTGACGTACCGGGTGCAGGCTGAGGCCATGGCCAGAATTGCCGGGCGACGAGAAAAAAAAACCAGCAAAACCTCCCGCGAATATTCCCACCAGGGCCATGCAGTGAAATGGCTCCGAGCCCGTTAGCCAGGATGCCTAGCTGAGGATGAGCAGCACGGTTCAAGCGGTCTTGAGACGGACCGGGGCCTGCATGCTAAGCGGCAGCAGGCAAGCCAGGCCAAGACGAGGCAAGGCCAGGCCAGGCAAGGCAAACAGCGTCCCGTTGAACCGTCGTCGGAGTGTCGTGTGGGCTGGCTGGCGTGCTGGCGGGTCTGGCTGGCGAGGGTGGTCGGAGACTGCCCATGTTCGAGGGCCGCTGTGGAGAGCGAGGCGAGCAGGCGGGCAGGCGAGGGGCGGGGAGCAAGGGAGGGCTGCTGGATATTCGCAGAGGGAGGCATTCTGCCGCAGTCGTCGTCGACGGTGTATGGATGGCAGCGAGGGCAGCGCCAACGCCCCAAACCGTAGGCCCCGGGCTCGGACATGGAGGGCCACGCGGGCTGCACACGTGATTGGCTGGCGGGCGCGAGGGTGGGGGCTGGCGTGGGTGCGAACGATCCACCCTCTGCATCTCATTCTCTCCCAGAGGCCCAGCGTCACGACTCTCGACCCACCGGGCGCCCCCTGCCGCCGCATGCTGTAGCCCGCAATCGTTGCAATTCAATTATTGCGCCGCTCACTGGACTGCTCTGGCGCGCAACCAGCCTAGACATATCGAGGGTCTTTCCCCGTGGAGGCCGACGACGACGACGACT
>JAODYC010000033.1:5346-103008 GCA_026262405.1 Curvularia hawaiiensis
TGTTAAGGAAAAGGTGGCAGCTTACTTCGCGGTACCTGGACAGGTAGATCTTCAGGGCTTCCGAGTAGTTTTCGAAGCCGAGGGAGGTCATGGCAAAGAGAATGTCCTCTCCATTGACCGTTTTGCGCTTCTCCTGCTGGCACTTCTCGGAGGCTGCGGAGAGAATTAGCGAATAGCTCGACATATCAATGGGGCAAATAAAAATTACCCTCGCTTGTGATGAACGAGATAAACTCGCTCACACACTCCTGCATGCATTCCTTGGCTTCCTTTGCGATTTTGGCGTTTTCGGGAAGAGCCATCTTCATGATTCGAGCGACTGGAGCAAAGTTACGTATGTTAGCATCTGAAGGAGAACCAGGGCTTGTGCTTGAGCTCTTTGGTGTCAATTGTGGTGGGGAAGTGGACGAGTGTGGAGGAGAGGGCGACATGGCGCAAGCTGCAGGTCGGGGGATTTCCAGGCACCGCAGGACGCTGAGTGGCTGGAGCACAGTACAGGTTTAGGCGATTCGACGCAGGCACGCGCAGATGGAGAGGGAGGTTCTGCGGGCATCCAGAGAGATGTGCAGCCGTTGGAGCCATTCGTCGACGTGCAGATAAAATGGACGGGGGCGGGCAAATCAACGAAGGGGGGAGAGAGGGCCAGAGAAAGAGACGTACCATTGGCGATTGGAAGCCATCGATCTTGCTCCTTGACCTCGAACTCGTAACCAATCTGTGCTGTGTTCTCTTCTGTGTTCCGGTCCATGGGCTGTTCTTCGTCAGGCGACTGGACTGGTTCCACGCCCTCCTGCTTTGGGGGTGAGGCCGACATTTTAGCGGTTGCGCGGTCGGCAGGCGTATGCGCTGGCGGCGATTTTGTTGGCAACCACGTCACTGGGAGAGAAGATGGGGCGAGCTGGCGGCCGAGTATGCAGCCTGCGGGTCACTGGTGTAACGAGGATGCTGAGGGGAGGAAGCGGTTAGCGGCATGCAACCAGTGCAGACAGGATGAGCTTGGGAAGCAGCTGACGACGTACGAGGGTAGCTGCGACCGAGTGGAGCGGGCGGGGGGACACGCGAACTGCTTGGTCGAGTCAGCCAGAGAGCAAATGAGCGGGCCGAGAGGGCGACGACGACTGCGACGGCGACTGGAACCGCAAGCGCGGCCGCAGCTGCGTCCGAGGCAAGCTCCTGATGGCGATGCCAGCGGCAGGTGCCACTGTCGCACCCAGGGCGGAGAGCAGCTAAGGTAAGAGCGGCCGGCTGGTGGGCAGAGGCGGCAGGCGCGATCGCAACGGGGGAGGCGGTTGCGACACGCAGCGCGAGTCGGACGGCCGGTTGGAGGCAAGCGACGCCCACTTACACGTATCCAGAGGGGGCTTGGTGTCGTCGTGTCGACTTGGTGGTAGCCTGGGAGCCCGTGTGACGATGGCTGTCTGGCGTGTCGATGGATTGGCCGTGGGCCGGTATGCAAGCAGTCGTTGGGGTCAGAGAGCAGGGCGTCGGTCTAGCTTGGGTGCAGGGCGTGCTTCGGGCGCAGAGGGGCGTCGGTCTGGTCAATGGATTCCGCGAGCTGTCCGCTTTGGTCGCGACGGTGGTGTAGTGAGCAAGATGGTAACGCGCCTGCCAATAGGAGCGCGAGGAGAAGATATGGGGGAAGCTCAGAGCGCGCCCGAGATGGGGGCGACGCTTGGACGTCGACGGCCCATTCGATTGTCCGCTGGCCGCTCTGCGCTCACGGTACGCACCAATCGCGGCCCGCCCCGAGACGATTCGCATGCGCTTGATTCGTCTTCATGGCTACCTCGATTCACCTCGACCACTACCCTCGCCCGCCTATTCTCGTCCAGAGGCTCTCTACCTGCCATCGGCTCTACACCTGCCACCGGCCCGTCGTCGAAGCACGCCTGCAAACTACATGCGCTAGTCGGCGATCCTCATGCAAGCCGTGCCATCAGCTTTCATTCGACAGCCCTACGCAATCCCACGTTGCAAGTCCCTCTTTTGCCCCATCCGCGAAGCCACGGCTACAGGGCCTATTCTCCTAGACTGCTCCTAGACTCCACTGCCATCGGCTCTATTCACACCTCTTTCGGCGCTCGACTAGACATGGACACAAGAGCCGCTTGACCTTACCCCACGCACATCGTCATGCCAAGTCTTTGTGCTGCACTCCTCCATATTCCTTTTGTTCTCCCACGCCAGCGTGTCTTATCCTCAGCATAATCCCAGCCGTCTGCAGACGTCAGTCTGGAATCCTTCTTGTTGGGCTCGGTTGCATGTACAGCCTTGCTCTCTCAGCTTCACTATTCTCTCCACCGCTCCATGACGTTCGCACTAGCCACCAACGGCCTCGGAACCTCACCGTTCATCCTGCTCTTCGCGTAACCACCACAGCCGGTACCCTATGAGCTACGTGTCCACGGTCATGGTACGCTGATTGCCGATCGGTGCGTCAGCTCACTCGGGCCCAACTGGACAGCTCATCGTGCAGCACTGCCTAGGGGTGCAGAACACCTGCTAATCGCTTGTTAGTTCGGCCTCGACGTCCATAGTCTTCGGCACTTTCGCCTTCGCCAGCTATACAGCTGGTGGGGGCTCAGTGCTGTTGACCTTCTTCATCATCGCTCTGCTCTGACGTGCTGCCGTTGCCTCACTAATCACATTTCCAATATTGCATATCGTAGCGTGAGCTATAATACCAGAGCTATATACGTATTCTCTCTCTCTCTTTCATGGGTCCGATGTCGACTTCCAGGGAAAGCCATGCTGTCATATCGTGACATGCTTTGCAACATCTAGCCCCCGAGTCACGCCCTCTACAGCGGCCCTACAATCCGATCCGGAACGAGCTATACTCTTCCCCGAAGGCCCGTATCCATTTCTCCTGACTCTGCCGGCCGACATCTTGCCGCATTGACGCTGATAGTAGCCCACGTGGAACCAAGCATACGTCGTGCACCCTCCCTGTCAAAGAAGTGCCGCGTGATCTGGCACTCTTCTATTGCCCGGGCTGTTGAACAACCTGGATATTGTTCTTCTTCTGCAATGCCAAAGTCAGCTGTCCATTTCCCTTGCAAGACTCAAAGACGCAATCATGATGTGCCACACTTTAGCACAACAGGCATACGTACCTTCCAACTTTCCATCTCATCCTGCTTCGACTTGTACTGCTTGACTAGCTCTTCTAGCGCTTTCTTGAGACCATCCGAGTTAGTCTGCAAGATGGGGACAACCTCCTTGACTGTACGCTCAGTCAGGACCCCATTGATCATGCGGAAGCATTTTCGGTCGCCTGAAAGTGGCTGCAGCGTCTCTAGCACAAGCCTAGTATATATCAGTAAATTCTTGTGCAGCCCATGACTTGGCCAAAAGCAGATCGCTTTTGAGGGGGACAGAGTAGACAACTCCTCCAAAGGGTCAAGGGCCTAGATCGCCAAAGAAGCGGTGTGACAACCATGGTAAAGCAGCAGGATCTGCTGCTTCACACGTAATATCGAAACTTACTTGTGCTCTTCGGATTCCTGCTCGATATCGCCAATCTTGGAGGCAATGGTTTGTAACGTGTTTTTGTAATTCTGGTATGTTGTTTGAAGCTCTGTAATCTGTGAGCAGCCTGAAATCATGTTTCGAGCTGAGAATTGATCTTGTATACCTTGTTGCTTCTTCAACTGCGCTTGGGAGGCCATGCCGACTTGTATTGGGTGTGCGTGAGTGAGAGAGAGTCCTGGTTGCGGGGAACTCGGAGGAGGGAAAAAAGAATTGTCCAACAGGCAACACAATGTCACCCACGATCAATCGAAGTGAACACTACTCGCAAGCGAATTTGGCAAGATGCCTATGACTAGTCTACTTGAGAGTCTCCGAACAGAAGCGCGTTTCGAACTAGGGCCGATGAGCACGAGTCCGAAGAAAGGCGCGCTCGGACGTAGTAGGGTCGATAGTTTGCGAGACTCCAGCGATTCGTCCAAGAAACTGAGATCAGATTGGCGCTCTGCACTGCAGCTTCTACGCGCCACCCACGATACACTTGCGCACACGACGAAGCAACCGCTTCCTAGCTCGAGTTGACTGACACACGAATACGTGGCTTAACTATGCATCCCCATCTCCACACCGAAGAAGTCCAAAAGAGTGCGCCCTCACCCCACCCATGCACCCCTCTCCAACCTCACACAGAGACATCCCAGCTAACCTCGGCACCCTCAGGCTGCGCCGACGTCGTCGCCGCCCTCGAAGAATGCCACGCGCATGGCTTCCTCTGGAAAGTCACGGGCAACTGCACCGACGCCAAACACAAAGTCAACATGTGCCTGCGCGGCATCCGGCTCGAGCGGACGCGCCAGAACCGTGAGGCGGCCAAGGAGAAGCGCGAGAGGATAAAGAAGGTGTGGAAGGAGTTGGACGAGAATAAATAGGTCCAATGATGAGGGAGAATAGATCCACGGAGAGACCGAGAGGGTGTGTGTGTGTATACATGTGGAAGAAGGGGGTTTTGCCCGTGACAATTCCACACGACGAGAAAACAGCATTGGGATGGGAGTTTTGAGAGGATATATATATACACCTTGTGGTTATTCGGGTCTACTTGTGTTTCATAGGGCGCGCGATGTTCAAGGAGTCATGGAGCAACCGGTAGGAAAATCTGTACTATTACAAAGGCCAGGCTCTCGCATACGCAACTGCAAGCCAACAAAGCCTCTCTCAGGTCAAACAATACGCTACTCATTATCCGAGTTCTCGTTAGATGTGCCAGCTACCGGCGTACCAGCCAGAGGCGTAGTACCCAGACTATCTAGTCCTCTCTCTGTGATGAGTCGACCTCCTCCCTCCATGCTGGTGCCAGGTAGCGCTGGGAGACCCGACTCTTGACGCAACTTCTCATACTCTTCGCCCGTCTTCTGCAGCTGTTCCTGCAGATACTTTTTACGTTCCTCGATTCTCGCCGTGTCGTCCTTGAGGTCTTGCAGCTTTTGTAGGATCATGTCTTTTCTTTGCCTCTTTGCTTGTATGTCGATGGTCAGACCTTGAAGGACGTCGTCCAGGTCAGGCAGAGGCGTAATCCGAGGCGGTGTTCTGGTTCCATCGTCCTCATCTTCGATCTTCTGGCCGTATCGTCCTGCGCGTGCTTGGGCTGCAGCAAACGCATGGTTTCGTTCTTCGTCAGAGTCGCCCGATCCATCATCTCCTGATGCACCCTCCGCGTCGTTGATGAGCTCTGCCATTTCCGCCCGCCGCCGCCTTTGCGCCTCTTTTTCTGACTTGCGACCGAGTGCCATCTTGCCATCTTCTACGTAATCGTCAAAACCTTCCGCGATGTCTTCGTCTTCGTGCACCAAACGAGTCTCTCCCCATTTGTCTTTGGGTCGCAGAGAAATCTCATTTCGGTGTTGTCTGAATTCGTCCTCTCCTTGATCATCGGATGCCCAGGCCTGGTCCTCGTCGTCAAACGCCTTCTCTTCCTGTGCCAGTCGCCGCCTTCGCGCCTTCTTCTCCTGTATTTCGGCTTGTGTAGGTATTGCGGACGAGGTTTCGAGCGACGCGATAGGTCCAAACTTGGAGGCAATATCTAGAGCGCGAGTCTCCTCTTCTTCGTCACCGGACACCTTCAGGTCTCTCGGTGTCGATGGTGTCGAGTTTCGTAGTTCGGCGATATAGTCTTTGCTATATTCGGTTGGCTTGGCTGTCTCTGATACGAGTGGTGAACGAGCTCGTAGTTGTGCGCTCTTCTCCAAAGCTATGCGACTGAGGTTCGCCTTTTTCGGCGTCACGACCGCGGAGTCGCTCGATTCTTCGCCATCGTTGCCATCCTCCCCAGCGCCAAAGGATATCCTTAACGAAGAGCGCTTCTTTGATTTACCAAGCGCAGGCCGCTTGACGACTACAAGGCCAGTTAGCACAGAGCCTTTGCCAGCTTTCACGTGGGCCTGGAGAGGTTCGCTGCGAGTTTTCCCAACGTCAGAACGGCTGGTAATCGCAAACAATTTGTGACTTACCTGTAGGCTTCTGTACTTCGCTCTGCGAACTATTGGCGCTCTCGCCAGATTCGTCGTCGTCGTAGCTGCCAATTTTACGCGCCACACGCGTAGAACCAGATCTTTTCATGTCTACACCGGTATCTTCTTCCTCGGTGCTTTCAAAGTTACTTCAAATCTGTCAGGGTTTGTAGGAGAGGCCGATCGTCGCGCTCACATGTTGCTGCTGCCGCCTGTGCACGGACCCTCCGCAAAAAGCCCTAGAGCTATCCCACTATGCGCTGCACTACTCTTGCTCGTTGAACACCACGCGCGACCCAAGCTCACTCACAACGCGACCCACACGACTGTAGCGACTTCACGCACCTAATCGCGGCTTGTACAAGAACTACAAAAAAGCACGGCAATACCTTCGCTTCATTATTCAATATGCCGCAAGCACAGCCCGAGTTGAAGAAGGTAAGCTCTGAACAGGGACCCAGTTACTTTTGTTCTGAAAGCCGCCTGAATTCCCTCTATTCTGAATGTTTCTATGATTTCCTGTTTCTAACTGAATATAGTACCTGGAGAAGCGCGTTCTCGTGCAGCTTAACGGTAGTCGCAAAGTCATGGGTATCCTCCGTGGATACGATGTAAGTACAATCACAATGCTTACTGGGTCATAACCAAGCTCACTCTGCGCAGGTCTACCTGAACATTGTACTCGACGAAGCGCTGGAGGAGAAGGCGGGCGGCGAGAAAGTGCGCATCGGCATGGTGGTTATCCGAGGCAATGCTGTCGTTATGCTTGAGGTAGGTCTCTATGTTCCACAACATTTATCCTACCTGCTAACCAGGACTACAGGCGCTCGACCGTATCAACCAGGATGTTCCCAAGATTGGACGATAGGAGCGTTGACGCGACCGCAAAAAGGATTACAAAATCGGCGGTGTATCGGACAAGCGCAAAAGCGAAGCAATTGGACAGATCATGGGACATTTCACGGCGCATTTGGCGTTTGAGGCGCGAAGACCAATAGGCATGCCTTGATAGGCACCCTTTTCCACTGCCTGCTTGTTCCAGGCACTTTCTACGTACGGAGGGACAACTCTACTTGCACAGCGCCTGTGTTGACAGACTCGGTATTTACGCGACGGCATATTACCCATACGATAACACGTGAGGAATCACTAGTAAAACATCGGGTCGCAACTGGATAAATGGTCAATAGAGAAAGAACAAAAAAGACTCAAATACCATGGCTGCCAGCCTTTACTGTTGTCAGCGCCAGAATCAGAGAATTCGACAGTTCGCAGTTGAAACATTCAAGAGAGTCATTTGCACATTGCACTTCAGATTGAATTATTGACAACTGGACCTAGTGGCTAAGAAGCCGATTATAACTTTGCTTTTTGATGGTCCCTCTTGAATTCCTCTACCAGTTCCCACGCAATCTCGGCATATGGTTTCATCATTTGACCGTACTCGTGCGCCTGGGCACTACTTGCCTGTCGAAGAGCATACCTGGCAGCAATGCCTTGCATGATGATAGCAAGCCTGTAAGTGCTGAAAGCATTTCCCCAAGTAAAGTCTGGTCGTGGATCCCAGCCTGCCACTTCTGAATACCAGGCAATCAGCTGGTCGCAGGTAGGCAGGCCAGGTGTAGCGCCTGGCTGGAAGCCCTTGTGTGCACGTCCAATAGTCGCGGCCTTCTGGCTCGAGGCCGTGATGTAGGGAGACAAGACATTGTTCAAATCCGAAAGCGGATGGCCAATGGTGCTCATTTCCCAGTCGAGGATACCAATGACACGGGGCTCTGTCTTGTGGAAAACTACGTTGTCTATCTTGTAGTCGCCGTGGACAAAAGTGGCACGGTCCTTGGGCTGTGTCCTTGCATCTTTGAAGAAAGCAACCATGTCGTCCTGATGCGGGATCTTGCCGACGGGCTCGCCGGTCTCTTTGTCCTTGGCGGATGCTTGTGACTGGGATATGGTGTTGAAGGTGGCGATTTGGCGGTTGTAGAAGCCAGACGACTTGCCGTAGGAGGCGAGATTCACGGAAGCTGGGTCCACGCGGTGGAACTTGGCCAGCGTCGTAATGGCAGAGTGCCACCTACGGGTAGCGTTTGTTAGTACGAAATCTTGCAACATATGAAGGATGTTTGGCCGTACATTTTTGTTCTGTCCTCGGGCGAGACATCTGGAAGAACGGGATCCTCAAAGATGCGGCCGTCTAGGAATTCCATGATGTAGAAGTCGGTGCCAATGACCTTTTCGTCTTGACAGAGGCAAAGCGCTCGCGGAACGGGAACGTCTGTCTTCTCCAACGCATGGATGATACGGTACTCGCGATCAACCTTGTGCGCCGTCTACGAGAGTCAGCCTCTCTCTATCTGCATTGGTGAAGAGAAGTCTACCTTTGAGAGCAGCTGGCCCGGAGGCTTCTTCCTCAGAACATATTTCTTCCCGGTTTTGTCTGTCAACTGGTATGTTGGATTGGACTGCCCATATCCGAACTAGTCTGTGTATCAGCAAAACATGTCTCCTATGTTAAGCTTCTTTACAGAGCACACGCGACCGCTCCGAGGCATGCATACCTGCTTCACGTCCAGAGGAACCTGGATTTCAGGCACATTTTCAGAGATATAGCGCTCCAGAGACGCTATGTCAATGGGCTGTCGAACCTTGCCAGCCATGGTGAGTGGATTTGGAGAGAGTACATGGCCACGGGCGCACAGTGATGTAGCTGGCGCGGTTGAGCATCACCGAGCCACTGGGCCTCGGCAACTCGTTGAACATGGGGGGATGTGTCTCGGCGAGTCGGGAACTCCGCATTCAGCAGACTCGGGATGAACACTGGCGTCCAACCCGAATTTCTTGCCAGAGGCGAGTTGGCGCATGTGGGCTCGTGTCTCTCTGGACTAGACTCCAAAGACACTCGTGAATATCGTTCCATATCTACAGGCTTCCTTCGGACCGGATGTGGTTGCGCGTCCCTGAAATCGATCTGAAACACGGACGCTTGCAATATTCCATTCCACAATCATGCGGAGCACGTGCACACTGCCCTCTTCAATACCACCATCAAATATCTCTGGTTTGCATCTTCGCAAGCTCGAAGCTGTAATTGTGGTGTTCCTCTGAACCGTTCTATCTCACGTGCCCACGCGTTCGCGCATACTCGGGACGCAGGGACCAGCGGGCGGGTCTAAGGACAAGGGCACGGCTGCTCTTTTAAAGTCTGGTCCATAATTCACGTTTGGTCTTGTTGCTTATAGGCGGCCAAGGTCATGAAGGAATTCATCTAGGTAGAGATAGGCATGGCTGCTCGCCCCTAGAGGTGGCATGGCGTCAATGGCAAGCCATCTTGTCAGACCCCTGACAAGTCAGTCATGGTTGTCAACCGTCGACTGTGTCTCAGTCCAGTCTCGTAGAATGCATCAGAGCTGATCTCTCTGTCGTGTCAAAAAACAAATGCTTCTCTAGTGGCGCTCGATTTATTGGTTGCCCGTCGGTCCCATACTAGTCGGATGGCGTCAATAAACAATTGGGTGGAATGCAATGTTTGCGTGCGTGGTGCGACCCTCACAAGACATGCATTAATATATGAGGGGCATTACCGGCAGACTTGAGGAGACATGTCGCATAAAGTATAGGAGATCCAAGTCCCCTTTATGTGGTGGTCGCCGCCCTCATTGGGCCGCCGTCGGGTAAATAATCTCCCTATGCTGTTGCTCGTGACTTGGCTGCCCAGACCCCTGCACTCCCCTCTTGTCAAAACAAACACCGTCCTTAGCCCAACCTGACGTCTGCTCCTCCAAACAGGTCTACCCTGCTATCAGCTCGCCCCGGCATGGCCTACCCACAGACTCCCAGGCGCCTTGGGGCGCGCCCTGCCTTACATCCCACTGCCTCGTCGCCCAACCTGAACGCCGCAAGCAGAAACATGGCACGACAAGCCTCCCTCTCAGCACTCGTAGGAGCCGGTCCCTCGCCATCGCATAGAATGGGCGCGGACGGCCATGATATCGATGTGGGCGACACTGTCGACGTCCCCGGCGGCATGGTCGGTGTCGTCAAGTTCGTGGGCAGCATTCGCGGAAAACAAGGAGTCTTCGCCGGTGTCGAACTCAACAGAGAGTATGCTGCGCGGGGCAAAAACAACGGCGCAGTCGATGGGTAGGCAGACCAACACAGACGCACATATGGGCGCATCCACTGATGGCGATGCAGCACGCAGTACTTTGACACCTCTGTCCCCGGCTCCGGAATCTTCCTCCCCGTCCATCGCGCCCAAAAACGGGTGTCAGGAGGTTCCTCTGACTTTGCGCCCGAGCCCGTGACGCCTTCTTACCCTAACTTCAGTCTGTCCACGACAGACAAACCCAACTTCAGCCACGATGCACCCAAATCAAAATTCTCCCAGTCCATCGGGCCCGGTGTCCGCGCAACCAGTCCGCAGAGCAAGTCCAACCTGGGCCGCTCTTTCGCACGGCCGGAATCGCCATATCGACAAAAGCAGGGCTTGAGTGCGTCGCCGCAGCGGAACGGCTCACGGACACCGTCTGGCTTCTCCAAGAGCGCAATCGGCGCACCACCGCGCTTCGCAAGTCCTGCCCCTCCTCGCTTTGCCAGTCCGGCCCCAAGGGCTCCTCCACTGCAGAAGCCACGAACGCCAGGCCCTCAACGATCATACTCGCGAAGCAGCTCTCGCGTTGACCATCAGGATATTATTGAAGAAGACGCAGAAACAACTCCCGTCGGCGCAGCGCGCACTAGCAATGATTCCATATCTAGCTATAAGCATCGCCGGCCGGGCTCGCGGCTAGGCTCGTCTCCAAGTGAAGAGGTGCAGCGGCTACAAGCGCTCCTGGACGAGCGAGAAAGGCAGCTAAAGGAGCAGGCTGCATCGCTGAGCGAGATGGAGGCCAGTCTTGCCGAAATCCAGAGCCTGATACCGGAAGATGGACTGGACGCTAGCAGCAATGAGCCCAGTGATGTAGCGCAACTACGAGCACTCTTGCGGGAGAAGAACGATAAGATCGCCATGCTCACGTCTGAGTTCGACGCACATCGCTCCGATTTCCGAAGCACTATTGACACCCTTGAACTAGCAAGTACCGAAACCGAACGTGTGTATGAAAAGAAGGTCGAGGAATTGACAGAAGAGCTGCGGGAGTATCAATCTCGTAGCGAAGACGTCGAGGTTGTTGCGATACAGCTGAAGCAACTAGAGGAACTCGTGCAAGAGCTTGAAGAAGGCCTGGAAGATGCACGCCGAGGTGAAGCAGAGGCCCGAGGCGAAGTCGAGTTTCTCAGGGGCGAAGTGGAACGTGGCCGATCAGAGCTCCGCCGCGAGCGCGAAAAGGCTGCTGCTGCTCTCAAGGGCGCTGGTGCCGTGGTCGATGCACCTCATAGCCCAACTCAAAGGGAAGTAGAGCAACGTGACGATGAAATCCGAGGACTCAAAGCCATTATCCATTCCTTGAGTTCGGGTGGAGACGACCGCGTCCGTTCACCTCTGACAGCACAAGGGCCCTCTGTAGATGCCGAAGAGCTTCAGCAAGCAAAGTCAGACGTAGAGCGTCTCGAGCGCGAAAAGGAAGAGCTTCGTACTCTTGTGGAACGCAAAGCTACCAGAGAAGAAGAGCTAGAGCGCGAGGTAGAAAAACTCAAGAGCCAGCTTGGTCTCACAGAGCAACGCGATAGCATGATCAGCAACGGCATGTCGGAAGTCACCGCCGTGCAAGACAAGCCATCAGAGCGTGACTCCAAAGACACAGTCATGAACTGGAAGGATTCGGCACAGCTCTCTCGACGCAACACTCCGCCCGTTCTCGCCATCATGCCAGAATCCGATGGCCGCTCATCCGCCAACAGCAGCCACTTGTGGTGCGAGATTTGCGAGACTGGAGGACACGACATTCTCAATTGCTCCGCTATGGGCGGAGACACTGCGCACCTGCGCACAAATGACACCGCGCACAAGAGCCAAGACGTGGTCATTGAAGGTCTGCGCGGTCTTTCCATCTCTGACCGTCGCCCTTCGATCCTTAACTCGTCCAAGGCTCCGGGCAGTGCCCCTACTGCCCCTCTCCCCAATCCTTCCCTTACCACATCTAACTCTGACCTGGTCCCACCCAAGGGCGCTGCCATTGCCGACCCGGATAAATGGTGTGCCCTGTGTGAGAGCGAAGGTCACGACGTCACGGCCTGCCCTAACGAAGATGCTTTTTAAGCACGCTTTTACTGATGCGAAAATGCACAATCACATGAAGATTCGACAAAACATAGCGCAGCGCGTGTAACAAAAGATGAAGAAGAATAACAAGAGGCGTCGTCACGTTTGTTGAAGCACATGGTAGAAGGAGACCATCGAAAGTCGTTGTTTTTTTGCGTCCTTTTTCAAAGAGCGTATGATATCCCACTCTTCTCTCTCCATCTCTACCCTGAACCTGGGCCTTTTCCTTTTGCTTCTTCGTCTCCTTCATCATTTTTGGTTCTCGTTGCCCCATGTCAGTAGCTATGTAGGCCCTTTGCAAATTTTATCAAATCATATTTAATATAATTTGTATCCTTGACAATCCTTCTGGTGCTAGATTACACAAAGTGCTCCTTGGTATAGAGAGAAAAAAACTTTGATTTCTTTACCTGTACTTCACAACAGACAAAAGGTGTATATCCAAACTGAAATTTTGGTGCGGGATATCAAACGCCTCAAAACACCCTTGTACCATGCATATGAACAACCAAAAAAGCTTCCGTCGTCTATGCTCCTCAAGCCTTCTTACTTGACTTGTGCTTCTTGCTCTTCTTGGCCGCGCCCTCCTTGAACTTCTCGGCCTCCTTGTATGCCTCTTCCACTGCCTCGCCCACCTTACGCTTCTTTTCCCCAGTCTTGACGGACACAGTCATGCTACCCGCAGCGCCTCCCTTCTTGGTCGCGTTGCTAATGGCACGTTCGGCATCTTCCCAGTCTGCGGCTCCAGCGCCGATTTCGTATCTGTTGAGGGTAGAAGAGTCAGCCAGGTTGTTACAAGTGACAACGAAACTAAAGGAGAAAAAAGAAAAGGTATATCAGCAAGCATAAGGGATCAAACGTACTTGTGCAAAGGCAAAGCATCAATCATGCTCCTCTGTCTTTCCCGATCCTCGGCCAAAAACTCATCACCTCCCTCCTTCAGCTCTTCTTCCAAGCTCTTCTCAAGCGGCTTGAAGCGTTGCGCGCTCTCGTCTGCAGCCTCACCATCAATGCCCTTGTCATCGACATCCATAGCCTCTGGCATAGTTTCTTCAACAGCACCCTCGATGATGCTGCGGAATGCCGTAGCTACTTTGCGCACAATCTTAACAAACATGGCCATGAGCTGGCTGGAATTGAGATTAAGCTCCTTCTCCAAGTCTGAAAACTCTTTGCGCTGGAGACCGATGGCGAGGAGGAGCACAGTCTGTACGTTGCTGAGTTTGACTGTGCTTTTGAGACGGCCCGTGTAGTAGAGAAACGCAATGGATGGGAGCATATCTAGGATTACGTGGTAGTCCAGCATGTTGTTTGCGTACGATTCTAGGCGTTTGAGATCGAAAGGGGTGAAGAGAGCGTCCAGCTCAGCTTTGGTGATGGGTTTCGCGGCGAGTTCTGCATCAAGTTTGGATCCGGCTGAAGCAGACTCTTCTATTGAGACAGACGTAATGGATGGGAAGGTGCGGAATTGATAGGAGAGGAGGGTGAGGAAGCGCTTCTGGAAGTCCTTGGCAAATGCCGCCACCCAGCTGCCATCGGAAGAAGTTGTCTCGAGTGAGCGTAGCATGATACATGTGTGCTCTCCCGTCAGGTCGTTGGGCGTCTGTCGAAGATATACTGGCACAAACGATGCTCGTTTCCAGAACTTGTGCAGCTGTGCGGTAAGACCATACGATACACCAACATAGTCTAGCTTAGGTGACTTCAGTTCTTGTAGCCGAGCGAACAGCGGTGGCATCTCGCTTGCTTCCCTAATCTTGACGTTGTCCTTGAGAAGTGACGCGTCCTCCAAATCTTCTTCGGTTATTCTTCGCATCTGCTCCACCTCTTGAGGCTCTGTCTCAGACAAACTGGCAAGCTTGCCATCGTAGAAATCAATCAGGAGCTGCAGGGCCTTGGATCCATATCCCATATTGACGTACTCCGGATTTGTTGCTATCCGCACCACACGAGCACCCGAAAGGCTTGCAAAGTTTTCGTCCTGGAATTGCTGAGATACAATCCACGGAATCAAATCACCGCCTGCACGCTGTCCTCGGCTCAAGCTATTCAGTACACTTTCCCTGCTAATCTGACCTTCCAATGCTACTTGGATAACGCAAAGAGGTTCAGGAAGCTTGTTCTCCTCCGTGGGTCCAGTGAGGACGAACAGCTGGTGTGCTGGTGCGTCAGACATGAGTTGCAAGTCATTGGGCGTATTCTTGTAGTGACTGGCAACATAAAGCGCCATCATCTTCTGCAAGAACTTCTCTGCAGCCGGGTTGTAAGAGAACAGGGTATCACGATTTACGTGAAGAAGCTGGCACTTATCGGGATGCGGGCATCCTTGTGTCGCAATCTTTCGCGGTAAGGTTGCGTCAAGACATAGGAGATCGTTCATCCAGCGCTCAACAGAGTCACCTGGAGCATATCGAATAGGCTCCGAAAGCGTAATCTCTCGCAGCGAGCGACCTGTCATCGTAGTTTCTGAAGCGTCCTTTGTTTCCTTTCCTGTTGAGCGATCTACAACGTGGGTCGAACCGTTGGCACCCTTGCCTCGTGATTGTTCGCGAAGTTGCTGGATGAGCTTAAGAGACAATGACCGGCCAGTACCTTCGTAACCGTTGATTGTTGAGGCCATGAAGACAAGATAAGGACCCATTAGTTTCCGGACCAATGGCAAAGGAATAGCCGCAGCTTCATCAATGACCAACAACTCCGCTTGACCCAGAACGTGTGAGTCTTCGGGCTTGATGTACTGTATTACTTGTCGGTGCTGGCGATGTAGCTCGATCCTGACAATGGCCTTGTTCTGGTCAGGCTGGGTGGATTGCATGATAGTGTAGTCTTGGTGGTCGACGTAGTTGAGCGAATCGAAGCCCTTGAGGATAAATTCGAAAAGAGTTTTCAAATTCTCTGGACTTGGCGATGTGATGTAGATGTTGCTGTAGCCGTGCGCGACTGCTGCTGCCACCGCTACACCCAGGGCTGCTGATTTACCACGACCACGTGCCGCCGTCAAAGTGACAGTACTTCGAAGGGTCTTCTCTACGATAGCTTCAACGAACGTGAGCAGAGCCTTCGCCTGATCCACGGTCTTCGCAAGCTTGACCAAGTCTCCAGTAGGAGGCGAGTCCGCGAGTGATTCCTTGATCTCCGCCAATTCCTTCGCCTTCGGTGTCTTGCCCTCCAACTCTGGATCTGGTGGCGGCAATTGCTTGACATGCTTTCCGCCTGAGATGGGAAGCACGTTAAGCTCATCGTCGACAACCAAACAGCTGTCGCATTTTCCGAGCGACAGCAGGAAACGTTCGTTGAAGCGCGCAACGACGTCGCTGTGTGCCTCGGTTCGATATCTCGAGTGAATGTCCATGGACATGGTGTACAACTGCTTCAAGCTGTTCATGCCCTTCAGCAAGAGTATAACCAATCCTCCACCCTCTACTGTCTCGATTGTCCGTGCAAGGAGATTGGGTGTAAGCGCCTCGAAATCCTGCAAGATACACATGCCGTATGTGTTACCCAAAATCTTTTCTGTTTCCTTGTAGTAGACGTATCGGATGTTCTGTGTCGAGATGAACAGCTCAAAAGGATCCTCAGTATCGACATCGCGAATTCCTCGCTTGATCTCGTTCTTGACCTTCTTTTCGCGCTTCTTGCGGTGGCTGGAGAATCCTAGCAGCTTGTTCTTGTATGCCCAGAGCACTGACTTGTTCAACTTGACGTCGACGTTGAGCAAAATGTGGTAGAGGTTGACAATAACATCCTTCTGGCGATCGCCAACAACAACGAAGAAGCTGCGCTTCTTTTCCTGTGCGCCATTTCGAATCAGCGCTGGTATGCGAGAGTCGATGGCTTTCTTCGGCATCTTGAGAGTTGCGCAGGCGGCGGCGCCTCCTCTTCGTAGTTGATTGTGTTATGGAGGCGCAAGCGATTGAGCAGCGGAAAACGAGTCGCGAGGTGCTCTGAGGTGGTCGAAAAGGCAGTGACACCTGCTGCTCGTGTTGTGGTGGGATTGGCGGCGCGTAGGTGCAAAAGTTCTGGCCGCCGAGGAAGCTTCAGGGTTCCGAGAAAATAATTGTTATCGATAACGAAGTCGCGCTAGTAAGACCGCATCCTTCAACGCGCGCTCGTATCCATCGACTTCGTTACCTAGAAAACCAACATGATTTAGGTCGCGAGGACAGTGCATTTGTAGACAGCATGCGCTACTTTTCTGTGTTGCACTAGATGTTCTCATCTCACGGTTTCAGATTCGTACCAAGTTTCTTAACAATATGCAGATTTAGTACTAGTCATTGCAACTGCGTTTATTGCTATGCTATCTTGCCCCAGGGTTCCACGAACCCAGCTTTACTTTCCCTCTCACATCTCCTTACTCTCCGTGTACTTCTTCAGTCCAACATGCTCGTTGATCCAATCGAGTACAACTTCATGCCACATCATGCTGTTCTCTGGTTTGAGGACCCAGTGATTTTCATCCGGGAAGGTCAGGAATTGGCTCTCTACCCCCTTGCTCTGCAATACATTGAAGGCCGCCAGTCCCTCACTAATTGTCAGTCTGTAATCCAACTCGCTGTGAATCACGAGCTGTGGTGTAGCCCAGTTCGCCGTAAATCTATACAGTAGCAATTAGTATCGCATTGAATATGAGTGCAGATGGGTAAGTATACCTGCTTGGGTCCCACTTTGACCAGCCTTCAGGATTGTTCCAGAGAGTACCTTTGAGGTCATGGAAGGGGAAGTAGAGTTCTTCAGAGGACATCTGACCGTGCATGCTGAAGACACCATCGTGAGTCACGAGCGCTTTGAACTTGCGACCCAGAGGGTGGCCTTGTATCCAGTTCATCATGTAGCCGCCATAAGAAGCGCCAAGAGCAACGGCACGGTCTGTGTCGACGTAGCCGAGGCTGGATTTAATGTACTCGAATCCCAGTTCGAGATCTTGGTAAGGGAGGCCACCCCATTGGCCTTGGATGGCATCAGTAAAATCCTGGCCGTAGCTTGTGCTGCCTGTTGGGTTTGGACAGATGACGACGTAGCCTTGCTCTGCAAACACAGCAGGATTCCATCGTGTGCTCCAGCCATCAGTCCACGCGCCTTGTGGTCCGCCGTGGACGAGGTATGCAAGTGGATACGTCTTCCCCGATGAAAAGTCGCTGGGCTTTACTACCCAGGCATGTACTTTGGTACCCGACGCAGCGCCGTCCCAATGGATCTCGTCGATTTGATGACGGGACAGCCCAAACATAGAGCCCGAGCGTGTATTGGAAGAAATATACTTGGTGGTGAGATGACCAGGATCCGAGTCGTATGGTCGGTCATCAATAGGGAGGTTGTAGACATCAGCACTGTTGGGACGAGAACTCAGTGGTACTAATGAGTACAAAGAGTTCTCAATCAAGCTGGTAGATGTGACAAATATGTCACCATTCTTGAGAACTTGTGCGCCACTGATAGTTCCACCTTTCACAAGCAGTGATGGAAGAGGCTGTTTGTCGCTACCGGGCACAGGCGGCCCGGCGCTATACAGATTTCCACGACCGTGCCACTCCGCTGTAAAGTAAAGATGCCAGTCATCTGGACTCCAGGCTATCGACTGCGGACTTTGATCCCACTTGCCTTTGCCATCCTCAGATGCATAAAGAAGTGTAGCTCGTGATGGATCGTTGTAGTCATGAATGATGAAGGCCTGATTCTTGTCTGATTCGTATCCATCGGTTCTCATGGACAGAAATGCGATCATCTTACCAGAGGTAGACCACACTGGTGAAGTACTGGCGCCCTCAAATCCTTCGATCGATGCCTTCTTGATTTCATGAGTACTCTTTGAGTGCAAGTCATCCCAGAAGCCCTCAGATGCAGCGACGTAGATGTTCGTCTTCGTATGGGTGGCTGGGTTTAGATCAGGATCTTTTGAGGTAAAAACAAGACCATGCTTCGAGATGTCAAAATGATCTTTGCCTCCAAATGGTTCGATGGGACTCTCCAAGGACGTGCCCTTTAGTGCGTTCTTCATTGGCTGTTCCAATACCAGAGCGTCTGAGCTGGCAGTCTTCTTCGGGGTTAACTTGCCAAGCCATATCGTGTTGCGGTTCTCAGTCACATAGTGGTCCCAGTGACGAACGAAGCCAGACTTGTATAGCTTTCCTGATGTATGCGACTTTTCGACCTTTTCTGGGTTGAACAAAGTGCCATCTGGTTTTGCTTTGCCAACGAGTGCTAGCGCGTATGCGCCGTTTCCAAGTGGATAAACCTTGGAATCGCTCACAGGGCCCTCCAGAGTACCAGCGCAGTATTGACTAGTGATAAGAAGTCAACAATCTCATAGTTAATACTGGAATCCCGGGATATCATGCATACCTCTTCTCGAAGTTTTCCGGCGATCCGATAACTAAATCCGTGGTTCCGTCGTCATTTGACTTCAACAATAGCATCGTCTCATCATCGAGCCATGTAGGCTCGCTGAAAGACTTCTCGTCAGACACAAGACTGGTCTGTTGGGTTTCAGCGTCCAACAGGCGAATCTCGGACTTTTTCGCGTGCTCAGAGAAGCAGTAGGTGGACACAGAGTACAAGATTCTTGACGCATCGGAATTCGGAGCGCCTTGAGATCTCCGAGGAGCTTCAAGGAGCACCTTGGGAGTGAACTTGGAAGCTCTAATCGTCATGATAGTAGTGGCCTGAGAAAACCAGGCGCTTCTGTATAACGTTAATTTAGGGCTTCATGAGATGAGAGAGAAATCGTTGGTAGCTATGGAGTTGTCGTGCACTCATAGCCAAGTCCACCGTAAGGCCCACGATCTTTCCCGAATGAGCAACATGCAAGGCCGCAGACCGCCACTTGGAGAGGTCTTCCCCTTCAACAGGGAGATATTGAAAAGGCAACTTACCGCAGAATCGGATATTTGAGATGTGATTGTGTCGTAAAGAGTGAGAATGACAAGTAACAAGTGTGTACGGGAACTGTAGTACACGTCGTACGTGGAACCAAGTGGACGGTGGTTCGTCAACCCCTCACACCAGCCACCCCGGCGGCTAGCGCCAATTTTGGTGTCATCACTTACCGATGGGTCACATTACCCCGCTCGCGATCCAATGTGGTACCTGTGCGACGTGAGACTCGGAATGGATGACGCTCGATCGCCCGATCTATGGTCATTGATTATATGAAAGATCCAATCTGAAAATTCGCTAAAATTCAGTCCAAGGACATCAAGTCCTGTGGCGCAGTGGTAGCGCGCCGTTCTTATAAGATTCGTCAGACTCTTATGACCTCATCTGGGTTATGCGGATGCCGTGGGTTCGAAGTAGGTTTTTCCCACATAGGACTTCGTTCGATTTCCTTTACTAACAGCTCTTCCAGCCCCACCAGGACTATTCCTTCTTTTTTTGCCCTTTTTCTTGACAAAGAGAAGTCTCACGACCAGCTTTTTGCTTCCTCTGAGGAAGTTTGGACGTATCGCAAGTACAGCTATCAAACCATGATATTTTATCATTGTTCGAATCTTTGTATAGATTTTACACAATGAACTCTTGCCCGGCCGTAGAAATTCACGAGCAAAAACCAAACACTGCTACATTCGCAGAATAGTAAGAAAAGGGTACCATATATTTAATTAGGGAGGAACGCGTAAGGAAATCAATGGATATCTAGAATGTAAAAAAGCGCCGGGAAACACACAGGCTACACAAATGCGCCGCACTGTCAAACGCCACTATGCAACTCGACGTTTTTCCCAGCCCAGAGAACAATGGTATGCCTGCAATCGTAACATCGTAATTACCAATCCAAGTCCGCACTCAACTAAGAGTGGGCTTAGACTGCATTAAACACCTTCATTACAACACCTTGTGCTGCTTCATGATTTCCAAATCTGCCACTTCTTCTTGCGCTTAGGCACCACGAAGCTATCCTGACTCATCTGTTCTCCATGCTGCTGACCAAAGCCCGCGTCTTCCTCATCAGCACTGTCGAAGCTGTCATCGTCATCAGATGGGCCATCGTTGCTACCAAGGTATCTATTTGCCGTGCTGACGCTGCCGTTACGCTGCGGGTATGCAGGATATGCGGCAGTTCGGTCATAGCCACCTCGCTGTGGTTGCGCAGCGTAGTCTGCGCGTTGGACTGGTTTTTCTGTGTACTCTGGATCTACCACCTGTCTGGGTGCCATTGCAGGATGGCTTTGTCCGTCGCGGCCACCGCTGCTGAAGTAGTCGCCTCCTGCAACATCTTGCCTAGGCTGGAGACCCTGTCCATCGCGTGTATATGGTGAGCCCGGACCCGCACCGACAATTGCCGGGTGCGGCGGGTATGATTCACGCTTAGCCCGCCTTTGTGATGGTGTCGATGCAAGGCTGTATGGGCTCTGACCTCCAGTACCAGGTACTGGTCTCCTTTGTACCTTAATGCCTTCATCTGGGTGTGCAGCCGGTAGCTGCGACTTGTGGGAGGAGTTACTGTACGAAGGCTGTCTGCGGGTGGAAGCGGAGCGAGACGGGATCACTGTTGCTTGAGTCGCAGTTTGCACCCCTTGAGGATGTTGGGGTGCACTGGCGTGCCTTTTCGCAGTGACGCTGTCCCAAGCAGAGGCTCTGGCACCGGCGTTCGGGCCAAAGTCTAGACTTCGACGTCCTTGGTTTTGAGGCCCGGGATTATGAACAGCCCCATCAGATTGAGTCGGGCCTGCTGCCCTGGCTGTGTTGGCATGAAACCCAGAGCTGAGGCGATTATCACGGGGGCCAGAAGCTGGGGCTGGAGCAGAGGCTGGAGCAGAGGCTGAAGCCATGGCAGAAGTCGGGATTGAAGGTGTGGCAGGAGCAGAGGTCGACTCACGTCGATTCGGCATTATTACCCTGGGTCCAACCTTATACTGTTGTTGTGCGCGGTCCTCTTCACTTTCACTGGATATTTCGCCGAGCTCGCTCCCGCTTTCGCTGCCTGAGATGGAGTTTCCATCATCACCAATTGTAGCTTTGCGTCTTCCACCGAATGCGCGGAAGAAACCTCGAGGTTTACGGGGTTCCTTTTCCTCGGCACCAGGTTCAGGTTCGACATAATCTAGTGCTGGCACAACCAGTCGATATGGTGTTGTGATGCCTGCTGGATCGTGCTGTGAAACTTCAACATTGAGGCAAATATCGAGACCTCCTTCGAGGTTGATGTACTCTTGCTTCTTCATACTCTTCTTGCTCAGCACACTAGGACGGCGGTGAAAGTTGGACGGTCGGTCCTGCGACTGGCTCCGGCGACCTCGAGGCGTTGCACTTTCTGAGGTACCCGGACGATCGGCATCCATTGAAGGACGACGACGGAATAGGGAAGACAAGGAGTTGCGGCGTGGACGGGCAGGTCTTTCCGTGTCCGAACGGTCAGGTGAAAACGATGATTGGGGCTGATGATAGTGGCCCACCTGCTCGTCATCGGCAGCAGCATATGCGGGATTGTTGCGATAAGATACGGGAGGACCAAGACGTCGTGCTGAAGGCCTTGTCTGCTGCCCACTCAACCTTCTCACCAGCTGACCTGGTGCAAAGTCGGAGAACGATCTCACCATGCCAGGACCATCTGGAGTTGCGGGCGGTGATGGTGTTCCTGATGGCGTGGACCCTGGCTTATACTGGCGGATGCTGCACCAGTTCCGGTGAGGGAGTAGATGATTGTTGTTTCTCTTTTTTCCGTCTACACCGTAATCGAACAGTGCAATCATGTCTTCATCCGTTTCCGAATCTAGATGATGTACTTTATTGCGTTTGTTGATAATATCCGCCATCATATCAGGAGGTGGTGTGTTGACTATGGCCGAGGAGATGACGTTCGGCATATACCTATGGTCTTTGTCTTTCGGTATATTCAGCTTTTTGTTGCTGTAGAATTGACCGATCGCTGCCAAATGGACATCACCACCAAGAATGGTGACACGCACAGATTTTGTAGAGGCAATATGTTGTAGCTCATGAATGAACCAGTTGCGCTCTTCCTTATGGTGTTTTGCTGTCCAATGGTCGTCCAAGTCGTCGAGAATCTCCACGCCTCCATCAAACTTGTTCACGAAATTGCCCAGCATACCAGCGCGGCCAAGAGCCTTGATGGGATCCATAAGCCTACTTGTCAGGATATTTTCGAGAAAATTCAGCCGGGGATAGGCGATGGGTACACCAAGAAGCACGATCAAATGCTTAGTCTCGCCCTTGATAATCTCGTCCTCGAGACGGTCAAAGATAATGTCATAGGAGTCTTCGGTGAGGATTTCGTCTCGCTGCCGTTCTGTACGACAGTCAAGTCCCAGGAAAGCCACTGGTCGGCCGAGCCGCATGAAGACACTCCTGGAACGCTCTTTGATATAAGGACCAGGACTCTTACCAAGTACCCAGGAAGGCTCCGTCTTTTCCGTTTCTGCGGCCACGGATTGGTGTTGGAAGAGCATGTAGTACTTGAAGGCAACAGCGCCAACTCCCGTGAATACGGGTGTTTGCATGAAGTGATGAGGATATGAACCAAAACCCTAAATACTTTTTAGCATACGGTTAAATAGAATTGCGAGTCCACACTTACGTCGATAATATCATGATCATCCCAAATATTGATCATGGGAATCTGTGAGTTGGCCATGCCGAACAGACCCTGCGAAAACCACATCGAGTACCGGTCCAGGTAAAATTGCTCAAGCTCGTTCTGCATTTCCTCGGAGAATGGCTGGTGATGCTTGTGCAAGGGGTTTCTGTTCTCAGTCCATTGTCTGAATAGAGTTGTCTGCCTCATGGCGGCATCGTTGTAGATTTGATCTCCACCACCAATCATTACATGAAATGGACGGGTCTGGTGGGTGTTGAGAACATCGCGCCACAGGGGATCTGGACCGCAAAACTCATCCGGGTCGACACTAGCAGAAAACCCGTTGCAGCTATGGAACATGATGTTCATAGATTCTCCTTTGGCAGGGACCCAGAATCCAATAGCCGGGCCCTGGTTGATCTTGTAGGCGATACGGGTCTGGCTGGCTCCGAGTTCGATTTCAATGTTGAAGCGCCAGAACGTCACGCCCCGCTCAGCGTGAAGACGAACACCGGGAAAGTCGCGCACTTTGCCCAGTTTCTCACCATCTCTTTTGTGGATGCGGGTGGACTTAGCAGCCGATCCGTTTGCAGGGCTTCGAGCCTGTGAGAACAGGCCGGTATCGTCTTCGACACGCGATAGGTCCACATCCTCTGCAATCTCATCGACCGGCTTGACATAGAGCGTTTTGCCGGTTCGCGACACTTTGATCTGGCCTTCGATGGGATCGACGTACGACGGGTCAAGCTGGTCCTGGTCAACTTCTGCTGGCGGCGGAGGTAAGATATCCATTGGCTGCTTGAACAATCGTAATGTCGGCGGCTTGGAGTAGGAAGAAGAAGCGTCGACAGTCACAATCATGACGCTGCCTCGCCACATCTCTCGCTCTTGGCCTGGCTTGCTGCGGTCTTTGCGAAGCCCCGTGTAGCGCAGAAGCGGCCCACACTTGAGATACAGTGGTGGGTTGAAACTAGTCGGCACGTGAGTGTCGTCGGCATACCCGTCGTACTTGGGCTCTGCGTAACTGCTTGAACGTCTGCGTCGAGAAAATTTGGTTTCCTCCCACCATGCCTTGTTGCCACTGTTAGCTGTGACCGGAGCGTTGAGGTCGAGATCGTCGGCGGCAAGCGTGCCGACTTGGGCATTTTTCCACTCATCAAGTGCAGGCCTAGGCGTGTATGTCCTTTCCGGGTCACTGTGGCGACTGTAGCGACGGCGAGCCTTTTTCTCAGGATCGTGTGAATCCAATTCCGATTCGGACTCGGAAAAGACGACACTCTTGCGGTTAGTTTGAGGTACCGGTGGCATGACGGGCGTAGTCTTCGGCACGGGTGGCATGCGAGGCTTGGTCGGTGGGATGTCGACGACGCGGGCTGCCCCCTTGTGATCAATTGACTCTTGTAGCATATCCATCTGCGCTGCCGTGATGCCTCGACTATCTCTTCGCCCTTGTACTCTTTTGCTCTCTGCGCGAGTGACTTCAGCTCCTGCTGGTGTATCGTCTACACCTACCAGACCAAGCCCTGAAGCATCAGTTGCAGGCCTGTGGTCTCTCTGCGAAGGGAGTGAGCTCCGGTCGCTGAAGGTGCCACTTCGCGGTGAGCTCCTAACCGGCTCCTTGCCTTTTAAACTGGTGCTTCGTGCCACAGCCTGTCCCTTCTGGCCGGTTACCTGTTGTGCAGGCTGCACTGCTCCACCTTCCGGCGGGGTAGGATCCCAAGGCTCATTGAGGTCATGAATGTAGCCATTGTCAGGCTCCCACTGGGTGATCTGTGGAGATGGCTGCTTTTTCTCTGTCGGCATTGAAACATGGCGCTTACTACTGCTTGCTCGGGTGGGTGTGTTGGAGTCGTTTTCCGTTGCTGGGATAGGATGAGATACAACTCGCTGTTGCTTCTGAGCAGCTTCTCGCGCCCGCCTTTCCCGTGCCTCGGCCTCGGCCTTCTCTTGCGCCGCCAACTCAGCTTCCAATATCCTCGCTCTCCTCTCCTCTTTACTGATGTCGTCTAGTTTCCCTTCTAGCTTCTGGAGTGGTGAGCGGTCGGGCACAGAAGGCCCGCGTTGCGAGGCCCGCCGCCCTACGGCTCCCGCTAAAGGCTCGACTGGTGCATATGGTGGTGATCGTAGGTTGTAGAGCCTGTCTGCGGCAGTTTGGATCGTGGCTTGCTGTCTGCTCGGATTCAATTGGATAGCTGGGTCGCGTGCCCGTCCAGAGCTTGTACGTGCCGGGACCCTGACACCTCTTGAGTAAGGGTCTCTGTAGGAAGAGGGCGGTGCGCGCGGTACGTCTGGCGCAGCCGGCATAGACTCGCCCATTGCGCCTGTAGTTGGAGGGAAGATGATTTTGCTGTTGCGGCGTCTTTGAGTGGCACTGCTCGAGGAAGTGGCTGCGACAGGTCGCGCAGTGTTGCTGGGTATGGTACTTGACATGGCGGCCTCGGGTGGAGATGAGCCCGCTGGTTGGGCATCGCCTGGACGGGCGTAGGATGCGCGCTTGGGAGCCGAGCTATCGGGAGCCTTGTGGATAGTGATGTTGACGGCTCGCTCTGCGTAAGAGCCGCTGTTCCGGTTGTCTTCCATGTTGCGACGAGCTCATGAGTTGGCCGGTGGTGTAGCGAGTGGGGGCCCTATCACCGCTGGTTGCAAAATGTGACAAAGTGCAGGCCAGAAGCAGCTCTGTTCTCAACTAACACTGTCACATGGACGTTTAGAGAGGCGTGTCAACTGGTGTCATTTGTGATAGCTACCTATGTAGTGGCATCAAATGTAGCAGTGCGGCGGAGGCGCCGAGGGACGGGCAGCGCAAGCAAGCAACTGTGGTACACGGGAAGCGCAATGACGGAGGGGCTGGCAGACTACAGGATGATGCTATATACAAAGGAAGAGGAAGAGCGGTATGGGAGCAGGGAAGAGGGTGATATCCATGGCCAGCGCATCGTAGAATGGGGTGGCGGGAGGTTGCGAAAGAGATGGCTGGAGGCGCACCATCTGCCCATACCCTGGCCCGCCTGGCTGCCGGCGCCTGCGCCTGCCTCCACACGCCCGCCCATCGACGGCAGGACGGCAGGCACTGGCAGGGCTGGGTAGCGCGGGAGCGGGTGTCGGCCCAAACAGGAATAGCGCCGCGACTGGAGGCCTCGACGGCCTTGTCCCCTGCACTGAGGGTCTCAACCACGTTCCGGCGTTGCAGCGCTCCAACACCTCACCACCCGGCCAGGGAATATCGCCCCCATCCAATTGCTTGCTGCTTCCTTCCGTATTACTCCCCGGGCTGCATCGCGTTCGGCGCCGACATCAACTCCCGCCTAGCCCCATCCGACCTCGCCCATCCGTCTGCGCAATCTGGCTTCTATAATAGACCACGCATTCATCCATCTCTACGCTCGCCGGACGACCACAGTATCCTCAACTCGCAAACCTTAAAGCGGCCCCCGCGCCCCGCACACGTCCAATCGCCTACAGCTCGCCAGCCTGTGCAGCGTGCTCCGGCAACTACATGATCGCAGCCGGCTGCACATAGCGTATCCCTTTCTTTTGGCGTCCTCGCCATGCGCGTTCACGTTTGGAGCCTCCTGTCGGTGGCGACTCTCGCCGCAGCAGGAAACCACCTGCCACCCCGCAACTACACAAGTCACGACTACTATGCCATTCACCTTGCGCCCTCCGCCTCGCCCTCCGAACTTGCTGCTCATCTTGGCTTGATCTACGATGGCCCCTTCGACTCGCTCGACCACCACCACATCTTCAAGGCCCCGAAACACGAAAACGACATTGTGAGCGATGCACAACAAGAGCTGAAGAGGCGGCGGCGGAAACGTGAAGTGGGGCCCGAGCACCACCCCCTCGACAGCATCCACTTCACCCAAAAGCAGAAGCTGAAACCCCGGCACTGGAAGCGCAGTGTCATACCCCCAAGGACAGAACGGGCTGGGCCCCCAGTCACCGAGGCTATCAAGGCCCAGCGAGAGATCGCTAACAAGTTGGAAATCAAAGACCCCATTTTCGAGGAACAGTGGCACATCTTCAACGTCAAGGCACGAGGCAACGACATCAACGTCACAGGCGTGTGGATGCAGGGCATCACTGGCAAAGGTGTCACTGCGTGCGTTGTTGATGACGGTCTGGACTACACCAGCAACGATTTGAAAGACAACTTTTTCGCCGAAGGCTCTCACGACTACAACGATCATGAAGATTTACCGACCCCAAAACTTTCCGATGACCGGCACGGGACAAGGTGTGCTGGAGAGATTGCTGCAGGAAGGAATGACGCTTGCGGAGTTGGACTTGCCTACGACGCCAAGGTCTCCGGTGTGCGCATCCTTTCGGGCGACATTTCGGATGCGGACGAGGCACTCGCCATCAACTACGAGATGCAGAAGAATGACATCTATTCGTGCTCATGGGGTCCGCCTGACGATGGCAAGACCATGCAGGCACCGGGCATCCTTATCAAGAGAGCCATGGTCAACGCGATCCAGAAAGGCCGTGGCGGCAAGGGCAACATCTATGTCTTCGCAGCAGGCAACGGCGCTGCTAGCGGCGACAACTGCAATTTTGACGGCTACACAAACAGCATCTACAGTATCACCGTCGGCGCCATCGATCAGAACAACGAGCATCCGTACTATTCTGAGGCATGTTCCGCTCAACTTGTCGTAACTTACAGCAGTGGTGGTGGTGACGCCATCCACACCACCGATGTGGGCTTGAATAAGTGCACGAGCTCGCACGGAGGCACATCTGCTGCTGGTCCTATTGGCGTTGGAGTATACGCTTTGGTGCTCCAGGCTCGTCCTGAACTGACATGGCGCGATGTGCAGTGGCTGACAGTCATGACCGCTCAGCCTCTCGATACCCCCAGCGACTGGACGAAGACAGCTATTGGCCGCATGTACAGCCACCAATTCGGTTACGGAAAGCTTGATGCTTACGCAATTGTTGAGAAGGCTAAGACCTGGGAGCTGGTGAAGCCACAAGCGTGGTTCTACTCACCCTGGATGCATGTCCGAAAGGCGATCCCCGAAGGTGATCAGGGTCTCGCCAGTACTTTCGAAGTTACGGAAGACATGCTCAAAAAGGCAAATTTTGAGCGTGTTGAGCATATTACCCTTACCATGAACGTAGAGCACCAGCGTCGCGGAGATCTCAGTGTCGAGTTGCGATCTCCCAGTGGCATGGTTTCCCACCTCTCGACTGCACGCCGCTCTGATGAGGCACCTTATGGCTACATCGACTGGACCTTCATGTCGGTCGCTCACTGGGGTGAAAAGGCTGTTGGCCAGTGGACCGTCATCATCAAAGATGTTAAAGCAGGCAACGGTAAGACTGGTAATTTCACGGACTGGAAGCTGCGTCTCTGGGGCGAGGCCATTGATGCGTCCAAAGCCAAGCCGCACCCGCTACCCAACGAGCACGAAGACGATGACCACGACAAGATCGACGACCACCCTGCACACACTACCAGCGTGGCCGTTCCTACCAGCACTCCACCTGAGCCAACATCTGTTCCTGCCGACCATCCTGATCGCCCTGTTAATCAGAAGCCCACGCCAACAGCGGTGCAGACTTCTGCCACCGCAGCACCTGACGCAACCGCATCCGCATCCGCAGCTCCCGCCGAGAACTTCCTTCCCAGTCCCTTCCCCTCTTTTGGTGTATCCAAGCACACGCAAATTTGGATCTATGGTGCTCTCGGTCTTATCCTTGTTTTCATCGCTGGTCTTTGCACCTATCTGTTCATCGCAAAACGCAAGCGCATGAAGGACTCACGCGACGCATACGAGTTTGAGGTTCTGGACGGTGATGAGGACAGGGATGACGCGGGTTTGCTTTCCGGAGCTGCTGCCGGTAGGAAGAAGCGCGCCAAGAGAGGTGGAGAACTGTACGATGCTTTTGCAGGCGAGTCGGACGAGGACTTGCTGAGTGATGATGATGGAGATGAGGGCCCATATAGAGATCAGGAACGTTTCAACGAAAAGTATGCAGAAGAGGATGGTAGTGAGGAGGAAGGAAGTGGTAGCGGTACTAGCTCGGCTGGCAGGAAGTAAGTAGAAGTAGTAGCAAAACTCTTTTGCCTTGACTTTAGCTTGGATTTATGTACTCTATGCTTGGTAGGCGTTTTGTTTTTCGCGATAGCGGTCATATTGGATGGCGTTCGTTTCTCTCTTTACTAGTGCTTTGTTGGCTGTAACATGGGAAGGCCCTCGAAACGAGCATATTTATCATGACCTCTAAAACGGAATTGACTGCTTTCAGAGAGAAAGAGAGAAGTGTCAAGCCATGAGAACAAAAGGAGGGGTATCATTGTTTGTAGACGGAGAACTTTTTTTCGGTGCTCAAATCCAACAAGTTCTTCTAAGCCACTTTTCTTCCGACATTGCCTACGCCTTTGCCTACTACACTGACGACGATTTCTTCCTTGTCGTCGCCTGCTTCTCTGAAGCCCCATGCACTGCCTCCAAACTCTTTTGCGTCTCTTGCCAGCTGTATGATTTCCTCGCTTGCAAGCACCTCCTTGCCAAGCGCTACTCTTCCAACGTCCTCGCTGCCCATGGCCATGAGCATGAGCACTGTGGGTGCCGCTACATTTTCTATACAGCCGCCTTGTGAAATCTTCTCGAGAAGCTGGTAGGCGCATTGCTTGCCGATTTCGTCTGCAGGGACGCCTCCATCGGGTGGGGAGCACACGTCGGCCGAGTATATACAGCCTGTGCTGCTTTCTGCCACAAGACTGATTCCGAATCCGACGGCTCCCTTGACCTTCCCTGACGGGTGACCCTTTGCATTTGTGGGTATCAGGGGTGCAGGGCTTGCGTCGGAGAAGATGTACGTATCCGGTACAAACTTATTTAGGATGCCTCTGGCTGTGAAAGTCATGCGCTCGTTGTTGCTCTTAGGGACTTCGACACAGTACGCTACACCACGTATCTTCTTCACTCGCCCTGGATTCAACAGGTGCAGTGTCTTGGGTAAGCGGACTTGGTGGTTGAAAACAAGTTGGACTTCGCCACCCGCGCCTTTGCCTCCCGCGGGAGCGCACGAGCGCTTAAGGATGCGCAACTCGATGTTTCGCTCGATGGCAAAGTTTTTATACAGCGGAAGAATAGCTGTGCGAACCGTGTCGGCGGAAACGTCGCCAGCAATTGTCGAAGAGGTGACACAGCCTTCGCCGTGGAAGATGACATTCATGTTGCCCTTACTGAAAGGCGAAAGTACGCAAAGAGGTATTAGCCACCAGCTCACACCTCGCTTTCTGCATTCTGCTGGTATCTCGTGTCGAATTACGCCTCCGCTTGCGCCTAGACCTTCAGCAGAGCCAGTGATAAGTCCAGGACGGTAAACGAGCGTTGTACCCGTCATGCTAAATTGTATCTGCGATCCGTTTGTCACCGCGTCGAGGAGTCGGATGAAGTTGGTTTCATGGCGAGTTAAGCCGGGATTCGTCGACGATGAGCGGATTTGCGATATACGAACGGGTCGGCCGGTGAGGGTCGCGAGCAGGAGACGGGAAATCAGGTGCCGATGACCAGTAAAGTTGACCGGTTGTTGAAGGGAGTCGTCCAATGCCATGGCTGCAGCGGTTGTGTTGTAAGGGAAAGGTGCCGGGAATGGAGAACTGGAGATGCGATACGATGCGATTGGAACTTTTTTTGGCGGAGCTTGACGATAAGATAAGATTAGCGCGAACGCGATCTATCCGCGTCTCGCGTCAACCAACCGTCTGTATGCTCCTCCGTAAGCGCATAACCAATTCTGAATAGATTAGCACAGGTGTCGCTTTCAATTCGCCCCACATGTCTTCCTTGCGGTAGCGTCTGCGACAATGGCTGGTCTAACGAGGAAGGGCACTCGCCCATTGCTCAAGACTGTTGGAGGAAAGCGGCATGCGACCGACGAAGATCATGAAGAGCCGACGGCAAAGAGACGAGGAAATAGCGAGGCAGCTACTCGAAAAGAGCAAGAAGAAATCGATATCAATGCCGATCCAGTTTCTTCCGACGATGAATTACGTGCTCCCCCGCCACGATCAGCCAAACCTTCAAAACCTATTATGCCGGCATATAGCAACGTGGATACAGAATTGAAGAGGCCCCAGAAGAAGGTTGCCAAGCAGAATATTTCAATAAGGCCACCATCAAAAGGCGCATACCAGAACAGTCAAGAGCTCAGGGCAGCGAAGGTGAAAAATGATAACAAGGAGAATGCACCCTCGTCTTCTGGTGCATCAGCTAGTGACAGCCCAATTCGGTGGGGCATGGAACATGTCTCTCAGAAGAAGGACAAAAACGCCATAGGATATGGTTCAAAGTCTAAAAATATACACGCTCCACCACCGAAGAAGTTTGGTCGGGGACCTGCCAAGGCCGTTGTGAGAACTTATGGATCAGCAAGTCGATCGAAGGGCAAGCAACCGAGTCAGGATTCTGAAAGCGAATCAGATGTATCCATGAAGGACGAAGAAATTGAAGACCCTGCGTCATCCGAGGACCAAGATTTACGGAGAGTAACCAGAAGAGCCAAACCCAGCCAGGCAAAATGCAAGGACTCTGAGACGGTCCCTTACGACGACGATCAGCTCTCCGAAGTACTCGACTCGATATCACAAGCACCTGTATCAGAAAAGGAAAAGAAAGCTGCAAAGTCCGCCAGACTGATGAAACAACTCAGTTCATGGAAGGAAAGTCACGAACCGCTGTCGTCACAACCAGAATCCAGCGCTACCCAGGAACATCTAGATGAAGTCAGCAACTACATCGAACATCTTCCCCGAGTAGAAGAGGAAGGTTCACAATGCACGCTCTGCAATCAACCAGTCGAGCAAACTGACTACTGGGATTTCTGGAAAGGCAAAAACAAGACTGTCAAGAACAAATCCGCCTTTTGCCACCTGCACAAGAAGATATCCGCCCAAAAATCCTATAAAGAATCCGGATACCCTGATATCGAATGGAAAGCTCTTCCGCGGCGTATACGCAAAAACAAAGCAACATTGAGCCAGGTTCTGCACAACCAACGCCCCAGCCGGCACCGAGACCGGTACGAGCCCCTAGCCCTGACCGGCAAAGCCGCCGCCGTCCCCTCCAAACGAACAGACCTATCCGAAGAACAACAAGAAGAACTTGAATCCTACGCTCTCGACGAACGCGCCGCATATCCAGGTTACTATGGCCCCCACGGCCGTCGCCTCATCACCGAAAACATCATGGACCTGCTAAAATCTGAGATCAAACAATGCAAGGACAGTGTCGTGCAGGCTTCAGGCATCGCGGCGTTTGTTCAGGCCGTCATGGTGCCTGAAGCGGCTGTTTTACTTATCATGGAGGATTGTGAAGTCGGGAGGGAGGAGGCAGAGGGCATTAGGGAGAAGACATATGAGATGGGGTTGTTGGTGCACGAGGAGATTGAGGATGAGGTTGTGAGGAGGCCCGAGGATGAGAGTGACGAGGAGAACGAGTATCAGATTCTGTGATGCTGAGAGAAGAGCAGCATATATGGCAGGGCTGTCGTGTTTATGATACCCGAATGTTGATTTGGTTTTTGCCCACACAGGGCTTTGTCTGATGTTGACGAGTGTGTAGTATGTTTGCAGGCTCAGTCTGTCTCTTCCTCGCTTTCCACACAACAGAGACAAGGAACAATGGAATCGAGACGGTAATGGGTATATTTCATTTCAATCCTACTAGTGGATCTCTAACACTAGGCATGCGTACCACTCAAAAGGCTTTTGAATCCCCTCTTCATTCAATGACTTTGTGTCGACGCCATTACTCCAATGCATGGTATTACAAGCTTACATCTCTTATCCATCCAGTACACCGCTCTCCTTCAAACTACGGAAGAGCTCAGGTTCCAAGAATTTACTAATGGTAACGTCTTCAGCGAGACCCTTTCTCCTCCTCGTCTTGAGCACGAAGTCGCGTGCTAGCTGTTGCGCAGTGGCGGGTTCGAGCGGGCGCGTTGTGATGTCTTTGTCAAGTGGGTCGCCGGGAACAATGGACCAGCGATCAAAGACAAGAGAAAGGGAGACTTGGCCCTGTGTGTGGATCTGTCGTAAAGTTAATGAATGTCTCTAGTAAAAGTGATTGTAGATACATACCCTTAGATCGGTCTCGAAACCAAAAGAATCGATGACCGGGATAAGACCGCGCACATTGTAAAGTGGGGTACCCGCAATAGGCCCGTCTTGTAGAACGTGACCTCTCCTGCGTGCAAGAACGGTGTAAAGACTGCTCTTGGTGTCGGCTGGGCCAATCATACTGCACGAGTACACCGGCTCCATCAGTCTGGGACTTGCCATAAGGAATGACGAGTAGCAGGCTCGTCGACTTGTAGGAATGATCTGACCACCACCGCGGAAGATGGCTTCCGATGCAAGCTCGACGTCTGTCAAACGAAACTTTGTGTTTCGAATAGGCTCTTCGCAGAGCGGACCTTCACGTGTAGCCCAGCTGAAACCCTGTCTCAATGTGTCCCGTACGCTTCGGAGTATTTTGCTATCAACCTCTGAAGGAAGGGTATCATTCTGTAGAATGTTAGGACCCATGTCGTCGGGTCCGAAAGCCCAGATGTTGCGCGATGCGAGCAGGTCGTATCCGTAGTTCTCCTCGAAAAATTTGCCAACTACACGGACAGGGTCCTTGATATTGACTTTGCCTGCCTCGATATCCTCAGCGATTCCTGGGTCTAGTGGCTCGGCAATCATCGTGAGCTTGTTCTTCTTGTTTGGTGTGGACGCGTAGCACTTCATTGCAGACATCTCAACAACTGTCTCGCAGAATCGGGTGACAGGGTCAGAGACCTTGATCTCCATATCAGCGTACAGTCGTCGAAGGTCGTGCAGTACACAGTCCATGTAAAGCTCGCCGGTTCCGAGAACGACGTGTTCTCCCGACTCTTCGACCTTTGTGGTGATGAGCGGGTATGATTTGTTGATCTTGCGGAGACCATCGAGCATCTTCGGTAGCTCAGATGGGTTGATTGGCTCGACTGCGACCTTGAAGACGGATTCAAAGAAGTGTCGAATGGGTTTGAAAATGTATGCATCCTCCTCATCCGGTAGCTTGGTGGCAACAATCGTCGCTGTCTTAACTATTGAGTTGTCGACACCACCGAGCAGAACCCAATTGCCTGCTGGCACGCCACTGACTGGGATGTTGTACCTCGACTCGGCTATCCATGTATCTGTCACGGTTGCAACAACCATGTCTTCCTCATCTTCAATTGTGTAGCCTTCACCAAGTACGCGTACCGACTGAGGCGAAGTTGCGGTACCGCTCAGCACTCGACCCAGTGCGGTGAATGACTTTGCATCTGTCGCATTGAAGAGCTTTGTGACGTGTATGACAAGGGGGCCGTTCTGGTCGCACTTTTGCATTGTCTCTGCCGTCTTCGTGTCCAAAGGTCCGGTATAATGTCTTTGCAGAAGCCGTTGCGCACCTTCCTCAGGCGATGGGATGTGCTGTATAACCATGTCTACAAAACCCGCGGACGGACCGAAGTACTGCTGACATACGAGTCGCATTAACTCCTTCGCATCTGCTTTGTATTCGGATGGTTTCAGCCGTATGCCTAAAGATTCTAGCGTTTCTTTAAGGTCATCCGGGCTTTGACTAAGTGTATGTGAGTAGATCTTGTATACGGGCTCCAGGATCCAGTGTACGAAAGACCGTTGCGAACCTTCCTCTTGCCGCTTGCGACTGAACTTGCGGCTTCCTGGATTGTAGAAAATATCGCCCCAAAGTCGCATAGCAAACTTGTCAATATCCAATCCCTTCATTGGAACGCCGAATCCTGGAAGTTTCGAAGGCCCAGGATAGAAGTCGGAGTACATTTTGGCAAACGACTGGACGGTGAAGCACCATCGCATGCTGGAGCAGGCGAAAGCGACGTTGCCTTTTTCAGGGCTTACACGCCTGCTCTCACCGCGACCGGGAATGGTGTTCTCAATAACAGTGTTGACCTCTTCGATTACGTGTTTGATTTTGAAGTATGCGTCACTAGGCGGCAGTTTCAGCTCCAAAATGAGACGATCCATCTTATTGACCACCAGTGTAAGGGGCAGATCCTCCAACACTGCATGCTTGATGATCTGCTCTGTGTTGACCTGCACGCCTTCGACAACGTCCACCACCAGAACCACTCCGTCGACCAAACGTAATGAGGCGGCGACTTCGTCGGCAAAGTTTACGTGTCCGGGTGTGTCGAGTATGTTGAACAGGTGAGATTTGGATTTTGTGTTCTGGAGCACCAGGCTCATGGGCGCAGCCTTGATAGACAGACCTCGCTCGCGCTCGAGCACGTGTACGTCGGTGTATCGCAGCTGCTCCTCGCGCTTCTTTCCCCTCTTGTAGTCCAGGCGGTCTTGGATGTCGTGCGTTTCCATGACCAGCATGTCCATAAACGCAGTCTTTCCATGGTGCAGGTGTCCGGCGAGAGCAATGTTTCGTATCTGGTCGGGGAAATTCATCAAATCGGTCAAGAGCTCTCTCGAGTGGAAGACGGGGGGAAGATCGGCCTCCTCAATGGAGAACTTCTTCTGCACAACGGGGGCAATGATGGGTTGCGCCAGCGACTGTGTGTCTTCCTCATGGACCAGCACCTCAACATCGGGGCCATATACGTCTGAGGCGGAAGGGTAGTATTGCTTGTCCTCGTGTAGAATGACGGCGTTGGAGGGGCCCTCGTCGACCTCCATCAGTTGCTGGTCATTGGCCTCGGCCTCTTCTTCATCATCGAGAACGTAGGCATCGGCGCCGGTAGCCTCGCCAGTGCTCTGGACATCGTCGTCGGACTCGGCCTCGCCAATGAAGTTTCCGAACTCGTCGTAAAGGTCGTCCATTGTGGCTGTCGGCGGTGGGGTTGGTGCTGCGGCGGTGATGCGCGTCGAGCAGCTCTAAGCTCTCGCAAAAGTTCAGAGCGTCGCGAAAAGGCTGGTTCCGCGGATGGCGGGCTAGCGTAGGCGGTGAGAGCTGCGTGGCGCGGTAGCCAATAGGACGCGCGCCCAGCTGCAGGGACAGGGCGGCCCTAAGCTACTGGCCCTGGTTGTGAAGAATGTCTGTAGTCCACGAGAGAATCTTATTGCTGTCTGCCAGTAGAGTCTGGGTCGCAAAATGTGTCTTGCAGAGTGACAACGCACACAGTGCGCTGGCGCAGCAAGTTTGTGGTCTGCAATCTGAGTTGAGGTGACTCTATGCAGCTATTCTCTCAAGTTATGAACGAACTGGGCGGCAGTCAGGAGAGTTTCTGGACACCGGCTGTGATTGGTTGAGCGCGGGGATAACTGGGCCCCTCCAGCGTTTATTGGTCGACCTGGATGCGATTTCGCTCTTAGAGTAGTCTTGAAAAAGGTGTCTCTGTTGTCGGGGGATCTCCAGCTGTCGGTATATTTTCCTGCCTTCTCCTCTCTCTCACTCTACCTTCCAACCCTTCCAAGATACCCCAAAATGTCGTCCCTCCCCCCAGTTTATATCGTTTCGGCTGCCCGTACGCCCACGGGCATGTTCTTGGGGTATGTTGTCCCACTCCAGGCTATGAGGGGCAACAGCCAACTCACGCGATAACAGCTCTCTCTCGAGCCTCAGCGCTGTCCAGCTTGGCTCTCACGCCATTAAGGGTATGTCAATCACATCATGGCTTTCAGCCGTTCGTTGTATAGTCTAACATTCTCTGTATAGCTGCCGTCGAACGCGCCGGTCTCAAGCCTACCGATGTCGAGGAAGTCTTTGTTGGCAACGTCCTCTCCGCAAAGTACGCAACAGACCCGGCCAACTTATTCAATCTCACCTGCTGACTTCCGCCCTCCTCTAGTCTCGGCCAGAACCCCGCCCGCCAGTGTGCCATTGGTGCTGGCCTCCCAGAATCGACCGTAGCCACTACCATCAACAAAGTGTGCGCCTCTTCCATCAAGTCCATCATTGTCGGTGCCCAGACAATCATAACTGGCAATGCCCAAATCGTCGTCGCTGCCGGAGCCGAGAGCATGTCCAACACACCCCACTACCTCCCTAACATGCGTAACGGCGCAAAGTTCGGAGACCAGTCGCTGGTCGATGGTCTTCTCAAGGACGGTCTGACCGACGCATACAAGAAGGAGCATATGGGACTGCAGGGAGAGGAGTGTGCTGGCGACCACGGCTTCTCCCGTGAGGATCAGGACGAATACTGCATTCGTTCGTACAAGAAGGCCAACGCCGCTCAGGAGGCAGGCTGGTTCAAGGAGGAGATTGCGCCTATCGAGGTCCCCCAGGGACGCGGCAAGACGGTCGTAGTCGACGCTGATGACGAGCCTAAGAACGTAAGTAGTCATTGCGCATTCCAAATATTTCTATTCTGGGAGCGCAACTTGCTCACAATCTCCAGTTCAACGAGTCCAAGACCCGCACACTGAGGCCCGTGTTCAAGCCCAAGGATGGCACTGTCACTGCTGCCAATGCCTCGCCGCTGTCGGATGGTGCTGCTGCCCTTGTCCTCGCTTCTGAAGAAGCTGTCAAGAAGCACGGTCTCAAGCCCATTGCTAAGATCCTCGGCTGGGGTGATGCTGAACAGAACCCCTCCAAGTTCACCACCGCCCCCGCACTCGCCATGCCAAAGGCACTGAAGCATGCAAATGTGGAGCTGTCCGCTGTCGACGCGTTCGAGATCAACGAGGCCTTTAGCGTCGTCGCTCTCGCCAACATGAAGATCCTTGGCATCTCAGAAGACAAGGTCAACCTTCACGGCGGTGCTGTCGCGCTCGGCCACGCGCTGGGTGCTTCCGGCGCTAGGATCACCACTACATTGCTTGGTGTGCTTAAGGAGAAGAAGGGCAAGATTGGCTGCGCGGGCATCTGCAACGGAGGTGGCGGTGCTTCTGCCCTTGTTGTCGAGTCGCTGCAGTAGATGTTCCCTACCTCGACAGTAACGACACATGTTAGAAAGAAATAAACTTAATTACACGTATCTATACCCAAGGTACTCAGGCTTCACATTCCGATCTACCTGCAAAAAGGGCAAGTATGCAGATATCAATTGCCCACGTCGGCGTCCCTGACTAAGTGGTCGGTTTCAGGGCGGTGGAACTGATTTGCTCGCTTCAAAAGTACTAGCGCGAGCGGACGCCACTGGCTCTTAGCCGCCCTTGTGCCTGTGTCCTAAATTCGCCTCCTCCGTGTTTCAAGCCAAGAGCAGCGAATCATCGTCGTCCAACTTCGGAAATGCCTCAGGCAATCGATAACAATGCCGTGTGCTCGCAGGGATGCTGCAATACCCATGTTTCAAGCGCCAATGCTCGCTCGCCAGCAAGCCCATCCGTCCATTTCCCATGAAACAGCGCACGTTTGGTTAAACATCTGGCCAGCCTTGCCCAGCGCTACCGAGCTACCTTTGGGGGCCTGACTGGTTCCTGCAGCTGCCCTTACTGTAGCTAGCCGGGGAGATATCCTCAGTTTGAAACCAAGCCCATGTGGTCCAACGGGAGATGTTCGCGCCCCCAGGCCCCATTTGGTCTGTCCGCGAGTCCGTCGATGGCCAGTGGGTGGCTGTTAAGATCCGGGTAGCGATATACCCTCCACCCTTGGATCTGCGTATATAGATAGGTCCTGTCACTCCGGCTACCTAGTATCTCGATACTTTGCCGTCCGTCCGTTCAGCTCTTGCGCCAGTTTTTCCTCACGCGTCTAGTACGCAGTCATTCCTTACTTGGTTCCTTTTTCTTTCACCATCTCGACGATGCGTTTTTCCACACTCACTTCGGCTGCGGCCTTTTTCCAACTGAGCATAGCTGGCTATGTTCTTGAGGATGACTACATGACCGACTTTTACGGCTCTTTTGATTTCTTCACGGCACCAGACCCGACCGAGGGCTTTGTCAAGTATGTTGACGAAGACACAGCGAGGCAGACAAACCTCATCAATGCGTCCGTTACTGCTGGTGCGTCATGGGGTGTAGACCAGCAAAACGAATGTCCGGAGGGAAGGCCCAGTGTTCGTCTGGAAAGCAAGAAAAAGTACAACAGTGGCTTGATTGTTCTAGATGTTGCCCACATGCCTTTTGGCTGCGGCACGTGGCCAGCGTAAGTAGATTCGACTATTTCCCCCTTTTAGGAGCGTCATGCTTAGTATTTACAGATTCTGGACAACTGGCCCTAACTGGCCCAAGAATGGCGAGATCGACATCATTGAAGGCGTAAATGATCAGGTGGTCAACCAGATGACTCTTCACACAGGACCGGGCTGCCAGATTGGTTCCGATACCACCCAGTTTGCTGGTAACGTGACGTCAAAGAACTGCGACGTCAAAGCCAAAGGACAAAAGGACAACCAGGGATGCTCCATCGGGGACCCATCAACCCAAAGCTACGGTGCAGGTTTGAACGCGATTGGTGGAGGTGTATACGCAACCCAGTGGACTTCGGACGCCATCAGCGTCTACTTCTTCCCTCGTGGTTCTGTCCCAGAGGACGTTCTTGGCGACAGTCCAGACCCCAGCGGCTGGGGAAAGCCATCTGCCATGTTTCAAGGTGGTTGTGACATCGAAAACACCTTCAAACAGCAGCAGATTGTCTTCGATACTACCTTCTGCGGTGTATGGGCTGGCGCCACCGATGTCTGGGAATCCAGCTCCTGCTCGAAAAAGGCCGCCACGTGCCAGGAATGGGTACAAAACAATCCTGAGGCTTTCGCCGAGGCTTACTGGACGATCAACGCTTTGAAGGTGTATCAAGACAATGGCGAGGCTCCTAAGCCAAAGCCTTCATCAGTACCTCAGCAGAGCAGTGCTGCTTCTCTGCCAGTTCCTGTCCCAAGTGAGACGCTTGCCGTGTCTTCTACGCTTACTGGACCGACTGACTTCCCTGGTGTCCCGACCTCGGTCACCAAACCATCCGTATCCAGCATCTTCGCGCCTATTCCTACCAGCGAGACGTTGTCCGCCCCAGCCTCTGCCCCAGCTGCATCTTCGCCTATCTATGGGACTGCTCCCAGCGTTCCTGGCGTTCCCAGCACCCCGAGCCGTCGTCCAAACCCCAACTTCCCAAGCCCCCCAGTCCTGAGTCCTACCGCTACCGAAACCGAACAAGGTATTAAGCCTGTCACGCCGCCAACCCTCGTCGCCGCCCCAGGTCCAGCACCAACCGGCGCAGGTGGTATGCCCGGTTTCCAGTGGCCTCAGGGCGGTACTGGTGGTTCTAACGGCACAAAACCAACATCTAAATCCGCTGCCTTGCCTCCCCAGAAAACCAGCACCCCAGTTCAGAACTCAACGAGTGCCGCTGCATCTCTCAGTCCAAGTCAGGGCGTTGTCCAACCCACCGGTGTTCCCGTTGCATCCGCAGCTCCAGTCCCAGCGCCAGAGGCTCCAGTTCCAGCACCAGGAGCCCCATCTCCGTCACCAGAAGTTCCAGCCTCGCCACCGAAAGCTCCAGCTTCTGCACCAGAAGCTCCGGTCCCAGCGCCAGCCCCGACAACTCCCGCTAATGCGTCTGTCGCCGCTCCAGTCGTTCCTGTCGTCACAGACCTCATCCAGTCTGTCCAGACCGTATGTGAGACCGTTTACTACACGGTAACAGCCACTGCAGCCCCGACACCAGCACCCACAGTTGCCGCAAGAAACGTACGCATCGAAAGATTCATGAGAGAGCACAGACAGAGGCTCACAAGGCACCACGCAAAGTACTAGACAGGACATTCGTGGAAAAAACCACCAAGTTCTTGAACGAGACTCGGCAACGTACATACATTCAAAAAGTCAGCACTGGCTGTTGATCTGTTTTTCGGTCTAGTTTGGGGTTGACAGGCGCACGCGTACATATACCCCAAATGTCTCTTCTTTGTATATATTTCTCCTTCAATCACAATAACAATACACATTTTACGTGGTCTGCTAAACATATCGTATACTCGCATGAAGTGAACTTGCTACCCCTGCTTTGATTGCATTGATCCATATCGATGGAAACAAAAATAAGCCGTTATCGCTAGCCGTTGACCAGCACCACCTTTGTTCCTTCCGTCCCGATACCCAAAAAAAAATAAATTAGAAATAAAGTACGTGTGTGAGATAAGGAGAGGGAGGGAGGCAAGAAGCAAAAAACGAAAATGTGGACGCTGTGGGAATTGAACCCACGACCTTTCACAAGTACGCACGTTTTTGGATGCGAAGCGAAAATCATACCCCTAGACCAAGCGCCCGGTATTAGGTAATCTTTGAGAGTTTTCTTGGATAATCAAAATATGTTTACGTACGCAATTTCCAAGAGCGGAAAGATTTGAACATGATATGAGTTTCCTTCGCGTTCTTGGTTGACTTCCAGCATTGTGGGAGGATGGGTATAGAATAGTGGGGTATGTTCCGCGTGCCTTCGATGTAGGTGGGACAAATTCACCTCGACACATTCTTCCACATCACCTGTTGAAAACATGTCAGAGTATATACCAATCTAAGCTTTTGGGTTCGAAAGTTCGCAAGTTTACTGTGAAGCCATGCAAAACATTTTTTTTAGTGGCAACAATCCATTGTGCCTCAAAAAGACCATGAGCGCTGAGCCAAAACAGCAGTTGGCTCAGTTAGTCACGGCTAAGCAATGCAAAACATACCATCGAGATCAGTCATGGCACAATCCTATGACATTCCACATTTGGCATATTCCTGCTCCAAGGAAATCTGGTTACGGTGAGGGTATGGGAAGAACCCTGGATAAAAACACTCTTCCAAACATCATGTCAATCGCTCAAAAGTCTCCACGTCCTCTACCACCCCTACCCCTTCTGCCGCCGCGCTTCTTGCGGTCCCAGTTGCCCCTAAAGCCACGACCGCCTTGATGGCCATTCCTCTCGTCACGCTCACGTTCCTCCTCTTCCCTCTTCATCATCTCACGCTCGCGTTCTAGTTTCTCCGCCTCGAGCTCCTCCGCGCTCTTCTCAACGCGAACTTCAGGTTTCTTGAGGTCTGTAGGATATCGTGGGTGTGCTCCATACTTGCAATTCTTGCCCTCGGGGCAAAAACCGCATAGGTAGAACGGGCATAGCTTCTCTTTCTTGTTGTGCTTCAGTGCGCAGTGTGGGCCAAGTGGGCAGAACCCTCGATCATAGTGTGGACATGACGGCCGCTTCGCATCAGGATCTAGGTGGAGGTATAAACAATCGTCGCCGTTTGAACAGGTTTGTGTCCGGGCGTAGTAAGAGCATTCGGGCATTCGTCGGAGGTTGTATTCGTGAAGGAACTCGCATGTTTCGCCTTTCTTACAGAGACCGCGCAGCCAATGTTTGCATACGAGACTGAGAACTTTGGTCAGTTTCTATCATCATACATGGGAGACTACTAGTTGCATACTTGTTGTAAGATGACGAGACATTGTGCTTGTTTGGACATTTACTGCCGTCTGGGCAGTGGCCTTGGAGATATGCTTTGCAGGTTGGGCGATCAGGATTGAGGCCAAATCGGTATTCTCGTCTAAGAAACTCGCTGAATTTAAAGTTGTATTGCGGCGGTCGACCCTCCGTAGATTTCTGTTCGGACACCGGCACCGCTATTGATGTCATGACCTCAGCCATTACTGGCGCGCTTTGTGAGAGCGCGTAGAAAGTTGATTTTCAGTAGCTGATGGGTCTAATCACAACCCGAGTCGCCGTGGTTTGTTGTTTGTAGATAGACAGTATTGCGGTTCTCTAATTCGATTCAAGGTAATGCGCAAGCTCAAATCTTCTATACAAGCCTGGTAGCTTTGCGGGGTTGGGGTGTGTTGTTGCTGAAGAGAGCAGCTGTACGTGTAGTCGGATGTCTACATAAGCGGCTCGCCAGACAGCCTGCGTGATCGACAGCGCGAAAACACGTGATCGCCAAGCAGCGGACCTGACCTCCTCCATGCACCTGCATTTATCATTCATGCAACTGACTGGACCAGTAATGCAAAATGCTTCCGTCCCACTTTATCTCTCGGTCTTTTTCTTGTGGTGACCTATAGAACTCCTCTGAAATTTGTGCGTGCCGTCTACCCGACTGCCACCACTGGTACCGCCTTGGAACCCCACCTACACTGCGCCACATCTTCCACCTCACCTACTGTCAGCCTGCCGATACTCAGCAGAGGCGAGCGCATCACAGCCACAGTCTGAACCCACCTAAGCCTGTCCAAACGCATCTGGATACGAATGTCCTTGCGTTTGCTCTCTATTCTCGAGATGTGACATCAGACGCTACTTCGCTACGGTACCACTCAAGCGTGTGACGTATCATCCATGACACACCTATTCACTCTTGTCTCTTTCTCTCGTTTGAAGAGCCAAGGCAATCAGATTCAAGCTTTCTCGATCCCGTTCTCATCTTAGTGTGTCAGCGTCCAGGTCACGAGAATGCTGTATTTCGGGCCATCGCGGCCTGACCTACGAAGTAGCTTTTCTTGGAACTTGGCTAACGCTATCGTTTTGGTAGTTCACCAAGCTGCCAGGATGGGCTTCACCGTCTGATGCAGTGCAAACAAAGAATCAGCTATATCAAATCCTGCAGAGAAGACTTCGCCTGTTCCATGCTAAGCGGGGAGTCCATCAACATCTAATGCAATCACCAGTGGATGGTACCATTGAGCGGCCTGTGACGCGGTTGTCGTTGACTCTACATTTATATTCTGGGCCATCTAGGACATTGTTCTAAATTTCCTCAGACACATGAATCTACTCGATACACCTCATTTCTGCTTCGTTTCTCTTGAATTGTACAAGCAGCCAAACAACGCATTCACAGCTACTGCCTTTCATTACGCACAAACCCCCACATATGCTCTCAGATGAATACCAAGCCGCGTTAATGTCTGCTAACAGCTTATGCACAGCTTCCGATACCCGCCGGACTCTGGTCCTTTAAGCCCAGGTACGGGTCTACATGCAGGATACCCTGACGTGCAGCAAGCTAAGCGTTTAGCTGACGACGACCGACAATGAGCCGAAACTACTTCAACCCGCCTGGTCACGACACCCCATTTTCCACACCACTGCAAACTATGTTCTGGAACGGCGTGTACTACCCTAACTGGCGAATCTATCGCGATCAGCCGCCTGTGTCGTTGAACTACGATGTCATCTCGCATGTCTTCTATGCGTTTGCTTGGTACTTTGTGTTTCCGAGATGCTAGACACATACGCTAACACCAGTGTAGGGTAAAGGAAGATGGGACGGTATACGTATGTGTTTTCAAATTTTCTGCATGTCCTCGACTAATTTTCCCTACAGCTGAGCGACGAGTGGGCTGATGCACAGATTGATGTCCCGGGTGCTGATGACATTCCTGCAACCAAAGGTTGTCTGAACTCATTCGCACTTCTTAAGAGGGAGTACACAAGGCTACGGGTCGTGCTCTCTGTTGGTGGCGGCGGTAAGGGCAGTGAGCCATTTGCGGGTGTTGCTCGGGACCCAGCCTGTCGTGAGCGCTTTGCCCAGTCGTCGTTAGCTCTAGTGCAGCAGTTCGGTATTGATGGAATTGATAGTCAGTTCTCCCTCCCATCAGTAACAAGACCAGCCCTGAAACAAGTACTGAACCAATTGCAGTCGACTGGGAGCACCCGTCTGATGCCAGCCAGGGCCAGGATTACATCGCTCTGTTAGCCGCAATCCGACAGTATCTTCCAGCTCCTCAATACACTCTGTCCTCAGCCCTTCCAGCAGGAGAATGGGCGTTACAGCACATCAACCTAGGGCATGCAGCACATTACCTAGACATGGTCAACCTCATGGCGTATGACTATTCCGGGCCGTGGGTGTCTAAATGCGGTCATCAGGCGCAACTCTTCACACCGAATATTCCACATAGCCCTGAAGCTGCCATCTCCTGTCATTCGGCTGTCTCGTATATGGTGCGACAGGGCGTCCCGAGGCACAAAATTGTCATGGGCGTACCAGCGTACGGTCGAAGTTTTACCGGTACCCGCGGGATAGGGCACTCGTTCTCCGGGCAGGCAGGAGAAGAAGGTACGTTTGAGTATCGAGATCTGCCACGGCCGGGTGCAGAGGAGCACGTGGACGCACAGCTTGGTGCAGCTTACTGTGTCGGAGGCGATGGGGGTCTAGTCACTTATGACAACCCACATACCGTAAGAATGAAGGCAAACTACGTGCGCCAAAACGGACTTGGTGGACTGTTCTATTGGACCGGAACGGGAGATGCAAGCTCACTAACACAGAAGGATCGCAGTCTCGTATACAATGGCTTTCTTGCTTTGTTTCAGCAGTAGTTCGACACAGATAATATACACTTTTCTCTCGATTGATTGATAATAATGCCAAAATTACCAGACTTCTTCTAATAGAGTACTCCTTGCATGAGCGTCTATGGCTTATTGAACATTACGTAGCTATGAACAGTAATAGGTTAGGGCAGTACTTCATATGGAAGATCACGTGGTACACTCAGACCTAGGGTTCCGAGTAAGCTTGATAGCCTACCCTTGTTGTCCAGTATCGCAACTAATTTAGTATGCCCTCAAACTGTGTGTGTTTTCTAAATCGGCCTACTAGCTTATACTCTTTGTGTGGCACTGGAAGGTCGATTTCCTCCTTAGGGGGCGCGTCGACTATCAGACCCTGGATTGAGTTGGAGATGGGCTGAAAGCACGGATAGCTACGTACACACCCCACACAATTCCCCAGTAACATAGCTGCCATACTGCACGCACGCGGCTTTTTTGCGTAGCAGGAAAAAAGTCATAATAAAAGCAACTGAAGCTGCTTCCGATTTCCCTTTGTTCCACTCCGCGTGCCCTGCTTTTCGCAACGTGTGCAACAGCGTATCGCGAGCGAGGGCGCATTGATGCGGATGCCCGCCAACCCATATGCCTGACCTTGCTCCCTCTCTGGAATCTAGTACGCACGCCAACCTGTACTGGCCGGAATCATGGATTCGGCGCTGACGCTCAATGCAGCTGAATACGACCCCATTGACCACCTCAACGCCATCTTCTCCCACCCCGCTACCCTCGCCTCCGTCTCTGCCACCTCCGAGGCTCTCCGCAGCTACCAAGATGATCTCGACGAGGACATCGCAACCGTCGTCGCGTCTCAGTCCAGTTCCGATGCTGACAGCGTGCAACGCATACAGTCCGCAAAGGCGGAGCTGGCCGACCTGTTCAAACGGATTGAAAGCGTCAGGGAGCGAGCAATGCAGACGGAACAGACCATCACCGAGATGACTGCGGACATAAAGCGCTTGGACAGCACAAAGAAGAACCTGACCCTCTCCATGACGGCTCTGAAGCGGCTGCAGATGTTGACGACGGCGTACGAACAACTACGTAGCCTGAGCAAATCACGGCAGTATCGAGAGTGCGCCCAGCTGCTGCAGGCCGTCTTGCAGCTCGTGGCCCACTTCAAAAGCTATCGCTCAATAGATCAGATTGCCACCCTGAGTCGTAATGTGGCAGATGTACAGGGCGAGCTGTTGGAACAGGTCTGTGAAGACTTTGAAGTGACATTTGCGAAGGGGGAAACAGCTCAACGAAAAGCCATGCTTGCAGAAGCTTGCCTCGTCATTGATGCGCTCGGCGAGCATGCGCGGACACGGCTTATCAATTGGTATTGCAACACGCAGCTTCGCGAGTACCGACAGGTTTTCCGTGGCAACGATGAAGCTGGTTCCTTGGATAATATCGGGCGGAGATACAGTTGGTTCAATCGCATGATGAAGACTTATGATGTCGAGCATGCCTCCATTTTCCCAGCTTATTGGCGTGTAAACGAGATGCTGGCCAACTCGTTTTGTGAAGGCACACGAGAAGACTTCAAGTCCATACTGCAGAAATCTGTGCGAAGAGGCGACGGTCAGAGTCTGGATGTTACACTGCTCCTTTCATGTTTACAGGAAACGCTTGACTTTGAGCAGAGCCTGGAACGGCGATTCTCCAATGAGGTTCGTCAGACGAAGATAAAGCCGGTTCACATGTACTTACGTTGCACAGTCTCGTTCTTCGATAGACACCATGGCTTCCAAGGAGGATCGACCCCATGGCTTCAGTCAAGCTATTTCTGAGGCTTTCGAGCCCTACATGAGCCTTTGGGTAGAGTCTCAAGACAAGTACGTGCCACAAGAGCCCTTAGAAGGCATTTTCTAACAATTCAGACAACTTGCAAGCCTGATACCAAAGTACCGGCAGCAGCCTTTACGGAACCCGGAAGAGGACTTTTCGCACCAAGCGGTCATACCCTCATCAACTGAGTTGTTTAATTTCTACCGCATGACTCTGGCGCAGTGCGCTAAACTCTCCACTGGAACAAGGTTGCAAGAGCTATCTACAACTTTTGCCAAGTATCTCGACCAGTACGGACAACAAGTACTCTACTATTTTCTCAGCGAGAAGTCGGGTGCTCAAGGGCCGTCTATTGAAGATGCCGTCCTCATTCTCAACACAGCGGACTACTGCTACGCTACTTGCAATCAGCTAGAAGAGAAGATCAAAGGTCGCATAGATGAGGAGTTTAGAGAAAAAGTAGACCTGCAAAGCCAAGCTGACGCTTTCATGGGTATCGCTAGTGCGACAGTACGTATGCTAGTCCGAAAGGTCGAAATTGCATGCGAACCTAGCTGGCGCGAGATGCGCAATACGCCTTGGGCAAAGCTGGAGAGCGTTGGTGACCAAAGCACATATGTTGCCGAACTTCTGCGCAATGTGAAGGAGAGGTCTGGTGAAATTCTCAAGTACCTCCATAAACAACAGTACGCGCGGGCGTTCAGCGATAACCTTGTTGATCTCATGGCATCCACATACATTGCCAACATTGTGCAATGCAAGCCAATTTCTGAGGTTGGGGCAGAGCAAATGCTGCTGGACTCATATGTCTTGAAGAAGGGTTTGACAGAAATACCTACGCTCAACGACGAACCAGGGACGGCGCCGCCAGCCAGGTATGTACACCAACAGAGCTGTTATTCACTATTAGAACGGATCGCTAAACAAGTAAATTTAGTTTTGTCAAACGCGTGAACCAGTCGACCTCGAAGATCGATCCTCTTCTCAAGACGCTGCAGGTCCGCCCCTCACCACCCGAAGCCCTTGTACAAGCATACCTGATCCACATTGCCGACAAGTCCGACACCAACTTTCGCAAGGTGCTTGAACTCAAGGGAATTCGCAAAGCAGAACAAACACAACTCTTGGACCTCTTTGCTGCTTTCCGCGCCTCGCCTAACCATGCAAATCTCGTTCAGAGTTCACCATTCCTCACACCACTGTTGATCCAGAACAACACGGGCGTAGGTAGTGCGGCGGGAAGCGTCATGGGCACGCCAAGTCTTGGCGGCGGCAGGTTCGATGCAGCAGGGCTTGGGAACATGCTTGTTAACGCGGCGAGAGATGGAGTGGATCGGTTCGGTAGCCCTGCGCCTGGCCAGCAGCAGGCTGGCGGCGGTGCGGATAGCGGAGCGAATTTGGAGAGCAATTTGAAAAACATTGGAAAGTTCTTCAGGAGAGATGTTGGGTTCAGGGGGTTTGGAAGGAGCGAAGATGGACGGTAGAAGTAGTTGTTCAGCTTTGAGGCATCATATCAGACACAATTCAGATAAGATGTGACAGTGGTTGAATGCGCATATTACTTTCGTATTTGGGTATCATAATCGAGAATCACCCGCTTTCCTCCTCTGGAAGACTCAGCATCGGTTAGAGCCTTGCATGTTCAGAACGCAAAGTCAAGAGCCGAATGTGGGGATTCGCCGTCGTCTTGGTGGTCCTCGCTCTCATGATCTCTCATGAAGACATCGTCACTTTCTATTCCGCCTTCGCCGTCGCTAATCACCATAGCCTCCCTTCGCCTGCGTCGCACGTCTCTCTCAGAACCACCCATGCCGCCAGCCTGTACGCGGCTCTCCATTAAGCGCCATCCGCCTCTCGGCATGCGCGGTGCGAGCGACGAGTCCCTCCATACGCCCATGTCGCAGAGCAGATTGAGAGCCAGCTGCGCACGATGCACCACCTCGTCATCCTTGCTGTACAGATCCTTGATCAGCAGGTCCTTTGCTGTCTTGGAGGCATAGAAGCGCGTGCAGAGGATCTTGGTGGCTGAGGCACGGATGTCGTTGTTGTGGCTTGTGGCGAGGGTCAGCAGCGAGGATGTCTTGATTGCGTCTTCCTGGTGAGTGGGGGAGCCGGGCGCCGGGCTGGAAGGTATGGTACGGCGTTGAGAGGGGACGTTTTGCGGGTTGCGGATCGCGGTAAGAGTACGCATGTGCTGGAGGCCATGGGAGACTTGCTGTACAGCTACGAAGGTGAAGACGCCTGGTGGGTGGCTAGGTCAGTGTCTGGTGGGTAGATGGGCATAGATGATGCAGCGGAGGCAAGAGCGCACCTAGGCCGAGCCAGAGCCAGTGGTCAGGAATGTCGGGTGCCATGACCGTGTATGTTTGTTCATGTTCTGTAATGTGCAGAGTGGAAGTTTGGAGGCATCATGACATTGCCCGTCTGCAGTTGAGCAACCGAACGATGATGTCGGGAGTCGCTGCGGCGTGGGGGAGCGAACGGCAGGGTTGTCGCGCTAGGCCGACTACTACCCATGTCGAACTTTTGACCCGCTGAAATAATTTCATGCTAACGCCCATCTCGTGTCGCCCGCGAGTCCTCCCCTTCGCCGCACCCGCAGTCACTACCTGGAAAAGGCTCTTGCAGCCTTGAGAGATCTCCATTTCAAAAAATGCCGCCTTCACAGCTGAAGCGGCTGAAAACCTCGCTCCGCGAGCAGGGCATCACCGGTCCGCAAAAGTCCAAGAAACAGAAGAAGTCGCAATCCAAGAACGCCGACCACCGCGAACGAAAAGCCTCTGCGCTCGCCTCAATCCGCGAATCCTTCAATCCTTTCGAGTTCAAGCACCTTGCGCGCCCGCATAAGCATGAGTATGTCTCTGCGCAGGCTGAAAATGCGCCCAAGAAGATTCTCGGCAGGCCTGGCGTCACAAAGAGCCAGGGCGAAGAGGCCCGCAGGAAGTCGTTGTTACCAGAAATGCACAGGAAAAACAAGGTCGGAGGCATTCTGGATAGACGAATTGGAGAAGACGACCCAACAATGAGTCTTGAGGATAAGATGATGGCGCGCTTTGAGCGGGAACAGCAGCGCAAGAGGGGTGGCAACGTGTTTGATCTTGAGGACGATGCTGATGAGGTTGAGCTTACACACGGTGGACAAACGCTTCGTTTTGACGACGACATTGGCGAGGAAGACTACGATGCAGCAAGCATCGCTGGATCAAGCGATGACGAGGATGGCTTCCTGAAAAAGAAGAGGCGGAGAGACGATATAGACGGTGAGGCTGGCGACGATGTTCCCGCAGAGGAGCAACCAGAAAGGAAGAAGAGCAAACAGGAAGTCATGAAAGAGGTCATCGCCAAATCGAAACAGCACAAGTACGAGCGTCAGGCACAAAAGGAGGACGATGAAGAGCTGAGAGACGAGCTCGACAAGGATCTCAATGACGTTCTGACTGCCCTGCGTGGACACATCAACAAGAAGCCTGAGCCTGAAGCGCCCAAAACCTCGCAACTCAACGACTTTGGCATGAACGCTGATCGCGCAGCACTTCTTGCTGGAGCTACACAACAGGACAAAGATAGAGAATACGATACCAGGGTGCGCCAACTGCTGCAAGACCAGCGAGCGAAGCCGACAGAACGAACAAAGACAGAAGAGGAAAAGGCTAAGGAGGAAGCTGACCGCTTGAAGGAACTCGAGCAGAAGCGCATGAAGAGGATGCGTGGAGAGCCCGTCAGCGATGATGAGGAGGAACCTCGCAAGAACGGCGCTCACGAGCCTGAAGATAATGAAGATGAAGACAGTCTCCCAGACGACGCTGCTGAGTTTGGGTTGAAAGCTCCTGGTCAGCTCCGGCCAGAGGGTGTTGACGACGAGGACGATTTCATCATGGATGACGACCTCATCGCTACCGACTCTGAAGCTGACATTTCCGACGACGAGTCTGACGCGGGTTCCGCTATCGACGACACTATGGCCATGGATGATGAGGATGCTGATTTTCTCAAGGACGTCATGCCAGAGCGCAAGGAGCAACCAAAGGCTGTCAATGGTGTGCTCACCCTGAGTGCTGAGCCTTCATCGAAGCTGGCCTACACATATGCATGCCCTCGCTCACACGAAGAGCTTTTGAAGGTCTTCAAAGACGTCGCTATCAACGATACTTCGACTGTCATTCAGAGGATACGCGCCCTCTACCACGCGGGCCTCCATGCAGACAACAAGAACAAGCTTGCTGATTTTGCTTGCGCGCTCATTGATCATGTCTCATACCTTTCGAATCAGACCCCCGCCGCTCCCTTGGCTGTGATCGAGGCTATCATTCGTCACATTCATTCAATGTCGCGTTCGTACCCTGTTCAGATCGCGACCAGATTCCGAGAACACTTGAAGCAACTGCAGGCCTCGAACGACCCTACGCCAGGTGATCTCGCACTTTTGTCGGCGATCGGATCCATATTCCCTACCTCTGATCATTTCCATCAAGTTGTGACACCAGCCATTACCCTGATGGCGCGCTGGATGGGTCTTACTTCGCCAGCTTCGACCAAAGACGTTGCTACTGGTGCTTTTGTCGGTGCACAGTGCCTCCACTACCAAAGACTATCGAAGCGGTATATCCCCGAGTTCATCCGCTACACAGGGCTCTGTCTTGCCTCAGAACATGCCACGCCTACGCTTCTCGCTGCCCACAGCAAGAACATCATTACAGCTGCTGAACTGTGGAGCACCTCACCGTCTTTCATTGAAGTGTTCACGCCCCTCCTTGAGCCCCTCAAGGCATCTAAGCAGACGTCCACTATGCAAAACCTGCAAGCCCGCATTTCCCTTGCGCGCTCCAAGCGGCGTCCTCTCCTTCTCCATAACCACCGTCCTCTGCCTATCAAATCTAACATTCCTAAATTCGAGGAATCCTTTGATCCCAACCGCCACTACGATCCCGACAAGGAGCGCTCAGAGGCTAAGAAGCTGCAGAAGGAGTACAAGCGCGAGAGGAAAGGAGCAATGCGTGAGTTGCGTAAGGATGCTAACTTCATTGCGAGAGAAAGTCTCAAGGAGAAGAAGGAGAAGGACCGTGCATACGAGACCAAGTACAGGAGGCTCGTTGCGGAGATCCAGGGTGAGGAGGGCAGGGAGAAGAACATTTATGAGAGGGAGAAGCAGGCGAGGAAGCGGGGTTAGATGTGTCCAAGGTACTGAACTTGGCTTTTCGAAATGGGGTTTCGCATCGGGTAGAGAATTACATGGCGTATGCTTTTCTGCTCTGGGTATGGTTTCTTGCCTGGCTGGTTGTTTGTCCAATCATAGTGTTTATATTCGTCTTTTAGATGATTGGGTACTCATTCGCAGGATACTCAACGCACAGCGCAGGTCAAGTTCGTATAAATCCACTTTTTTTGTCCCTAAAATTCTCTGCATTTTGCTGCAGCTGAAGAGATCAGTGAACACGGCGATAGTCCCCGACCTAGATTATGTGGGGAAGTGGGAGCGAATCTATCGTCCTTGTTTCGCGCCTGGGCATCCGAAGGACCCATAATTCGGCGCTGCCTGTTTGTAGATCTTTTGCGCGGTTTGTATTGTTGATGACGCAGATGGTCAAGTTCGAAATTGGCATAACAGCCATCGTGAATTCTCGACAAAACCTGTTGAGCTAGATGTGGAGAGCACACGTAGACTCGAGAGTGTTTTGCCAAGGGGTGGAGCAAAGCCGGCCTTGGGCTATGCAGTGTAGATGCCGTCATTCCGGAAGTCTGAGGCGAAAGAGGAAGCTCGTGCGGCTGTCATCAATGCACACATGCTCAACTCGCCAACACAGAAACATGTAGGGCACGATAGCATCGTGAATAGTTGAGCACAAAATGCCATGGTGTCGGCATATGCACCCTGTGTGTTGCTCTGCCCTGAACAAGTCACCCCCACATTCAACTGAGTCTGTGCGCTAAGACACAAGCAGAGTCCCCCACGTGCGGCTGCCATCCTGCAAACAAAACCTTAATTGAACCCACAAACTTCACCGTCTTGTCGTATGTACGACGGCCCGGCCTATTATCAAAGTGCTCCATGTTCCTGACAGCTTTGCCCTGGAAAGGATGCAAGTTCCCGTTAGGATCTCGACCGTTGCTTCAACAGATCTGCTCCGCCGGCTTCGTCCAGAAGGTGACGTCAGCTACAACGCTGTGATACCGCGAGACCGGTACCAGGTAGAGAGCGTGCCACACTGGAGATTTGTAAGAGCACAGCTCTAACGATTTGGAGTTGCAGCTATTTGTGCGTCGTCGAGTCCAGCCAAACAAGTATGCGGCAAAAGCCTCACAGATCCGCGGAAAAGGCACGTTGCTCAAGGACACGGTAGCCGATGCGTTGCTGAAAAGCATGGTACGGCGCAATGGTGTGGAAGCTCTGCCTAACATGCACCAAGCTTCCTTCGCTGTGCTCGGAAGCCGAAGTCGACATCTCGGCAGCAGAGCACGCAATACGGGGCCTGTCCGCTTCTATTGGGTACTAGTGCGACCCAGCTCCCACTATCACATCCTTCACCCACCATCCCTGTCCGCTTGTTCGCACACCCTTGTAACTTCGACCCATATCGACGCAGGAAATGCGGCCAAAGGCGTCACTGTTGCTGATGGCCTCTGGTAGATCTGAGCGGCATCTTCAGCCATGGCATGTCACTTATACCCACGAGGGCACTGTCTAGAACCATTCTCCCTGTCCTTTCTGCCTCTATCGTCATCGGCGTGACCATATCGCTTTGGCTTCCTATAGACTGTGCATCTGCCGGTCGCGTAATTTGACCAGCTCCACCTACGTTTACATCTCTGGGTACCCTTTTTGGTCAAAGCGATCACGCAATCCGCACATCAGCTCGAGTAATATCGAGGCGCCGCCAGGGCTTCCGTCCTACGTACACCAACCTTCCTCGGACAACGCCCAGGTTGGCAAGCTACCATTGAAGCTTCGCTCCCGCCACACTAGTTGTGATTGGCACAAAGCCATCGACGTTTCACGCTGTGCCTGTATACATTGCCTCCTTCTCCCGCTGCCTTGGAGACAAGCTTTGGACAAGCGTCCGATAAACTCTTGTCGCATCTGTTGAACCCTTCTCAGTCTTGTCAAACCTCTGGTACTGGATCCCAAGCACTTGGCAATCCCGTACTGACCCGGTGCACCACTGCGGTCGAGTTGGCGTAACATCCAATCAAGGATGGCTTCTACAGCCAACAAAGTTGGCCATGGCCTGGCAAAGGTCCTGGGCATCGATCTGCACTACCGGAACGAGACCGGCTCGGACCGTGTTACACGAGGAGAAAGCGTGTTTACAGTCGACTCTGCCGACATGTATGTCGAGGAAGAGCCTACAGCGCGCGAGTGGCTTCAGGAAGTTATTCCTTCTAGTCGAGAATTTGCCGAATACCTATACAGCTTATTCCCTTTTGTTCACTGGATAGGTCGCTACAATGTACAGTGGTTACTCGGAGATCTTGTGGCTGGTACGTTAATACACTATATTCTGGACATCAAAACACTGACCTCGTCTAGGTATTACGGTTGGTGCAGTTGTCGTTCCCCAGGGCATGGCCTACGCGAAGCTCGCCGAGCTTCCCGTCGAGTTTGGATTGTATTCGTCGTTTATGGGTGTACTCATCTACTGGTTCTTCGCTACCTCGAAAGACATAACCATCGGTCCAGTCGCCGTCCTCTCTACAGTCACTGGCAGTGTCGTGCTGTCAGCAGAGAAGAAACTTGCTGGCCAAGACATCTCAAGAGACATGATTGCATCTGCATTGGCCATCATTGCTGGCTCGATTGTTCTTTTCCTCGGTCTCATCAGGTTGGGCTGGATCGTCGACCTTATTTCTCTACCTGCGATTTCCGCTTTCATGACCGGCTCTGCCCTTAGCATTGCTGCTGGACAGTTCCCGACTATGATGGGAATCAAGGGTTTCTCAACGAGGGATCCTACATACAAAGTCATCATTAACTCTTTGAAGCACCTTGGACGCACCGATCTCAACGCCGCCTTCGGACTTACATGTCTCTTCCTCTTGTACGCGATCCGCTACGGTTGTGGCCGGCTTGCGAAACGTTTCCCAGCCAAAGCTAAGCTGTTCTTCTTCCTCAACACCCTGCGCACTGTATTCGTCATTCTGCTGTACATTTTGTTCAGCTACTTGGCGAATCGATCGCACAAGGCCAATGGGACAAAGCCTATCGTCTCTACTCTAGGAACCGTTCCCCGAGGTTTCCAGCACGCACGCGTACCGAAGGTCACAATCCCCATCATCAAGTCTTTTGCTACGGAGCTGCCTTCCACTGTAATTGTGCTTCTGATTGAGCACATCTCCATCGCCAAGTCTTTTGGCAGAGTCAACAACTATGTCATCAACCCCTCGCAAGAGCTGGTGGCTATTGGTGTATCCAACTGCCTGGGTCCCTTCCTTGGAGCTTATCCTGCAACCGGATCCTTCTCACGCACGGCCATCAAGTCCAAGGCTGGAGTCCGCACTCCTTTTGCGGGTGTCATTACCGCCGCAGTAGTGTTGCTTGCGATCTACGCCCTCCCAGCCATGTTCTGGTACATCCCGAACGCGGCACTATCAGCGGTCATTATTCACGCCGTGCTTGATCTGATTACACCACCAAACACAGTGTATCAATTCTGGAGAATCTCGCCACTTGAAGTTCTTATCTTCTTCATCGGTGTTTTGGTCACTGTGTTCTCCAGCATCGAGAATGGCATCTTCGTCACGGTGTCTGTATCTGCTGGCATGTTTGCCTTCCGCTTGTTCAAAGCCAGGGGACGCTTCATGGGAAGAGCTAAGATTCACTCCGTCGTTGGTGACCACATTCTTGATCCCACGGACGACGACAAGAAACCACCCAACTCAAGGCAGAAACCAATCGAGGGAGAGCATTCTGTTCGCGAAGTCTTCCTGCCTATTGACCACAAGGACGGATCTAACCCTACGATCGAGTTAGAGGACCCATATCCAGGTATCTTTATCTATCGTTTCAGTGAGGGATTCAACTATCCCAACGCAAACCACTATCTCGACGAACTCACAAACACCATATTTGCCAAGACACGTCGTACGAACCAGGCAACCTACGACAGGGTCGGCGATCGCCCATGGAATGACCCTGGCCCACGGCACGGAAAGGAGTCGGCCGTACAAGACGACCGACCGACACTGAAGGCCATCATCCTCGACTTTTCATCGGTCAACAACGTCGACCTTACTGCGATTCAAAACTTGATTGACGTCAGGAATCAGCTCGACAAATATGCTGCTCCCGATACAGTCGATTGGCACTTCTGCAATATCAACAACCGCTGGACTAAACGCTCCCTAGCCGCTGCCGGCTTCGGCTACTACACACCAGAGACGCCTGAGAATGGTATCACACACCGCTGGAAACCAATCTTCAGCGTTGCCGAAATCGGTGGCTCAGACTCGGCCGCCGCGCAGGCAGAGGCGCAAGAGAACCTCCTCGCTCGACGCGCGACATCGCAGGTCCGAAACAATGATGTCGAGGCTGCATGGGCCGCAGATGTCTCAGGCGCCAGCTCGGAAACGGGTAGCCTGAACAAACAGCTCGAGCATAGCAAGGCATACGAAACCGGGCAAGATGCGCGACACAGAGGCAGGATAGCGGTTGTTCAAGGCCTCAATAGGCCATTGTTTCACGTTGATGTTACGGCTGCGCTTAATAGTGCTTTGGCTAATGTGCAGAGGAAGAGTCATTGAGCGATTTTCTTTTAATTGTTGCTGATATTGTTGGCAAATAGCGATGTCGTTTACAAAGTACATACAACGAATGATTTTTTCATGACGCTCGGCTTGGATGCCTGGAGCAGATTTTCTTACCCCTTACACGTCTTTCCTCTGAGTAAAGCCAAATGTGATCTGTGAAATTCTGCTTGATTGTTGTCGACAGTCATCTCGATTTATATTTTCAGGGAAAACCAAAGTCTGTTACATCACGATGCAAGTAGCGACCTGAAGAAAGAAAATATCATATTGAATATCCCATTTCATGGGCCCGAATCGCTTTCTCTCATCTATACAAGTTTTTTCTGCTCTTCTTTCCGTGCTCTCCATCCAATCTAGCCCATAGCTCCCTTCATAACGATACATCTGCACAGCAGAGCGCGTCTGTCCCCTCTTCCTTCCTTACGAATGGCGATAACAAAACAATGATAGAAAGAATATACAAACGCCATTCTATGCTCTGACTTGCTCTCTCGCGCGCACCCCTTCCCCCCTTCGTGCGTGATGCAACCGTGAGGTGAACAATTTTCCGTGCCGTGCAAAGAGCAACCTTTAAATATACAAAAGGCTGGCGTGGTGGGCAAGGGAAACCCGAAAGCAAAAAGAAAAGCGCACTGCGCTTCGTCGTGTATGTGTACTTGTGTCTGGATGGGCTTCGCTGAGTTTGCTGGAGTGGCAGAGGGTTTTTGATTGTGATAGAATATGTAGAAATGAGAAGAAGGTGAAGGTCCCATCTGCATTGTGCTTTGAGGTCCAGCTCCGTGGTAGCACAGATTGTTGTGAGGAATAGCCGTGGCGGAGTAGTGTTGCCCGTGTTGGGAAAAAAGTGCTGTCATCTTCATTGGCGTGAAGATTCGGGTTACATTTCTCCGTGTGGTGGCTGGCTGATAGAGGTAGGGACAGCTGACTTTTTGTTGTTCGTTATGGCAAAGAGGCAGTCGTCTTACACTCTTCGCGACGCCCCCGTCCGATGGGGCCCTTCCCCACTTGAGTAGACGGTGCACGTTTCGACTCCTGTATTCTCACAAAGCAGACAAAGCCTAGTTGTAAGCTTCTGGTGGTAGAGAGTCTCGGCTTTGAGCAAACAAAGCCCCCGCTTGTTCGAGGTTCCACTGCCCCGCTTCCAGGCATTGAATGGCGTAGTCGCGCGTGAGATTTGTTTCGCGCTGTACGTAGAGAATCATTTCTTCTTTCCGTTGCTGCTCTGGATCTGTGATTGCGGGTGCGGGTGTTGGAGTGTTGGAATGGGGTGTTTGCTGTGGTGCATTTGCTCCTGGCGCTGCATCAGGGCGTACTTGATTGCCGTTTAGAATTTTGAGTTTGGGAAACCACGATATGATCTCTTCTTCCCAGTTTGATGAAGGGAACGAGTCGATTATAAGGTGCTCGACGTTTCGGAAGCGGCCTTTCCATGGCTTAAGCGCGTCTAGCGTTGCGAAAGCGTTGTTGCTCAAGTCCAGGTTCTGGATGTGGCGGAAGTGGTTGCAGAGTTGGTAGACCGCATGGGTGTTTTGCAGATTGTTTCCAGATAGTGTAACGCTGTGGATGGCTTGCTCTTTGGCTTCTTGTGTCTCAAGAATAGCATCGCAAACGATCATGAGAGCAGGGAAAAACTTCTTTTGGGCTCCTTCGGTGGAAAACATGCCAGATTGCAGAATCTCCTGGTCGCTGGCAATGGTGGAGAGGTTCAACAGCTTATTTGCTGCATCATAGCGGCGCCCGAGAAAGCCTTCCATAAGAGGGTAGGTTGGATTTGACTTGACTTTTTCAATGTCGATTGGCGGCTCTCGTGGGTGGTTGTTGTGTTGAAAGTGATTCGGACCGCCTCGGAAACCCCGTCCCCGTCCTCGTCCTCTGCCTCGCCCCCGCGAGGAATCCCCATCGACCATCATCTGATCGCCGTCGTTGTTCTGGGGGGTAAAAGAAACACTCCAGTTGCCACGGCCGCGACCGCGGCCTCGTCCACGTCCTCGGGGTTGGTCGTTCATTGTCCTTAAAGCGGTTCCAGGGATGCTGATGAGTGTATGAGAGTTGTAGGAATGTGGTTGTAGGATAACTGGGATCGAGCACTATATAAAGGCTGACAGACCGTGCGGCGCCAAGCCATAATGTTAAACCTGCGACGCTTGCTATTGGTTGAAACACATGACTCCCCAGCATCAAACCACGGGGCGCTACTTTGCTTTGACGATGTCTTGACTCCAGTTTGGTCTGCTCGTCGAGCACATGACACAAGATAGGCTATATTCATATAAACTACACGAGTCTAGGGTCTCACATAACCAGATCATATTGTCACTTCCCATGACAGCCTTATTGTTCAGGCAGACAGGTAACTGCCTAGGAGCTGCAGCCTAGACATCTTCTGGTCAGCCAAACTAACCGCCTTCCCCATGGTTGTGACATCTTCGGTATTTGATTGAGTCGGCCAAACAGCCAACCACCTTCGTACAATCTAGACGTCCGTACTCCAGTTGAGCTCTCTATTATCAAACATGTAGTCACTTTAACACCCTATCACGTAAAGCAACACCTTTCCCACCACCCACACTACAGAAAACACTGGCTATTTCTCTATGCATGTACTTCTTCTTATTCTTTCTCTTGAAATTGCTAAATCCAAATAATACAACCCCCCACTCCTTCCTATTCCAGGAAAAACCACTTCTATTCCGCGACACACTTCTGCCCAATCAACCTTCCAACCCCTACGAGAACCTCTTTATCTGGAATATACAGACCTCGCTCTCTTAATCTTGAGACTGACAAATAAGAAACGCCCCAAAACTCCCCAAGAAAAAAAGAAAGTCCCCTTTGTATAGATGCAATAAAATTGGGCCTCCGCCCTATGCTTCTTGTGTAGCTTGAATGTATGACATAACTACTGTGAATGAATCTTCTTGATCTTGTTGACGCCCTCGTAAAGAGCGCGGTCGACAGCTGCAGCAACAGTAAGCGTACCGCCAATAACAGCGCACAGGCCGACAAGGAAGCCAGAAAAGGTCTTTTCACGGACTTCGCGGTTGATAACCTTCATTGGGGAGATGTCCTACGCAAGTATTAGTTACTATATTCTATCTGTCTGTCAGAACACAAGGCGCAACTTACATAAGAGAAAAAGACACCTGGGATACCACCGCGGGCGTGGATTCTTTCCTTGTGTCCGTCTTGTTCGTCGTTTCCACCCCTCAGGTTCCGCTTGTGGCTTGTTACAGAGTACTGGTGTGTCTCGATGCTTCCCTTGTATGAAGCGTCGATGGTAGAGCCAAGGAGCTCTTCATGCTTAGCAGAGCGAGGAGCAGCGTCTTCCCAGCCAAGGGGCAAATAAGCTGTCGAGACAACCTTGATAAAGTACATGAAGTTGAAGGCCTTTTCGTCGGTGTGTTGCTCGGTGTTGTCAAGGGGATTGATGTGGTGGTTTGACCAGCTACCCGGGCCAGAGCTGCGGTGCTTATCTTGGATGTTCTTTACTACGACGTCGCTCAGCTGGGGGCCAAAGCGAAGCTGGTGGATCTTGTGAGTGAAAGTGTGCGCATATTCGTCTTTGAAGTAGTTTTCCAAGTCATGCACGTGCAAATTGCCGTTGGAGAAAGACTTTCCAGGCGCAATGTGGAAGTTTCCAACAACCTTATTCACACGGATGCTACCTTCGAGACGGCATCCTTCCTGGCGCTCTGCATCGAGGCGCTCCGCGTAGTGTTCCCGCTCGCATTGTTCCACGCCTTCTCCGCGACCAAACGACCATGATATGGAGGCGTAGGCATCGCGCACTTCCTCGCAGGTGTTGCAGCAGCCGGGTTTCTTTGCGTTGGTGGGGGCGGGTGCGCCGTAACATTCGCCGCAGTAGTCGGGGGACATATGGGATGCGTCGTTGGCGTGCCTGTAAGCGCAGTTAGTATTCGCTTCTGTTTTCTATACCCAATTTCATTCCAAGGGTTTTAGATACACTTACAGATCCATGGGCTTAACCGCAATGACCTTGCTACCCTCCTTCTCCGGGCTCAAATGCACCTTGTTGATACCGTGTGTAAGACCCATCTGTAGTTCTCCAGAGACATCCATGACATCAAGCGTGAGTAGTTCGCACGGTACACGTGGGAACGAGATGTTCAACGCAATCTCCATGCGCTCGCCTCTTCCTTTATCCACCACCAATTCGGGCCTGACAGTTACTCTCCTATAGTCGGCCCACTCGCCCCAAGTTAACCAGAAGATGACCAACAGGCTCACTATCGTGACAATTCCTCCAGACGTTGTGCGGACGCGCGCATCCTCGACCGTCTTGGTAAAGGCATCTAGCCTCGTGAATCGCGATTTGGCAGGCATGACGACGGGCTACCGCTGCAGGATAGTCGTGAATGCAGAGGATTTCGGGGCAATGGGCTCGACGTCAAACTTGCGACGCCCTTGGAGAATGGAAAGTAAAGGCGAGATGGTGGGGTGCAAAGGGTCCTACCCAGCGCTGCCTCGGTGGCTCTGAGTAGCCGTGCCTTTGAACGTCCGACCGAGTTTACTCGAGGATGCAAGGGCAATTGACAGTACTCAGGAAGTCGAGAAGGGAGAAAGAATGAAAAGCAGCACTATCTGTGCCAAACCCACAGGATCATCGTACAGAAAAGAGAAAAGGGTAAGTAATTCAACGCGTGGACGTTGCGACACTGCGGCTGACACTAAAGGACAACTATGCGACTGATTGCTAGCTCCGGGCTGCAGCCGCGCTAGCGTCCATCCGGCAGGCACGTTCCTAGATTAGGTGGCGGTGCGCTGCGCCGCGCCACTACACGTAGTAAATGCACGTGTAATCCATGCAAAGCATTGATGGCATGTTTTGAATTAGTTTATTAGATCTTTTTGTAATTCTAGAGGTCTAATAGAGGTCGAGAACATAAGTACGGATACGACGGAAACCCTCCTGGCAGCTCCGGACAAGCTTAGAATGAGCTCAGGATGCAAGCACACTGCGGAGCATGCTGTTGAACCCATCGTTGAGCTTGTACAGCTCGACAATGGGCGGCTTCTTGGGCTCGCCTGCCTTCCTTCGTAATTTTTCTGCAGCCCGAGCTCTACTCTTACGCTCAGCTTCGATCGGATCTGCGACGTCTGCATCGTCTAGGTCTTCCGAGTCGGTTGAATCGTTACCATCGTCATCGAGCTCCAGGTCTTGGAGGTCCATCTGCAGTCGTGTCAGTACAAAGCTGAAGATTCGCGAGTTGGTGAGGACAAACCGCGTTGAGACCAAAATCGCTAGATTTGAAGCCTGCAATGCCGCCCATCAGTTGATCAGGCTCATCGCCGCTAGCCATCTTCTGTCTCGTCTTGTCTTGATGCCACTTCTTCCTAGCCATTTGCCACTTGATCAGGGTATTGATCTCGCGGATTGCCTTGTTCTTGTCGATCAAGTTTGAGTCTATAGCGCCCTGGAACAGTGCATTCATATCGAGCTTCCCACCGCTTCCAGGACCATGGCGTAAGAAGTCCAAAATACCTTCGAGCCAGCCCATGAGTTGGTCAAAAAGCCCATTGTCATGTTTGTGTACTTCATGAACAAATTTGTAGAAGTTGTCCTCGTGACGGGCGCACAGGTCAATAAATGCTTGTACGGTTTGGTTGGGGTCTGCTGAGACTTCCTGTCGTTGGCAAGCCTCAATCGTCTTGATGGTATCATCAGCAAAAAGGGCAAAGTCAGTAATACTGTTGTAAACATTCGCAGACTTGTAGACGCGGACCAGGGGTTCGTAGAAGATAGTGAACAAGTCCCTGAACAATTGCAGTGTTGTCGGCTAGCATCCGTCAGCCGCTGTTCTCATGACATGTGCTTCTGGCAAACTTACCTCTTCAATGATCTGAAGCATCATGAGCTTATCTCTCTGTCGCAGACACAACTTGAGGTATTGCTTTAGGTGAGCAAAGAGCTCTGCACCTGCGCGCATTTCCTTTTCGACCTGGTCGGTCGCGTTAGTAGATATGCTGGAAGTGCTGCGCCGGCTAGTTGCTCGACTGAGGCGGCTCGATCTCACATTTTCGACAGCGTTGTTCCAAGCAACGTAAGCATTGAACACCTTCTCAACCTGCTGTGGGCTCAACTCCGGCTGAAAGAATTCGGATCGCAATATCGTCACCACGACGTCGACATTGTCGTTTGCGGCTTCCTGGCGGATGACTTCCTTAACGCCTTCGTCGGCCTGTACGTACGCTTTGATCTTATCACAGAGCACATCATCTTTGATTTTTGTTGCTGCAAGAGTGGTGATAGTCTTTTGCACAGAGTTAACACCATCGTTGATGGCCATACCAAATATGCGTTGCAACAGCGATCGTGCGCCAAAGGGTTGTGCAAGGAAGAGATCCAGTACTCCACTCATAACGGCAGCAGGGTTAGCAATCCTGATGACGTTTTTAAGCACACCGTAGGGTACTAGAGAGTGTATCCGCTTCGCCTGCGCAAAAAGCTCTGGCGAATTGTCTTCCGCTAGGAAGAGATGGTAGAGAGTGGCCGCGACTTCTATCCGCAGCCACTCTGCAAACTTTTGGTACTCGGGCTTGAGCTCTCTGATACTGTTCTTGACCCTAATCTCCTGAAACAGATGAGAAAGCCCATTGCTCTCTACTATTTCTCTTCTGAACTTTTCCATGTGAATATCAAGCTCTGCTGCGCGTTGTCGCGCAACTTCGTAGAATTGCTTTTGCTCTTCTATGCGTCTCTTATCCATTTCTTCTCGCCTCTGAATGTCTTCCATCTCTTCTTCGTTAACTTCTATGGGGTCGCGCGTAAGGAATTCAGCCATTGCATTTGAATGTGCAATTCGCTCATTATGCAGGAAGGATCGGAGGAAGGCACGAAGAGAAACACGCTGCTCTTCTCGGTACAGCTTGCGAGGGGGTTTGTACGAAGAATAGTCTGTTGAAGTCCTTGGTGAGCGTTTTCCTAGCGAGCTTTGTGATGTATTCCTTTTGTGTCCGCCGCCAAAAATGTAGCTCCTAAGACCACCGCCTCCGCTGCTCTCATTCGATTCGGCAGGAGGCGGCCCTTGAGTAGACTCTGACGAGACAGAGCTAACATCGTCATCATCAGCGTTTGATTGCAAGATCCCGTCTTTTGCGTTCTTCCGGGGTAGCGGGGCGAGAACCTTGCCAGGAAGTTCCAGGCGTATCCGCTTGTGCAATTGAACGAAGTCGGCGTATCGTCGGCCGATGTATATATCTTGGCCATCGCCTTGTCTAACACGTATGATGTACTCCTAGAATTTTCCACGTTAGACAAACACCATTGTGCATGGATACCGACTTACCGCATGCGTGTGATAGCGGAGGTGCCTCTTCACTGACGTCGTTCTGACACCTGCAACGTTCACATCCCAGCCGTTGATAGAGTGACCGCTTGGTGCGTTCATTGTGAGGCCCTTCTCGTTGGCCTGTCGGTCTACAATCTCCATCTCTGCAAAGCGAATCCTCTCTTCGTAGCCCGAGGCGGTCGGAATACCTGAAACCATCATGAGCTCAACCAGTTTCTCAGCCTTGAGCGCCAGTTTCCTCCTCTTGGTCTCTTCTAGACGATCTTCCGAAGACGAGATGTCTTTGCTCGCGAACGATTCCAAAAACTATGATTGTCACCAGTGTCAGTTCCTGTCCCCACTGGTTATGACCTCATGCGACGTACCACTTGCAGTTTGTCCTGCCAGAACTCCTTCTCCTTGGCCTTGTCCAGAAACGGGAAGTTTCGCACATGGTTGACGAAGATGTAGCGGAGGAGGGGTAGCTCGGAATCTTCGGGCGCAACTTCCCCTGCATCGGAGCGAAAAGGTGCGCCAAAACGCCTCAGGGCCGTAGGGGAGGAGAGTTCTGAGATTTCGTACTTTGTCTGTCGAGAAATGAGTTCGCGCTTGAGGTCTGTATGTTTGTTTAGTTACACGTCGCTGATTGTGTGCTTTGGAAGAGGTCACTTACAATGCTCCTGCTTGCCAGTCAAGATGGAGCCCTCGGGCGGCACGGACAAGACGGAGAACTTGGAGTAGCTCGTGTCATTTCGTGTGGGCTGGGCTGGCCGCGCTGGCTCGCTGAGGTGACTGGTCGTAGTCTGAGGACTCATGGTGGTGGGCTCTGTCGCGCCGTTGAGCTGAATGGCAGGCGGGGTGTCCGAATCGGTGGGCATGACCGAATTCATATTAATACTCTAGGACTACTGCAAGGTGTCGCCAACAGGCTAAGGAGCTACGACACAAGCAAAAGAAGGGCGCGTATAGGAATCAGCATGGACAGGCAGACTATAAGGTTTTGGCGGCGTGAGGCGGCGCGTGTTGCAGAGGCGGAACTGCACGTCGTAGCACCTGTGGCTGCGTCTGAGGCTGGTGCAGTGTGGAGATGTGGGCTCAAAAACGAGGAGTGAGGACAGAATGGGACTGCACCGCCCGTTCTGTACTCAAAACGGGCAGCGTCCACAGCTGGCCGAGACTGCAGCGACCGTCGGCGCGCAGTCGAGTGTGGCTGAGTGACGCAATCCCCGCCGACCATCCCGGGTTGACGTATGACCCGCAAGGATCCACGATGGCTTTCTGCGCCTTGGCCGCGTGCACAACCTCATTTCGCATGCCCCTTGTCCGTTCAACAATGCTACGTACTACATGCGCACCATCTCGATACTGCAGCGGCTTTCGACATGCTTACGTCGTGCAGGCGGCCCTGCTGAGCCCCAAGGGGACCCGCGGCCGCAGAGCCGGAGACGCGTATACTGCGTCCAAGGACAGCCGAGTCTGACTTCATCTTCGTCTCCTCAAGACCATAGTATCGCTTAGCCTGCCAAAAAATCGCTCTTGGCACTCAAAGTAGCCTTTTCCTGCAACATGGCATTGGACACATCTTGGTCATAGCCAAGATATTGGCTCTCTCTACCTGTTCCTGATGACCGTGTGCTCCACACCCAGGCTGGTGCCCAACTGAGTCACGCTGCCAAAGTCAAATTTCTTCCAGCAGCCTAGACCCCTTCGCTTGTACCATCTGTGAACATGCCTACTATCATGAATAACAACACGCACTTGAACTTATTTGGTATCAATTTGGATGCCGACTTATATACCTAGGCGTACATGATGCTCTCCCGGTGGGGGACATGATTACGTCCTGAAAGACAATGTGAATGCGATATTCTCACGACGCCGCCCAGTAACCCTTCCGAATAAACTATCAAGGCAAACTGTCGTAGCCTTGAACAAATCAAAACAATGAAACCCCTGCCAACGCCGAGCCTGCTACAGTCTTACACCATGCCTGCCAGAAACCACAGCTAATTACACTGCTTAGTAATTGAGCTCTCCGCTGCCCCCTCCACCCACAGCATCCAGGTCCTCGTAACTCTTGATCGACCGGCCTTGTACAGATTGCACCGGTCCTGGACCACCCTCGCCGTATCGCTGAGGTCCTGGCCGGGTACCGCGTGGAGGAGTAAGACGGCCACCATTGACAGCAGGTCGGCCACGCCCGTCCCGGGACTGCCGGTCGTAAGGCCCTGTGCGGTTATTGAAGCGATGGCCACCTCGTCGCATGGGGCCAGCACGGTCATCATGAGCAGCAGGGTCCCAGGTGCCGCCCATGGCAGGGTTGAACATGCCGCCCATATGCATTCCGTTCTGCATTCCGTTGCCTGCCATTGCCATGCTCATGTTGGCCAGGTTGAATCCACGCGGAGTTCCAGTGGCCTGAACATGGTTGCCCATAGGGAAATGGCCATTGCTATTGGCATCACTTCGAGACGGGGCAATGTGTGCAGGATCAAGAACGTAGGCATTCACAAGTCGTAGCTGTGTTATGTTAGCATGATCAACTCAGACGATCCTCACAAATACTCACATCTTTCTGCAGTTGCTCAAGCCACTCTTGGTGACGCTTCTCAATATGCTTTCGCCAAAAGTGCTCGCCCTTGAATAACTTTGTGCACTCTGGAACTTTGCAACGCCACTTGGACTCGTCCTCTTGCTTGACGTATCGGGAAAGCTCGTCTTCAAGCGCTTCATCCAGGGGTTTACCGCCGAGCTTGCGGATGTCAACGTTCTCGGGCTCGAGCAGTTGAAGGAGCTTTTCTTCATATGTCTTGACCCAATTGAAAGCCCGTTGGAGTTGTTGTTGGTTCTTCGTGCTCAAACGCATAGGCTTGCGCTCTTGTACTGGGCTGCCGTTCTCTCCGTTCTCAGCATCGCCCGAGGGCTCTTGTTTCCTGTAGGGGAACGGCTCTCCGGAAGCGGTCGCTCTTGCCGTTGCCTTTGCAGCTGTAGTCAGACTGGCACGGGGCCGGCGGAGATGTCCTCCCGCGCATTTACGAATCAGCTCATGAACTGAGTCGCTTTCGAAAACACAGAAGAAGCAGAAGTTGTATACACGTCGCAGGTATTCAATAAGAAGGTCCAGCTTCTTCTTCTTGACCAGCAGCTCCTCATCGTCAACTTCATCGTCGAAGGTGCCCTCGTCATCCTCCATTGTTTCGTCTTCGCCTTCTTCCAGCTCTTCTGGGTCTCGCTCCTTCTTGATAGGAGCCGGCGCATTTGCTGGAGGCTGGAGCCAGCCTTTGACGCGCAGGTCCTCGACCCGCTGCTCGATTTTGCTGACACCATCGACATTTGAAAATTGCTCCTCATGATCTGCCTTGAGCTCAGAATCGAGCTTCCTGACCAGTCGTTCTGCAAGCTCAAGATCACGCTCGATCCGCTCAGGCGCAGAGAAGAGATCCCAGAGTGCCTTCTTACGAGGGGCAGCAGGCGGCTCGTGGATACCCACGTGACATGTGAAGTTGCCCCGAACCTCGTCGTTTACTGTCTTTCCATTGAGGGCCTCGAGAGCTTTGTGAGCGGTACTCTGCTGCCCTGGAGTGATCTCGGGCTTCTCTTCCATGGCGCCCTCTTCGTCATCCATATCGCGGCCATCGCCACGATCATCAATGACCATGGGCTGCTCGTCGCCAGGATTGAGAATGACCCAGCCAATACGATGGCACTTTTTGAGTGGGTTCGGATCGCTCATGCTCAGCCACTTGAAACCACCAGGACCCTCTCCTAAGTGCTCCTTGCAAAACTCCTCGACCTTCTCGCGGTTGACAGTTGGTGCAATTGTCTTGATGAGCAGGGTGGGTTGGAAAGCAGTCTCATCACGGATTTCGCCGCCTTTGCAGGGTAAAAGATCACCCACACCCAACACTTCGTTGGCTGCAGTGGTTTCTCCCTCTTCCTTCTCGACAATGCCACCAGCTCCGTTGGAATCATTCTTGTAGATACCCTCGAGTGTGAATTCATCAAAGTAGCCTTCGTCAATCTGACGTTCCCATTCCTCGTAGATACCATGACGGTACTGGCGGAGCTTCTCCTTAAATGCCAAGTCGTAGTCAGGGTCGTATCGCTCCTTGAACCACTCATCGTTCTTGTGCTTCTCTACAAACGCCTTGGCCATCTGGACCTGCAGCTTTTCCTTGTATTCGTCGTACGCTGCCTGGATCTGCTCGCGTTCCTTGCCACGCTCCTCGCGGGCTTCACGCTCGCCTTTGAGGCCCGGCTTACGGCCGCCGTTTTTAGCACGTTCCTTCTCCTCCTTCATAAGTTGCTCAACATGCCACCACTCCGCGAAGTAATTAAATCCGACTTGGTACTCGAGGTGCATTGGATTTGGAACAGGGTTTGTTGTGAAAGTCGGCGCGAAGTTGTCTTGCCCAGGCACATATCGGTCAATACCAGCCTGTACTGGTGGAGGAGAGGAGCGGCGACGATTGCCATCACGACGGGTTCCATCGTAATCACGGGCGCGGTCTGGTTGATAACGGTCGATGTTCTGGGGTGAGCGCGATCGCCTTCTGCCAGTTCTGCGGTCTCCGGAGCCTGCGAAATACATTTTAGTTGCTGTCGCTTGAGGTAGTGTAGGAGGGTCCTGGGCTCGGGAGGACGGGGAGAGTGCGACGCGCTGTGCAAACGCACAACAAAACCATGAGATGCACGCCGACCGGAGATGGAAGCATGACACGTACCTGGTGAGCGGCGTCTGTATGAGTCGGCGGGCGGCCTGACCTCCTCGTGGGTGGTACTGCCAGCTGTCAGTATTGTTTGTCGCGCAAACATGTGGGTATAGACGTACGAGTACGAGTCCATTGTTGCGGATGTGCAGGGTCTAGGGGCCTCGTGAGTTGACGGGTGTCTGGGTCCCTGAGCGAAGGACGGAGGTATTCCGGTAGTTGACGAGTAGCGCGATCAAACGCTCGTAGGTATTCGACGCGTAAACTTTGCTCTCTCGGACGCGCAATCTCACCGGGAGAATGCGATAAGATATGTCGGATGCCTGGCAGGCAGTCGGGCTGGATAGCTGTTTGCCATGACGGCTCGGTCAGAGAGAGGACAAATAAGAGACAGGAAAAGGGCGTGGGAGGTAACGAGGGAGAGGAGGCATCTCTAAGGAGCGACAAGAGGAAAGTGACAACGACGACGGCGACACGCACGCGATGCGATTGATCGCACACGAGCCGTGGCGCACATCGGGAAGTTGAGAGAGGTGGCTGGAGGCCGGGGCGCAGGGCCACGGGGACAAAGCTGTGGGAGCTATGGAGATAGCTGTACAAGAGGAAGGAAGGGGTACGAACAATTGGGGTAGGAGGCAAGGACGAGGAGCTGGTGCACTCACGATGTGCTGAAGTGACTCCCGGGCAGCACGAAGCCTGTGGGCGTGGAGATGGCAGAAGGAAGGGTGAGGTCGGTCGCGGCGGGCTGGAGAAGGCCGAGGGAGGATGAGACGGGACTAGCGTTCCACGGCTGCGCGGAAAGTGGGCCAGGGCGTGAACGCGCTGCTCTCGTGGAGGCCGAGACAGCTGATTGGCAGGCCCACTTGACCCTCGACGCCCAGATTATCACGACATGTGGAGTGCAGACGGCTTTTCCCTTTCGAATATGACCTTTCTCCAGGGCCGCATGCGCTGCGCAGGTACACGTTGATCACATTGCTCCAGCTGAGCCCCATTGCCGCCATGACAACCTACATCCCCTCTCTCACCCTCCCCAGCTTTGCGTTCGAGAACCCGGCAGTATCCATTCTGCTGCCGCTGGTCTGCGGAACAGCTACTGGGTTCGCCATTAGCCGTAAGTTTCCATCAAGCTGGTGCTATTGCAAACACGTCTGACAGTCGATATAGCCAGTGTAAGCCAGACGCAATATCGTACATTGAAGCAGCCCCCACTGCACCCACCAGGTTATGTCTTCGGTCCGGTGTGGACAGCCCTATATGCCACCATGGGCTACACAGCTTACCGCGCATACACCACTGGCACATCCTCGCTCAACCCTAACACAGTCGCTCTGGCCAAGGTACGTCTATTGTTCCGTTGACACGTGACTACTGGCGACCAACCTGACGTAACACAGCACGGAGCGACCCTTTATTCTATCCAGCTGGCCTTGAACCTCTTGTGGACACCTCTCTACTTTGGCATCAAACAGCCCATTGCCGCTTCGGTCGATATCCTCGCTCTCGGCGGTACGCTGGCCTATCTTGTCAGTGTCTGGGGCCAAGTCGACCCTGTCTGTGGATGGCTGCTTGCACCATACCTCGGCTGGGTCAGCTTCGCGACCTACCTATGCGTAAGAGCTCTTGCTAGATGATATCTTTGCCGGTTGTGAGACTAATGCTCAACCAGATTGGTTCCGGTCATCTAAACAACTGGGACTTCAAGCAATCCATTTCAAAGAAGGACTAAAAGGGAGGAAGCGAGCGAATCTAATGGGTCGAGTGGCTATACAGCAATCAATCGAACAGTATCGTGAAGCTTGTTGCTCTCTTTGGTGTCTTGACATTGTCATAGTCTCCCAGCTGACCCTGCGACTGACGCAAAAAAAGGAAAGAGAGAAAGAAAAAAGATCATATCACACTCTTAGTTAGAAGTTCGAGTAGTTTTTAGAGAAAAATGTAAGCAGATATTCAGTAACTAGTTAGAAGTAGCCCTGAAAGAAGTCATCATGACATAGCTTTCCTGTTGCATCTTTCCATGATCATAGTACTTCGTATGTTGCGGGTCCCGTGACCCGCGTACTCCCCTGTATCTTATCGAGATGACGATAACTTAATTTTAGCGACCCCTGAATAACCATCCCTGCTAACATAACATCGCAGAAATCTCACACTCACTGTTCTACGCAAGTATGCCTGCCGATTGGATACTTCCCAACCCTTTCTACCTTCGCTCTTGTGTTCTTTCCTAGCCCACAGCGATGGATTCCCTCCATCGACTGAAGCGGCGCCTATCTAGGCGTGATTTCCCGATTTCCTATGACCATTCTGCCCACACTTATGAAGCGGATGAGTGTGACACGGTGTACGTGCGCGTCGTTGTTGTGTTTACATGTTTACACTTGTCTTACGTAATCCAGCACCAACGACATCGAACAAGATTCTACATTCCTTCGTCTTCCCGCCAACCTGCGGGAAATAATTTACCGTCACGTACTCGGTGGCATCCAGATTCGTGTCTGCAACACAAGAGACTGTCAGCGGCGTCACAAGTGTCGCACTCGCGGACGGAAACTCAATCTCGCCACCTATTTTCACCTCCGGAAACGGCATTTAGCACTACTAACAACATGCCGCCAAATTTACAGTGAGGCGAGGCTGCTGCCGTTTTCGCTAAATGAATTCCACGGCTACCACTGGGACATGCAGCTCGCTGTCTACTATCGTTTGATTGACGCCCAGGTCGGCGCCATCACCAATATCCGCGTGTATTTTGAATATAGCGATGTGATTTACTATCCGGCACTTGGCCGCCGTAGTCCAAGTGTAGATCTTGGCCAAGACGCGCTTGCAACGCTACGGGTCCTGGGCCATCTTCGCGGGCTTCGCAAACTCACTGTCGAGTGGGTTGGTCCGCACGATTGGGACTATGATTGGGCAATGGTGGAGGGGAGGCTGACTATCCTGGTTGAGGACGAGCTCGAGCGGATTAGGAGAGCGAACGACATTGAGGTTGTGGTAGTGGGCTGCGACTATGCAGCAGAGTTTGAGACCAACACTGTGCAAGTATTGGACCAAAAGAAAAGATTTGTGTCGTTCTTGGTGTAGTCTTACAATACATAGCCGCTGAGCGGAAGTTCGGATTTAAGCTTACAGAAGGGTGAACACTTGAGGATTTTGGAGCGTATGGGTTGTTATAGATTACGAGTTAGTGTAAATTCAGAAGCCACGCTCAGATTCAGCAACCAGCACCAATCGAGATGTGTAGGACTCCACAAGTTCTCAGGTGTCAAAGACGGCGCTGCAGCTAGCGAATACGCATCAGTGGCATGCTTAATAGCCGACAGGGCGTGATACTTTCTGATTTATTCTGTCTCAGCCCATGGGTCTCGTTTGCGTCAGGTACAGGGACAACACGTCCGCGAGCAGTGTTCTGGAGGGACGAGGTCGGGCTCCGAAGTCGCTGTCTACCTTCAGCCAGCAACACCTTCAATCAGAGCAACTCGGCCTGCATCTCAACAATCTGAATCAGGAGTACAACGAGAAGAATAACTGTGATCTGCAGCCTGATCTGAGACATGCCCACGCTGTTTTCGGAGTATTCGGCGCCGCCTTCCTTACCGCACTCTCATCGCAGCTTCTTTCCCTATCCACATTCACTTTGCAAAAAAGCCGCTCGTCGACCGCCTCTTGCCTCATCCCCTTTCAGTTCTCGTCCGTTTGTCGTCTCGCACTTACCCTATGGTATATAAAGAGCGCCCGCGCTCCTGCCCCAATCTCTCTTTTCTTCCACTCTGCTCAACCCGACCTGCAACCATGGCCGCCAACCAGGCTAGGTCAAATCCGGACCCAAGGGCCGAGGATTACCTCGCGTCGGTGTAAGTATTCACTCCCCTCTCCCCATCCACCCCATCCACTCCGTCCACACCATACACCATACACCATACACTCCATACACTATACCCCTTGCACCATGCACCTCAATTACCAACACCCATTCTCCAAGATTCCGCAAGAATCAACACACTTCGCCGCTTCTGCGTCTCCCCGCTGAGCTGCGCACGAAAATCTTCGAACACGTTTTTGCTGTTCCCTTTATCCGTATCGGCGACAAAGCCCTCGTCAAGCCTCGCTGGAAGTATTCAAAGTCGCAGTTGGCACTTCTCGTGGTCTGCCGCCAGATATATCTTGAGGCCAGAACTCTTCCGTTCTCCGTCAACATCTTCCGCGGCTGGTCTGGCAAGGTCGATGCGTCTATCTTCGAATATATGCAGGAGTGGCAAATAGGCAGCATTACCAATATCCGACTTTACATTGAGAAGATGGACGTTTACCGCGATCCGCACCTCAAACTGCGCGACTGGTTCCTGCTGGAACTGCAAACTCTCTGTGAGCTCCGCCGTCTCAAGCATCTGACCCTTATGTGGTACGACCACAAGTTTCTGTCCATTGCAGAGGGGTTGTTCAAGCAGACCTGGGAGGTCTTGAAGGAGAAGGGACGCACAGACATCACTGTCATGGTTCTCGACTGCGACCCGTGCAAGGAGTATACTGTAGGACCGGACAAGACAGAGCTGGAGTGGGATCACGAGATCGAGTGCACCAGTGACCTGGTACTTATGTGAGGTAGTTTATCTACGAGGATCGCAGAATCACTCATCAAGATCACATGCGGAGGAGACACGTAGGATGTATGTAATCAATTGACAAAGTCAATACCTTCTTCAAATGCAGCACGATGATATGTACAAAGAAGCAATCGTGAAGTCCCAACCCATCATGAAGCATTAAAAGCGTATCCTGACATAGGAAAGCAACACACTGTGCCATGACTGTACAAAAGAACAAAGGTGACGCTTGAACGCACATGAGAGACAAGCAGGTAGTAGGTAGCTCAGGAGATGGTGGTAGCAACGACAAAACAAGACCAAAAGAACAAAACAAAACAATGAGGACATGCAACAGCCCACGAGCGCCAAAGCACCAGTCATGATCATTAAGCGCAAAAGAAGGAAAAAGAGACTCCTTCTCACTGTCTCTCCGCGAAAGCAGGGGAAACGCCTTTTTGAATCCAGAGAAAGGGAAGAAAAATGAGGTCGAGAGATGTGCAAGAAAAGATGGGAAACAAGTGAAACAAAAAACCGGCAGAGAGCAGGAAAGTAAAACTCTCCTCTCTCCTCTATTCACTTTCCAACAATTGTCGTATCTTCTCGTAGAAACTAGCCGGGTACTGACGAATCTCGTCATCGGTAGGAGCAGGTTTATTCGGGTCCCTGAAGCGATCTGCAACACGCTGGATAATCTGACCAAGCAGCTCCTGGGGAATCTTCAGGTCATCGCCGCCGTCAGGGTACAGGAATGGGTCGCGTTCGTCAAGAAGCTGGGCGATGTTGGGACGACGCGCAGGGTCGCGGTTCAGGCAGCGGCGCATGGTGGCTTTGAGACCTGGTGGGATGCGGACGTCGCCCACGCCGAGGTCCGGGAATTCGATCTTGTAGTCGCGGTTTACGATGGCGAGGACGCGTGCCATTTGATTGGCGATGTGGGCAAAGGGAGGGCGGCCGTAGACCATTTGATAGAGGATGCAGCCCAGACTCCATACGTCGGATGGCTTGCCAAGAGCCATGTCCTTGGAGCCGTTGCCGTTGCTGAGGAGACCTCGAGCACCGCCAGCAGAGTCTTCGAGGGACTCGGGCGACATGTAGTTGGGTGTGCCAATGTGCGAGTCGCGGTGCACGTTGACGGTGTGGTCGACTTCAATGGCATTGGCGATGCCAAAGTCGATGAGCTTTAAGCGGCCAGAAGTGAGGAGAAAGTTTGCAGGCTTGAGATCCGAGTGAACAATGTCGTGGTCGTGAACGGCGCCAACGCATTCGAGCATTTCTTTCCAGTAGTAGCGTGTGAAACTGAGGTCGAGCTTGCCTTCGCCGTCAGCCGGGTCGAGCTTCATCCGTATTATGCGAGCCAAGTCTGACTCTCCGAGTTCCATGAGCTGCGACGTGTTAGCCAGTAAACTTGGGTCCCAGAAATATCCTACATACCACACTCAGCACTTGGCGTTGCTCGTCTACTTCCCAGTCATACAGTCGTACAACTCGGTCGACATTCTTGAGCTTTTGCAGCAGATCAATTTCGCCCTTGAAGCCTCGCACAGCGGCCTCGTCGGCGTCTTCAAGCTTGACTCTCTTTAGCGCCAGAGTCTTGAAGTTCTCTGCCATGACTCGGTAGACTGCTGAGCTACCACCCCTGCCTATCCGATCCATCTGAGAGTAGTGTTTTCCGTTGACTGATAGCGTGACCCTCTTTTTCCTCTCCCTTGTCTTGGTAGTGGCAGCTCCAGCAGCAGTGGTTGCTGTCTCGAGTACAGACATCTTTGGCGGCGGTGGAGGTGCTGGTCGTCGTGGTGTATTTGCGTCCATCGACTGTAGTGGCATGGGCTTTTCCTGCTGGCTCGAAGATCTCTGTATAGGCGACTGATGCTGTGGAGGTGATTGCATCTGGCGGTCTTCTGCAACCTTCATGACCGAGTCGGTGGCTTTCATGACAGAGTCAGGGACGTTTTCCGGCTGCGTTTTGATGGCTGAGACGGGCATGTTCTCCTGGTCGTGGGAGGCAGGGTTCTCTTCTCCGCTCTGGGGGGTTCGGCGCAACCTTCTCATCGGTGCGCCTCGTAGTGGAACTCGTTTTATCCGCAGACTCGGTGCGGGTGTGACGGAGTCTTGGACAGTCGTACTCGAGGGTGAATCATTGCGCGAGATCTTGAGCTTAGGTTTCCTCTTCTCTGGCGACTCGACGTCGTTGCCTTGCGCAAGTAGAGCTGCGGTCAAGGCGCTGAGCTTCATAGGTTGGGGCATCTCGTCGTCAGAGCTGTCACCAATGTCGATTTTCTGCATCATGGGCGCATCGGCGGAGAAGCCCTGCGATTGACCCAGCACAGAGAGTGGAGAGTCTCTTCGGGGTCGTATCGACGAGTGTGCGCGCATGCGCCCATATGAGGAGCCGCCTAGCGGCGTAGGAGATCCGGTAGCCATTCGAGTATCGCGACGGGATGAAAGGGCGCGTCGCTATATGTGTGTTGGTTGGGTAATGTGGATAGCGATTGAAAGCTGTAGTGTTAGTTGCGCATACATAAGGCCCAAGAGGGAGGTGGCTGTTCGTCGTAGAGATTCTGTGGGCAGTGGTTGAGATTGGACGTTGACATTCACAGCGCGCACTGGCCAATCCTGGTTCTCGCGTGGTCTTGTTGCCGGGCAACCACACTATGGCAGTAAACAAACACGGCCAAAACGCTAAGGTGGGGACTCGATGGACCTGTGCAGAGCTGCATGTAAGCATTAACATAAAGTTCATCTTCTCTTGTGAATATTTCACGTGCGATGAAATTTCGTGCTTAATATGCCACGATGATGGTTGGTCACGCAAAGGCTTTGTTCTTGTCCTGTGATTACCATGACACTCCAAACATCCCGTTTCGAGCCTCTCGGCTCAACATAGTCATTATGCATGCAATGGTGTCAAAGGCGCAAAACTAGGATATCACTCTGCTTATTGGAACCCTACCTTCAATCCTCGTCTCTATTGTGTCAATGCGCAATCTATCAAGGCCGATAGTCTTCACATCCCTCTCGCAAATCTTGTATGAAGATGGTAACCAAGCTGGGAACACCCTCAAAACGTGGATATACTCTACAGCTTAGTACTATGGCACCCGGCCTCTCTTCTTCCTTCCCACGAACATCTATCAAAAGTAGAAACACGCTGTAGCGACACAAACAACAACCAATCATCTATGCCAGACGGGAAGACTTGGTAAAAGATACTGCGTAGCCAGAGCAGCCAATGAAATCATATCTTTTTGAGCATTGTGTACAGTCATGCCCCGATCCCGATTGTGCAAATCTTTCTCCAAAACGCCGTTGCCTACCCGTGCAACCAAATGGTAGGTCTTACAAATGATCACAGCTTTGCTCGTGGAGGGGCATCCTCAAGCACGACAGCTACCACGGCAGCAATGTCGTCTGGTTTGCCGCCGTGCCAATTCTCCCCTGGGTAGTATCGCTGCACCTCTTTGGCAAAGGGCCCATCTCGGCGAGTGTTGAGCCCCGTCACCTTGGCCTCCTTTGCAATGGCCACCGCGACCTTTGCTTGAAGCGAGGAGCTGTCGGCCTTACGAGCCGAGTTGGCTTGTACTAACTTTGGTAGATTCTTACCAACCACAATTGTGCCGTCCTTCTCGACCCAAGCACCTAGCTCGACCATCTGGCGGCTGACAATACCCAGCACATCCTGCGGGCTGAGATTGTCCCAAACACCATCAGTTGCAAAGACAAGGACATCGCCATGCCGCACTTTATGATGCGTTACACTCGACTCCTTTGGTAGATCCGAGAGTGTGGTGGGGCCTCCGAAGACGGCCATCTGCACAAGCATGCGTTGGGGCGTCTTGGAGAGCTGGTAGGGCGTGTTGAAGGCATGCGTCTGGGGCTGTGTGAAATGTCGCACTGCATTGAGACCCAAGTGCATGAACCCCGAGTCGCCTAGATTGGCGACCTCGACATGGCCGTCTGGTTCTGCGACAGCTAGGCATGCTGTGCTGCCACCACCCTCAATACTGGCATCGTCTGTGACCTCGTCGTACGCAACTTGGAGCAGATCCTTCGGGTGTAACAATGTTGTGTTGAATCCGTGTGGCCATGAGCGCGCTGCGCAGGCCATGTACTCGCACAATCCATGGGAGAAGTCGGCGGGGTCGAGGCCAGACTCGACCCACCCGCCGACTCCATCTGCCACGCCGAATGTCGTAGTGTCCGTGGTTCCCACCTGGCTGAAGAAGAAGGCGTCCTGGCCGCTTCTTGCGCGCTTCCGCTTGTCTATGGCCTCCTTGCACTCGCGCAGATCCTCAATCTTGCTTTTCCTCGGGTCATACAGCGGACGCGTGTACAGGTTCTGCTCGGCGTCAAAGTTGTCCTGCTTGGCCGAGTAGGAGGCGGCAACGTGGTAGGAATATCGCGGCATGCTTTGCCAATTGTGCGAGGTCGAGTGGAATGATCGTAAGCCGACTGTGGCCGGCGAGGTGTCTCTGTTGAGGGGGCAGGTTGGTTGTGCGTAGTTGGAGCCTCGGTGCAAGGGGACGCCCGTACTGCGGTTCGTCGAGGCAGGTGCTACCAATGGCGAGGCGGAAAGAGCAAACAGAAAGAAGCCCGTAGAGGCGCGTCGCGATGCTGGTGAAAGTCGCGCAAGGCCCGCAGCGTTGGTGATGGCAAATGACATGGCCAAAGCCCAAGCCTGACGAGGACGAATTAGCACGGGGAAGCGTGGACAGCGGGATATCGGTGTCAGGAGAAGTGCATCATGGCGGCGCCGTACCTTTGCGACAGACGACGTTGAAATAAAAAAGGACTTTTGGGCTAAGAATTCACATTGGCCGTCGTCATTGCCGATCGGCTAGCTGCTGAGAATAGTGGCACTTACGAGTACTGGGAGCATCGTCTTCAGATGCACAAGATAGAACAAAGACCACAAGAGCAGGCGAGGACAAGGCGTCTTGCTCCGTCCTCTGGACAGCTGTTCACTAATTCTGCAACACTCTGTCTGGGCAGCCAGACAGCGTAGGTGGTTACTTCAGACGCGGAGAATGACATAACCGACGCTAGCTCAGCCCTATCGCCTAAAGCCGCGTCTGGCTGGGAACTTCTTTTCGAGAGACGCCCCCCAAGTCCTGCAAACCACCTTCCCCGCTGCGGGACAGTCAGTCAGTCAATATGAGCATGCATCCTGCACGTCAGGCCTATGTCGAGGAGGAGAATGGCGCGGTAAGTTACTCTGTAGATTGTCTCTGGATGCCAGGCAGCAAGCTTCACATGCTACCCAGTTGCCTACACTACATATGGCCTCCTCAAGCTCCAAAGTTGACCAAGACGTCTAGAGCGATGCGATGGAGGGAATTGAACTCGCCAATGTCCGTAAGTACACATGCGCCCTGGATGCACACCATTTCAAAGTGCTGACAAGCCCAGCTCTCGACCGCAACCATGCCATGCCCGGTGGAGCAAACGCGTCGGCTGCTTCTCTCATGGAAGATTTTGACCGCAAGCGACGAGCCGCCCAGATTATCGTACCTACAGCCGATCGAGACGTCAAGGCTAAGTTGCGTTCACGAGGAGAACCCATCACTCTGTTTGGCGAGGGTCCTGGTGAGCGCCGCGATCGACTCCGCGCCTTGCTTGCAGAGGAGCAGGAGGCTCTGGGTGAAGATGCTGCAGATGTAGCCATGGAAGAGGCGGAAGATGCGCCTGGAGACGAACAGGAAGAATTCTACACTCAGGGCACTCAGGCACTTTTGGAGGCTCGACGAGACATGGCCAAATATTCTCTACCACGAGCCAAGGAACGAGTCGCATTTCAACGCCGTGAGTCTACGATACCTCTCAAGACGCATATTGAGTTCCGCAACGGTATCAAGGATCGATTAAAGGGCTTCGAGCTTTACGGATCGCAAACCGCAGACCGGCCAGTGAGCATTGTGCGCGTCTCTCCAAACGGACAATACGTTGCATACGGTACTTGGGGCGGCAAGGTTGCGCTGCTAGAGATCCCCAGCCTAGAGCAGAAAAAGGCCTATCGCGGTGGACATACGGAACGTGCGACAGGCATAGACTGGATACCAGGCGCTACCCTACCTGGAAGCACTGTCTCATCTGGAAGCGTGAATTTCGCCTCTGGAGGAGCAGGGGGAAAAGTCCAGCTGTGGTCCCTCGACGATGACAAACCTCTGCGCACCCTCGAAGGACACAGTGACCGTGTTTGTCGTTTAGCCTTCCACCCCAGTGGGCGATATCTAGCCTCGGCTTCTGACGATACCACCTGGCGCCTTTGGGACGTAAACACTGGCCAGGAGCTCCTCATGCAAGAAGGACATTCAAAGGAAGTCTACACTGTAAGTTTTAACGGTGATGGGTCCCTGGTTGCCAGTGCCGGTCTCGACAGCATTGGTCGTGTCTGGGATGTACGTACTGGTCGCGTGATCTACATGCTTGAAAGTCACATCAAGCCCATCTACGGTTTGGACTGGGCGACTGATGGCCACCGTCTGCTCTCCGGCTCAGGCGATGGGTTCATGAAATGCTGGGATGTTCGGGCCATGAGAGAGACCAATTCAATTGCTGCCAATACCGGAGGCGTCACCGACCTGCGATGGTTCAAGGGCACTGATGGACCAACGAGCGGCATACCCCTACAAGAGAATGAGGACGGGCAATTGGTTCCCAAGAAAGCGTCGACTTTTGTCATCTCTTCTGGATTCGATAAGAATGTCCAAATCTTTTCGGCTGACGACTGGGCGCACTGCAAGACTCTACAAGGTCACTCGGGCCCCGTCTTCAGTACAGATGTGACGAGCGATGCTCGTTGGATCGTGAGTGGTGGAAAAGATCGCACGGTGAAGCTATGGGCTAGAGATGATAACGGAGGAATATGAGACCAAGGTCCCATGACCAACAAACGGCTGACTACAGGTTATGATATGCCGCCATAAGCACGCGACCGTTGCAAAGACGCGAAGACGATGAGTATGAAAGAAGCCACACAGGTCAGTGCTCTCCTCGTTCCCCTCTCTGCATGGCGTATGTTAAACACATAACGCCCATAGCTTCACCTGAGATACCCAGTATTCCCCTACGTGGGGAGCTACAAATACACTCTATGTTCGCGCCTCTTGGGCGTGTAACATTCTTCCGCTTTCCCTCAGTCACAACTCTGATGTTTTTCCTTGCTGTCTTATGAGTCATTCCTGCCTGTCTGTTGATATCTTACGTCTCTGCTTTTCTTTGTTGGCAAAATGGGCCGATATTTCAAACTCAAAGTTTCTGTTGATTCGGCCGGCGCAGATACTGCTTCCGAGGTCGTCATGGCCAAGGAAGGGAAAAAAGCACGCACGCACGTATCACAGCTAGGTGCCCGGCATTTTCTCGTGATGGACGAGGTAAGCGTCCTATTCGTCGAACTGGAGTATGGAGCCGACCTACTTGTTTTTTACCCGTAAATCTAAAACATGGCTCGATTGCTGCAAGGGGCAATGGGTTAGAATATCCTACACCGCAACAATCACATGCCTGCCTGGAACGCTACTTGAGAAACTTGGCCTTCACCGCACATTGATCGACAAATGGAAACAGAGGCCGCGATGAAGCTATGTTTCAAGATTGAGCAGCGGTCTAGGTTAGCAAGTGAAGAGGGTCAATTGGAAGTGACACCGATTCCGCGATTTTTGCCCCAAGATCCACAAGCAGTCAGCAAAAAGGCAGCCTACTAGACTTGAAGCATTCCAGGACAGTGGGTGGGACGCTTGCCGTCATCGGCCGGGGCCGTGTGTAGTATTTTTTCTAGGTGTTTTCGGGAGCGTAGTCCAGAATCCGGGGGTGCGGACCACGACGACGGGTGAGTCACAGATTCGCGGACAAGAGTGAAGGGAGAGAGAGTTGTTGGGTTTGGCCAAGACGACACAAAATGGCGAGAATTTGGCCATTGACAAGAATAACTTTAACAACGAGCTTCTAGTGGCTGGTGCCAAAGCCGCGGGAGCGGATAGTGGAGCATACCTAAGCGGACTTTTTGACCGCTACAGCCTCACCTTTTCTGCGGCAGCCACGGTGAGGAGCTATGCTGTCGACGTCTCCATGTCAAAGGTTGGGCTTCAACTCAATGAGTCGATGGAGGTCTGCTCTGGATGGATTGTAGTGCATCACGACTTGATGATGTGTTCCGGTCAAGCAGACCGTCGTCTCAGGGTAGAGTAGTCAGCATGAAGCGACTAGATGCAAGTGGAGCCATTGTGTGGTTCTAGTCTACCGTCGTTGGGTGGCTTTGAATTACGCGTGCCACAGTAGGCGCCGCAGTGTAGAGAGGATCAGCCGCGGCAGTCGATGCAGATGCAGGATAGCAGCATCCGTGCAGAAGGATGCGCGTCGAATCTACAGCAACAGTGGGGTATACGGGTTGCTGTGGCATGTCAAGAGCAGGTATGGCGCGCGTTGCTATGTGCATTATGTCGGAGCGACTGTGCGTCCGGTTTGGCGTAACGCGATGGTTGGTGTTTTGGATTGGGGATGCATGTGTTAATCGGCCGCGGTAAGCGTGACACAGAGCACAAACCGCCATAGCGATGGGTTTAGTCGGCCGTGAAGATTGCGCTTGACGAGCATCAGCGAGGTATGTCGCTGCTTGTCACTATGTCACTATGCCGACTACGGCTGTCAGGCAAAGAGGTGGAAGACCAAGGTGCCCGATGTTGGCCGACAAAAGAAGAAATGGGCAAAGTCGGAGCACGACGCACAAGAATGACGCACAGAGGCGTGCGCACCTTGGCCATCGGGAGCCCAGCCGGATGGTTAGAGGCACGAAAGAGTCGGAGAAGGAGGTGGATTCTGTGGGACAGGAAGGGCAAGGCTAGAGCTGCCGTGTTTGTTTCCCAGATGGGCTCACCCAAAGGCCGATTCCAGCCAGATGGAGTGACGGCGGGCTAGTGGGCTGGAAGAAATGGCAAAGGCAAGCCTGAGGATAGCCAGGGCCGGGAGCACGGGAGCACACGAGGAAGGGTGTGGTGAAGAGCAGAGTTGGACAGGGAAGCCTGGTGCGGGCACGAAGCGGTGAGATGACTCGTGCGCAGCTACGCCTGGACAGATGACACCATGACCTCGACCAGAACGGGGGAGGGGCCAAGCGTGCTCACGCAACGAAAGAGGCTTGCGCGGTGCAGCGCAGAGCGAGACGAGCAGTCGGGTGACGGCGCAAGGGGCGGGTAGGGTGCGTGGTTGGCTGGCGGGCAGTGTCTCAGCAGACGGCGGGCTCAGGATGACCACTGACGACTACGACGACGACGACGCCGACTACGACGAGGACCGTGGGCCGGTCGCGATGCGCGGCAAAGCAGCGAGCTCCAGCGTCCTGAAGTGGCTGCACGGCCAGCGTCTTGACTGTTTCGAGCAGAGTTTTCACGGCGCAAGAGACGAATGGGCGACGGGCGTGCGGTGGAATTTGGCAGCACATGGGCCGGCCCGCGCAGACTAACCAGTCACGCCCACGGGCTTTATCGATTGAGCAGCACGGGAGCGCCGGCTCGTCGTGCGAGTGGGCGGGGGAGGGGACTGGCAGCATTCCAGTGCAGCGCGCGATATGCGTGACGGACGGCGGACGCAGACGGGCGCGACAAACGGCTAAGCATCCAGCAGCAGGGCAAACACTGGGTAATGGCCCATGGGCGCCGCTGGCAGGACATCCCCAGCCAGTCGCTGCAGCGGGGCCAGGGCGTGGTGCTGGAGTGAATGCATCCATACCCGACGCTATTGGGGCGTCCTATCGCAGCCCCGGCCGGCGTGCAGCGCCCAGATCAATCCCACGGCAGACGCATCCCGGCTCCCTTGCACAAGCCGGTTCTGCTTGCACACCCCGCCCCAAGCCTACCCACCCAGCTTTAAGCCCGCGCTCCCGCACATCACCCAAAGTCGACCACAACACTACTCTCCCGCTACCAAAAAAGGCCGCTCGCTACCCACAGGCACGCCTTGCTCCCATCGCTCGCACGCACGCACGCACAGCCCAGCGCTGTCAGTTGAGTATCCTCGTGTGCCCCCGCCAGCCTGCCTGCCCCAGCCATCAGCAGCTCCTCTTTGCCTAAAAGGGTAACCCACACCGCCAGTCCCGCGGCTACACCGGTACTTAGCTACAAGAGTCCGCCATGGACCACTCGTACGCAACCTCGCAAAACCACATGGACTTTCACCATACCCCGCTCGACAGGAAGCCCTCTGCCTTTTCCTTTGACGACAACGCCACCCTAGACTCAAACATCCTCGACACGCCCGTCCTCATGTCGCCCTCGTCCAGCAACCAGGGCATCTTCTCCCCAGAGACGTCCATCTGGGAGGACTTCTCAGCCGGCCAGTTTGTCGACCGCACAGCTACCAGCTCCGTTGTCAACACAAACGGCAACAACCCCTTCTTCACTGAGCAGAGCAACAACCCTTTTGCCCGTCTGCCTCCCAACCAAGCCGCCACCTACGGCCAGCAGTCATGGCCCGTAGCCGACAACTCTGGTTCCAGGACACCGACTGCCCCCAAGCCACTGAACCCCTTTGGCCCTGGTGACTTTGGTGCTTCTTTCGTCGACCAACAGCAGATGCCCTTCCACGGACTGCCCGTCCACCAGAATGTCCGCCCCAGTGCTGTCTTCCAGGCCGCTCCCGAGCAACCCATGTCCCCCCACACCCACTCCGACTGGATGGCCTTCAACCAACAAGAGATGGACGCCCGTCCCGGCCCCAAGCGCATGAGGCCCAACACGCCTCCTCGCTCCTTCTCGCCCCGTCGTGACGGCGGCATCCGCAAGAAGAATGCCCGCTTCGACATCCCCGCCGAGCGCAACCTGCACAACATCGACACGCTCATCCAGAGCTGCACCAACGAAGAAGACCTCAAGGAGCTCAAGCAGCAAAAACGACTTCTCCGCAACAGACAGGCCGCGTACGTACTGCCTTTTGGTTCTTGGTTCCACGCTCCATGTTTGGTCCAATTTACCTCTTGGTCCATGCTCTCCACATGACTTCATCCGCTGACCTACTATACAGACTCGATTCGCGCCAGCGAAAGAAGAAGCACACCGAGGAGCTCGAGGAAGAGAAGAAGCAGTGGATGGAGAAGATCTGCCAGATGCAGGACGACTTTGCTGCTCTTCGTCTCGAGTACGACGCTCTCGTTGCCGAGAAGGAGAACTGGCACCGTGAGTCCATGGAGATGCACCACATGGTCAACCAACTGCAGTTCGACAAGGAAGAGCTAGTGCGCACCCACACCATTGAGACCAGCGACCTTCGCAAGAAGGTCTCGGTCCTCACTGAGCGCCTTGAGGCTGCCACTGGCAATGGCATGGCTGTTGCGCCTAGCACTACCTTTACCGACTTTGCTTCTGAGATGGACAACCTCAACATGGGCAACAGCGACTGGGATAACTACATCTTCGTCAACGACTTTGCCTCTGACGACCAGCCCACTCCCCAGCAGAACCAGGAAGTCTCGCTTGTCTCCCGCACCAAGGACGAGGACAAGCCCGTCACCTCTGGTCTCCTGCTTATGCTCCTGCTCTGCGGCGCCTTTGTCGCGAGCAAGTCTGGCAATGCTGCCTCCCCTACTATCCCTCGTATGCCTGAGGAGGTCCGTGCTGCTTCGGCTACTGTCCTGGACAGCATCCTCAAGGACGCCGGTGTTCCCAACAGCCTGACTGAGCAGGGCAACCTCGTTGCCAGCCACGTGACTGGTCTCGAGCCTACCCCATCTGGTATGGCCTGGCCCAAGACTACCATGTCTGGCTCTGAGCTTGCTGGCATCTCCGGCTCCAGCCTCGACCAACTGCACTCTCATCTCACTGGACCAACCAAGGACCAGGAGCATGAGCAGCTCTTCTCCATCACCCCCGACCAGTACAACAGCATGACCTCACTCGACTTTACCCGCTCGCGATACAGCGTCACGAGCGATGACCTCTCGGACCCACTCTCACCTGGCGCTCAGCCTTCGCACCGCCGCAACCTTGCCGAGACTCTCGCTGCTATGCGCGAGCAGAGCAAGGGCGACTCTGCTGCTGAGATCTACACCCGTAGTCTGCTTTGGGACAAGATTGCCCCCGAGGTCGTCCACGAGTTCAAGCGCATCGTTGAGGAGTCTGCTGCCATGTCACGGCCCGGCTCGTCCGAAGGCACCAAGGTCGAGAACCTTGGCTAAGCCACACACCACTGCCTACCCAGAAGGGATGCAGACCACACCACATCAACCAACCAACCAACCAACATTTCCTTTGTTAGCTTTCCTAAGTTGCATCTGTCTTTGACCAGCATAGCGATTCTCTTCTTTCCCCATGTCTACATGGGGCTCCTGTAGGGACACAAGTTGCATCACGGTCCGGCTGAGATTTCGTTTTTTGCGCGTTTCTTCTTTGAACGCTCATGACGGCGTCGCCATTTCTTTTCTCAACGCGCTGGCCTTGCCAGTCTTCTACACTATGGGACGGCAACGTCGATTTTGGGTACCTTGCTGCCTTTGTCGCTTGAGCATGGCGGTTGTTTCTTCATGTCGAGACCTGGTTCACGACTTCATCCATACTTGGTTTTGCTCTTTCCTATTGTTTCCTTTTGCATATCGGATCTTTGTTTGAACATTCGAGAATGGCCTTGATTGTTTGATGTATCTATTTTGCACAGCGTAGCGAGCGTTGACTTTTGTTTTTCCTTTTACGTTTACCACGAAGACGAAGAATTTGGCAACGAAGGACATGGGACATGTATCGACGAGCATGATCAGCGACGATTTGTACATGATGGCATATGAGAGGAGGACGATCACACAAAGTTGGACATTTATTTGTTTTATTGAAAGAGACGATGCCTGTTTCCCCTTCTTGCTTCCCCTCCTCCTGCACACAACACTCACGATCACGACTCCATTTTTTCCACGAACCCTTATGCCCCCTTCCCTTCACGATAATATTTTTAGTCACATTTTCCTTCACAATACCCCCTTTACCGCTCTTTTCCCGACGTCACATCTTCGGGGAGCGAGAGCGGTAACCTCCCCCATTTGAGATACCAGCTTTTTCTTCAACTCTTGTTTTTCTTGTTGAAAGCGGCCGTTTCTGCGACCCGTGGTCACAGAGCTGCATGTGCCGAGCTTCATTGGCTGACAATGAAGCCGGCTCAAAACACCTTTTGTACCTAGGTCACCATTGGCGGGATCAAGAGGGCATCGAGTCAGTTAATGCTATCAGATGGGGTCTTCTTGCCCCCCTCCCCCTTCCAAGCGCTTACTTCGCCCGTGATGCTAAATCGGCTGCACACACACTATCTGTATTGTCTCTGTCTATTATCAGCCACCCCATGTCATTTGTCCCAAGAAAGCACCACCCCGTGCCTTGGATTGACTGGCTCCTGTAGCTTCGCTCTGCTGATGGTGTGCATTCCTGCCCTAATTTCTGAAACCTTAGATCTTACGATTTTCGCAAAATTGGGCGGGCCTGTCTGTGCGTTGGTGTTGCATATGTGTATGTCTGAATAGCATCGGTTTTTTCTCAGCCTCCTTCTGACGGATTGGCACCAAACAACTAACACACACACACACACANACACACACACACACACATACGTACATACATCGACATGCATGCATAAAACGCACGGTCGATCCCTTCGCGGGAGCGGCGGCCATCACGTAGATTGACAGCGTTGATCGCGTACCTCGCATCGCGTGAAGCGATACAGCCGCAACGCAACTCTGGCAGAGGACATGGGGCTATGCCTTGAATGCACGGTTGGCTGGATGGCCTTGCATGCGACGGATTAGCACAATAGCATCCGCTTGTCGCGTATCTAGGAATTCACCATGTAACAGTGTTGTACGGAGAGCGTGTAACAAGTACTGCCTAACTACTGTAACGTACGTATCTCCTTCTTCTTCCCCTGTGAAGAGGGGGCATGTGGACTCGGAGGAAGACGATTTCGATCTCGATGCAGCAAGAGCAGATGATCGGATGAGCCGCGCAAGCACTCACACTCACACTCACACTTTGGGTCACTGACGCTCAACATACTCGACGTGATATCTTGATTCTATCAAACTAGATAGCAAGACTACATTTTAGCAACTAGATAAAAAACAAACCCAGCACGCGTAAGGGAAAAAGCACACTGCCTTTCTCGACTGGTACCGAGTTTGTAGCCAAACCTACACCACCCCAGCAGCGCACAGCCCTGTGATCCCCTCACTGTCTTATTCTCATCCCGTGACGTGCCTCGAACCCGTGAAAAGAAAAGCAACCGGATACGCAGTAGAGCAAAAGCAAAGAAAGCTCACTATCGACGTCATTCCCAACCTCTCCTACCAAATTTCCTAGTAGCTGTAGACCCTCGACCTCCCTTCCCTTCCTGCATCTCCACCTGCACCTCCACCCGTACGACCAACACACCCTTCCCTCCCCCCTCATAGCTTCGTTTCAGAATTGTGGTCCCTTGTCCCTTAGTTTTTTTTTCTGCCTGCATCTACATGCGTGCGTATGTATGTACGCATGACACAGACCATGGACCACACAGCCACAGGTGAACAGGGGTTGTTTTGCGAGTGTTACACAGACACTTCCCACACACTTGCATGCATACGAAGGGGTCCAAAAGCTATCTACGTATGTATGCATGTACGTATGTACGATGAGCTAGCCAAAGGGCCCCCCGTTTATGCTTCCTTCCGATGGAGACAGTGAAGCACGAAAAGACGGGTAAGTGCGGAAAGGAAGGCAGAGAAGAAGAAAAAAACACACAGACGGAAGGAAGCGATATGCAGGTTTGAGGCTGGGAAGCGGGGTTGGTTATGCACAGAGGGAAAATCTTCTGGGTACGGGGTTTTCGCGTGCATTACATGTACATACATCGACACTTGCACACTACATCGTCTGTACATGCGTACGAAAACAGTAGGCAAGGTGGGAAATGCTAGATGCTTCTCTACCACGATACCTACGTGTCAAAGGTAGAGCAAAGGGAGGGAAAAAAATTCACATCTATGACTCCTAGGTATGTGAGGTGCCCCGTATCTCGGCGTATCCCGCAGGGACCCGGCCGCCGTTATGCGGTAAGCAAGAACAACATGGCTATGATATAGGCGTCTTTCTCGGAGGATCATACGACGGTGTTTGTGCGCCTGAGTCGTGCTGGATATGGCGAGTGAATGAATCATTCCAGCACAGATTGCCAAAAGAAACTCTTGTCTCTCAGTGGAGGTGGCACTGCCTTCGTTGCCCGTGAATTTGTCCCGCGGCAAGTCCAAGGCTCGAGATAGTCTCCAATACTAGGCGTTAGATTTACCCTGAAGGATCTTCGTATGTATAATCATTTTACCTTCCTGGGAGATAGTGGCCCTAGATTCTAGAACCAATGTTTTGCCACACACCCACACCAACTTCTCACATCCAGTAGGCAAGAAAAAGGTAAATCCCCCGGGATTAAACCCGGAAAAACAACACGGCCTCGGACAGAAAAACTTGGACGCTGATAGGACAAAAAAGAAAACAATAGTTGAATTATTCAAGAACATACTTTGTTGCCGAAAACAAAAGCAATGAGATCTTCGCTTCCCCACGGGAAAGTCGACGCGACGCTTCTTCTCACACGACACTATCTTGTGACTTCCGGAATGGGTTGCATGGGAGCTGGTCGGGCCGAGGCAACCCATGACGCCTGGCCTAAAACGACACTATAACGCCTTTATTTGGGGTTGTATTTGTCTTTCCAGATCCTATTGAGATAGTCTAGTCAGCGCGTGCTCATCGGTCCAATCCAGCTTGTCCAGAGGAAAGCATTAACGGGTAGAGTCCAGCTCCGAAAGCTTAGTCGTACGGTACCAGGGCAAGGATGGACGGCATGCCGAAACTACTGCAGTCTAGCAAGTCAAGATCCAGATCGTCACCAAAGAGGGTCGTCGTCTTCCGTTGTCCTCAGTCCCCGAGACTGCCGTCATTGTCGCGATAGCCGTCCGTGATACGAATGTGCCCGTTGCTCTTCCAAGCAGCAAGCCCGCACGGTCTTGCCAGCAATAACGTCAACAACAAGCTACTATTGTCGCGCCATCATGCATCGCAATATCCAGCTTGCCGTGATTGATGCAATCATCTGACGGTTGCTCCACACACCCATTGACGTGCTGAACTCCGTCATCGGCTACACCCTCCCACCCTTCCGCTGATGCTTACTCCGGAACCGAGGCCAGCTACACGCTGCCACGTGTAGCCCCATAGACAGGCTTGCCTGCACTAGGCTCCCGGTAGACTGGGTCTGGAGGTGTGCGGCTTCCACTATTGGCATGGAAGATTTATGCTTTCACCAAACGGGCAGGGTCCTGAGGATAGGTTTTTCCTTTGTCTGCAGATGCGATCAGGTGTGCGTAGCGGGGAACTGGCAGCAGGTGTGACAGGTCGTGCTGCGGGTGAGGGCGAGGGCCGTTCAGCGTCCGCATCGGCTAAGCGAGACGAGTGTCAAAATGGTGCACTCTGAGCCAATCGACTCTGCTTGGCAACTGCGCCTTCAGAATGGCTCGCCTGAACGGACAATAGCGCCGTGCGTTGGATTGTTGGATCACGCCTGGTGGCTTGGTGTTGAGATTGTCTGAAAATGCAACATCGGCTGCGACGGGATGGCGCGGGTCACCATCATATCGTTTCTTGCCGCGCCATAGATTGAGGCTCGGTCCAGGACAATACGGATCCTTCTTGTTGACGGAAAAGGGTAAAGAGACGGTACCACTTACCAAGTGTTGCCTAGTGTCTTGTTGCCCTTGGACTCTGCGAGGCGCAGGAATTGAGCCGCTTTGAACTGGAGACAAGGCGCAGTCAGCATACATCCACATCAGCCGAGTTTCTACTGCTGCCCAAACAGTGAGGCGAAATAAAGCAGACGCCATGTCTCAGAGGGATGGGGCGCATGATGACTGAGGTCCAGGCTGTACAGCCGTCCAAGCTGGCAGTTCGCGTCGTTATTGCATAGAGCTGACCGGTCAAGCAGACGTACAAGCGAGTGCAAAGACTGTCAGAGAGTGGAGGGGCTGGCATGGCTTGCTTACCTTGTCTTTCTTCGTGCCGAAGCCCTCGAGGTAGCACCAGGCTACTTCGTTCATCGCATCCGTGTCACCCAAGTTTGCAGCTGTCTCGTAGTATTGCTTCGCAGCAGTGGGATCTTTCTTGATACCCCAGCCATTGCGGAAGCAGTTGGCCAACTCGTACATGGCCAGCACGAGCTCACCTTTGGCTACACCTCCTTTCTTCATGCCTGCACCAAGGGCCAGTTTCTCAACCTCTGCGCTGTTTGATGCTGCCATGGACAAGTATCGAACAGCCTGTTCCTGATTTGGCTCGCAGCCCCAGGCATGGCTAATACATGGTCAGTGATGCATTGGGTTGGATTTGTAGAAATACTTGGGGGGTTGATTGACGATATCAGATTGCGGTTGGAGGGAGAGACAGAGAAAACCTACCGCAAGGCAAGACCATAGAGTACCTGTGCCAGAGCATTGTTTGCACCGGTGGGCTCAGCAAGTTTTGCAAATAAGGACGTTGATGCTTCAAGATCTTCGTCTTCTTGTCAGCTTCATCATAAACACACACAGCTGGTGCAACTACCCACCTCCTTTTTCATGTAATCGAATAGCCTCCTGTATGGTCTCCTATGCAAGCTTAGACCAACTCCTGTCCTCTCCACAGTTATGCGTACCTCATCCGCTGGAGCGCCGATGGTTGCACTGCGACGCCTGGTGCTCGAGGGCGTCCCTTGCGACGTTGGACTCATAGGCGCATAGCTTGGTGTACTGGGCTGGCTGGAGTTGTGTTGCAGACCCGATGTAACCAGCACAGTAGCCCTTCTCTCCCATTTGGCCTCATCTTCCTCTGTTCGTGCCACCCCGTCTCCGCCCACTTCTGGAAGATTATCCGGCACGTTTACTGATGCGCTCGACTTGCTCCGCCCAAGCTGGAACCTGTGCCGCTCCCCTCCCGACGTAGAGCCTTGTGACGACGCATTGCTACGACTTCTGAATCTGCCAAATTTGCCCTTTGGTTCAGGTGACAAGAGGGGGGTTTCGCGCTGGGGGTCGCCAGGAAAGCTAGGGGGCTCGATCGTTTCTTGCGTCGAGGTCGTAGTGCGAAAGAACTGGAACTCTGGAATGTTGGGCGAAAGCGTGGGACCGGTGGGAGATGTAGGCGTAGCACCCTCGTCTCTGATCTTATCCTTCTTTTTCAATAGGTCTTTGAGCGTCATGATGTTGCGCAAAGTGGGCTCTCGTGTCAAGCTTCGCTTTACCAGCAAAGGCAAGGGGTTACGCGGCAGGAGACCTAATGTGATTCGAAAACGACTTCGCCAAACCTGGAGCGCGCGCCGTGCTTTGCCACTATTCAATCTTCAGGGTGGTCTTATATCTTCGCAGAGTCATCGCAAACGGGGCAAAGCAGCACATTATGTTGTGCGCGGGCTGTCGAATTGTAAGGCACGATTGACAGTAGAATAGAGGCTAAGCGGTAGCTCCAGCCCGCCTCAGCCTCCACCACGCGCCGCCCCTGTCAGAACCCTATGCTGTAAGCAATCGCGTCACTAAGAAAACGGGTATAAAAATATATCGACCCAAACGCTTTACCGGACCCATGTTCCCCAGGTGCCTTGTTAATAAATACAGTCTCACTCATATTAAGACAAAACTGATCTTGACATCTTGATTCTCAGGTGCACACAATCACGCTGCTGTATGCACCACCGTTGGAACTGCAGCCTAATTTCTTATAACTCACTAACATGGACTTATCCTCCACACACATTCACGCCTTCACAGCATTTAACAAGAACAGGCTGGAATCATTTTCATCTTTCAATTGTTTTTATCGTTACATGGGTTTTGTTCTCTTATTATTTTTTTCGTTCTTGCTGTTGTTCGCTACTGTGTTGCGAGTAAGGCCGTATCATTGGAAGGTAGAAGTAAGCCTCAGATACGCTGCATAAAGCAAGCTGCATGGGATACTTTACTTCCATCGGCAGTGAGAGCTTGGAAAATGGACAAGGACAGCCCATCGAATAGAAAACAAGAAAAGACAAGAAGAAATCGTGAGAAGGGGTATCAACGCAAAGAACCCTGAACGCAAAGACGTCAAGGACTGGACCTGAAACAGTCGAGACTAGTTGAAGAAATTAAAGTTGAGACAAGTCGAAGAGAAAACAGTCGAGAAAGTCGAAGAAAGTGAGGTTGACAACTTACCACAGCGGGTAACTTGTAGAGATCAGAACTTAGAAATAAAGAGAATTAGGCGAATCCATGGCAGAAGGAAAGAAGGGGAAGACTCACATTGCCCAAGCAGCATCAGAGTAGTGGGTGGGCTGATCTTTCAGGGATCCTCATCGAAGGAAACAAAATCCGCCTGCTGTGTAAACTGAGCCTGTTGGTGAGCATCAGCCTTTGGCATAATCTGTTCCAGGTCGGCTTCGACAGCATCCATGTCACCCTCGGGAGTATTGGAACCGTTGGGGGTGTTTGACGCAGGAGGGGAAGCCGGTGAAGGGAGACGGCTGGCCTTCATTCGAGAGGCGCGATGGCAGTGTCCCAAACGGCACTTGTCGCCGTGGTAACAAAAACCCAGATTGGCAAAATAGGGACATTCGTGCGCATGCAGTTTGGTGCACATGTCTCCCTTCTCACAGTAGCCAATGCTTCCAAACTTCTCGCAATTGAGTGCAGTAGGATCAACGCGAACGTGGGCGAAATGGCAGTCCTTGTTGAAACATTGGCCAGCCATGAAATAGGTGCAGGTAGGCGTATTGTGTGGGGTAGCGACGTGTGATAGGGGACAAAACTTTCCCATCTTGCAAGTGTCCTTGTAAAACCAGCGTTTGCACACGGCCTGTTTGTCCGGATCATGGATATGGGAACAGGCATTACGGGTGCAGAGTCCTAGGGGCGGGTCAGAGGCGCACAAGCAGAAGGGGCATGGCGAAAGTATCGTTTGGTTGAAATACCTGCGGAAGTAAACGCGGGGCAGAGTTTCCTGGGCTCGGTTTGACGACCATGGCAAGTCGGGGCAGCGTTGTTGGACGGCTGCTTCGAGTGGTTTGCGTCGCGAGAATCGACCGTGCTCTTTACTGTGGCCTGCGGGCGCTGGTATGGATGGTAATGAGCAGAGCCATGGCTGGAGCCGCCGAGCTTTCGATGAGGTGAGCTGGAGTGAGAATTGCTCACGTCGCCTTGGGTTTCGGCATTTTGACGCTCTGCTTTCTCTCTCTTGAGGCGCGCAACATAGCCTAGCATTTACTGTTAATATCTTGGAAATATCCGGCGCTCAGAGCTTCTCTCTTCCACATACTGGCAAGCTCGGCGTATGCGCGTGTTCTCTCCGCTTGAGAGGTCATCGCAGAGATCTGTTCATGAGTATACGGAGGGGGCCCTATGGGCGGCATTTTGCAATCGATCAAGCTTGAAATATGTATGCTTATTAGCTCTACTGTCTCGCGACAACCACGCGTCAACACACCCTCGGATCCGTGGTTCAGGCGACGTGCGGCGAGAGGTTGAGGATTTGTTGAAGGAAAGAGCAGCGGGGCAACAAAGGACGACGCAAGTATAAGGTAAACCAAACGCATTTCTTGGCAGGGTTCGGGTCACGTGGTTGTTCAACCATTGCATGACTGCCACGCGCCGTCTATTTGTCACCTTCACGATTAACTGTCACGACTAAACGTCCGATCACGGCATATCAAACCACCTATCAACTGGGCACTAGGAGTGAATTTTGATTTGCGAATTTATGCAGAGTACATGGTCCATTTCATTAACAAAGTATCGAGACCACTGGTATGGCGCGATGTATGATAGTTATAGAAAACGCCTACATGCAAATAGGGCTCTGCGCCCAGTCTCAAAAACGCCATAAGAATGCTGTGACCTTAGACGCCGGCCCGATTCCCATGTTTAACCCCCTCTCATGAACCAATACCAAATGCTTACACCGCACTACAAAGCGGAAGCTAATGAAAGAACACCCCGATTTGTTAATCATCCGCCTCCTCGTTAAGCTGCTTACGCTTGATAGCGAGGTCCGCCTTCTGCTTATCGATCTGGTTTTGCACACGCTTCTTAAAGAGCACGTTGGTTTGTCTGTCGCGCTGCTCGGTACTCTGGATAATGGCCTTCTCCAGCTCGGCGATTTCAGTACGGAGCTGCTCTTGGCGTTGCTCCTCAGCCGCTGCTGCTTCATCCACTTCGTCACCATCTTCGTCAGAGTCGTCGTCGTCATCATCATCGGCAGAAGTGGCTGCTGCAGGTGTAGAGGCTGCGGTCTCAGGTTCGACAGCTACGTTGCCATTCTGGCTGAGAGCGTGCATGGCGACATCATGAGCAGTCGTAGGCGTGCCAACTTGTTCGACTTCGACATTACTAGAGTTGGCAAGCAGCGCGTTGAGCTGTTCGTTGTCGCCTGTGAACTCGACTTCATCGTCCATGAGACCCTCTGCGAGCATCTGTTCAAGATCGTTGGCATCCATTTCTTCAGCTTGCGAGGCATCAACCATTTCCTCATCAACCTCTTCTTCCGAACTCGACTCTTCTTCAGAGCTCTCTGCGTCACTGTCTATCATCTCGTACTTTGTAGACACGGCATTTTCGTCCTCGGCTAGCAGTCGATTCATCTCCGCTTCAGCTCGCTCGACATCAATGTACGATTTTCGATGACGGAAGCGTCGCTTGCGGGCCCATCTCATAGGTGGTGTCAGGCCGTGGGGATAGCGGTGTGTATCTGGGGAGATGTAGGATGGCAGCGGATACTTTTTCGCCTCTTCCTCGTTCTTAACCTCGTCCAAGACTAAGAGCATCTGGCAGACATCGGCGGTCTTTACCCAGTCCTTCTTGTTCCAGCTCTTCAAAGATTCGATGACGGCGGGTAGTTCTACCATGGTCGCGGCGTACATGCGATTCTGTATTGTGAGCATAGCGCGGCGGCCCTCGCGATCAAAGAAGCGAAAGTGCACGCCTGGACCTCCTTGTGACATGCTCTTGCCGATGGTCTTTTCTTCGATGGATTTGCGCAGTAAGTCGCAGTCCGGCCCGGGTTTCATTCGCAGCACAAACTGAGACTCGATGGCTGGGTCGACCTCCGCTTCCTCGGCCTCGCTGTCATAGCCAACACCATACGGTCTTACTGGCGGTTTTCCCGCGCCCTTAACCTTCAGAATGGCTGTGCTTCTGGTTGGTGCGTTCGAGTTCAAGCCACCCTTTGGTTTGATGGAGAGCTTGATAGACTGCGTGCGATTGTGTGCCTTTAGTGGAGGAGGCGGTTGTTCGACTGCTGTGAAGTTATCGTCGTCGTCGCTGTCGTTGGCCATGGCAAGGCTCTTTGCTGTGGGCTTTGGCTTGCGCTTGAGAGCGGGTGAATCGGCGTTTTCGCCCTCATCGCGCGCCCTCTTCTTGGGCCCAGGTTTGCCTTGGGGAATGACATTGCCGTGTTCGTCGACCTTGGGCTTTTTGGTGTATTTGCGCTTGATCTTTGTTGCGTCACCGCTCTGTGTGTCCACGGAGTCACCTGGGGCAGGCGCTGCAGGCTTGAACTTGATTTTCAGGCCTGGCTTCGCGGTCGTCGGCGTAGGCGCGTCGGACGGAGGCGGTGCTGTGGGCGCATCGCTGGGAGGAGGAGCGTCGGGGTTCTTGAGTTTGAGCTTCATCTTGAGTGGCGGCGCAGATTATTTCGTAAACTGTTATGATAGGAGGTGAGCATGCGCCAGCGGGCGCGACATTTGCAAGGGGTGCAATGTCTACGGACTGGGGGATGAATGGACGGGCGATGGTGGTGATGCGTCGAGGGCTGTCTTGGCGAGCGCAACGGTGAAAGGCCAAAGCTTCGGACCGCGTACCTTCACTTTAACACTGATTCCCCCAAGGCCATCATGTGCCTGTTCCCACCATAATAGACACCTAAGAACTGGACCTCTGACTCTTAGTTACTATCAAAGCACACGCATGTGCAAGCATGTCCCAAAACGATCTCTTCCTGAGTTTGCTGCGGCCCGCCGTCCTCCACATTCTGCGCGCGACGGGCTTCCAGCATGGCAAACCCTCTGCTGTCGACACAATCGTAGACCTCACCGCACGATACCTGACTCTCCTGGCCGAGCGCACAGCCTACAATGCCTACTCGAATCATAACGACCTCACACCAACCATCACCGACGTGCGCATGGCCATGCAGGATTGCGCGCTCCTCGTGCCAACCATGACAGCCGGAGAAGAACTGTGGAAAGAGATACTACGCAAGCCGCTCGAGGAATACAACGCGGAAACGGGCGCACGCGAACAAGAACGGGAGCGACGCGATGCCGAAGATACAGCAGACGTCACTGAGTTTATTCAATGGGTCAAAGGCGAACAGAACGAGGAGATAATGCGCATTGCCGGCACACATAAGCCGGTCCCCACGAACCCGACAGAGCAACTGGACCAAGAAGAAATGGAGGACTACCTGAATAGTATGTTGCGTGTCCTGTTACAATGTCTTACGAAATGCTAATCGCGTCCAGCCCTCATGAAGAAGCACAGCAAAACCGGAGTCGAGTCACGTTTTCAGGGCACAGTCTTGGGTGTACCGGCTGAGCCGAAGACAATTAGGATTGAAGGAGGAGCTGCTGACTCGATAGAAGAATGGTGTCGGAAAACCCGCGAGAGAGCCGCCAAAGCAGCAGAGTTGCAAGAAAACCACAATCCTCCCAAACGTGCTGAAATAAGAGGACCCGCAGAGGACGTAGAGATGGAGATGGAGTGATATCTATTGGTCGATTACACAAGCATAGCGAAGGCGTTTGGGCACATCATTTTCGGTGTTATGGACTGTGGTTTTGAGCAGACGAATGCAATTCTTGTCGACATTGCTGTTTCCTTGTTGTCGGATGCGCTGAGGTGCTTTGAGCAGCACAGCTGTTCCATCCAACGCCACCATGGAGGAAGCAGGCTGCTATTGATCTGGTAAAGACATAATCGGATAACCGCTATGTAAAAATATGAAGTAACTCAGAACTACAGGCGTAACGACACCATGACGTATGATTGATTTGGTGGAGATGTTCACTCCAAGAATCCAAGTTTACAATCCAACCACGCAAGAACATCCCACGCTGGTGCCGAATTACTACAAAGAACGACTAACACGCGGCCCAGCGATTAGCCTTCCGCGTATTCACATGACTAGCAGCGCACGGGTGGGGCGAGAATGAATGACGGTCCGCCCCGCAGACGTCATAGCAATGATACTCCGACCAAAACAACACCTCGACAGCTCCAGCTCAACCAGTTTTCTCTCCTTACAAATCCCACTCCGAACCTCTGCCATTGAGATCCTCGTTCTCAATTTCTGAACAATTTACATCCTATAAACAAAGGTCGACGAGCCAACAAAACAGCAACCATGTCCGCCCTCGACCCCAAAGGCCCTTCACAACCCTCGCTCGACCAAGCCTACACAACGCCTGGCAATCCCGCGCAAAAAGACCCCAAAGAACAAGTGCAATCTGAATTCAATGCCTCGGACAACGCCGCCATGGTAGAGCAGCGCATCCCCACCAAGCAAGCCAGCGACGCGGACGGCCTGCGCAACGCGAAATTCGAAGAGGGCAAAGGCGTCCATGGCGCACCTGCAGGAGAAGAGCGA
>JAODYC010000033.1:103062-116233 GCA_026262405.1 Curvularia hawaiiensis
GTAGGGAAGAAAGGAGTGGGTATGGGTGGAGGTGGTGCGCAGCCTGGGCTAGAGAGTGATTTGGATAGGTAAGTTGTATCACTTCGAAACGTGGGGGGCTGTAGAGATGACAAGTTTTTTTCTGATAATCCCGCGTAGGAAGAAAGCTGAGCAAGCTGAGGCCAGAGAAGCCATCAAGGCGTCCAAGGCGGAGGCTACGGCGGCGGGGGGTGCGTACGGGCAAACAGGGGGTCCGGCAAACCCTGTGGATAATGAGACGCAGGGCGGAGGCAATTATCCAAATTCTAGCTACTAGGAATGTGGTGCATGGACATGTGATGGGGGAAATGCTGAGGCACTGGCTGGATCTGACGAAAAGGCACAGTGAAAAGCTACTAGTATGTAGTAATGTAATCATCGATATAATATTTTTTTTCTTTCACTCGAGAAAGAATCTTGAATTCTTCGAATTTATACATGACATGTAAAGTCACAGTCGTATGAAACAGTGCCCGAAAGAGGTGAGCAAGACTTGACTCTTTTTTCTCCATCCAAGGTAGACGGAAACACACATACCTCTCATACACCACGCGACAACACCAAGACAGAAGGGCATGAAATCCTCCAATGTACCTCACAAACAATCCACCAGCGAAGATTGTACTTTACACAAAGTCTCACTTCGAGGGGTCAATCAAGAACAACCAGTAACGAATATTCTCTTCATTTTCTTCATCAGCCTCATCTTCCTTCACGGAAGTCGGGGGGTTTGTAGTACCAATATTACACCACTCCGCAGTATGTACTCTCATCTATGTATTCCTCAACTCCCCCCTTTCTTCCTCCAAACATCCACCTCTTCCCAAAACGGCGAGGGCTGCCCCGCACGTCTGTCTGTCTGTCTGTCTTCCCACCCATCGTATAAAGAGAACAAGAAAACAAGAAACGCCAACCCGATGCGAACCTACCGCAGCTCAAAGGCGCTCCATAGAAGCTCAACCTGGCTGGTGGTCACAGTCATCGATAAACGCCGGATTCCCAAAAGAATAGGAAAAAAGAAAGGGGAAGAAGAAAGGGGGGGGGGGAAACATTATATACATCAAACAACGAAAGATAACTCCCAACTCATGAAGCTATTCGTCGACTTCGGAGAAAGCGAAAAAGAAGAGAAGAGGAAGATGATGATGATGAGAATAAGGAGGATGACAAAAGGGGAACTCTGTCTACGAACCCATGTAGGCGTCGAACTGGAAACTACTCATGTCGGTGGGAGCACCAGCAGCAAGGCTTGGGTCGAAAAAGGGAGTATTGTCAAAGACCATGGGCTCACTTGCATGCATACTCATACCATAGTCCATATACTGAGATTGTTGGTCTACAGGGACTTGGTTGATCATGGACATGGGCAGGGGCTGTTGCGAGGTGGGGTACTGGGCAGCAACAGAGGTGTCGACAGGGTACGAGGCTGTGGCGATGGGTGTGGCAGCGGCGGCGACGGTGGTGTTGGCGTTGTCGGTGGACTCGGGGGCGTCGTTGTCCGAGTTGCTCTCAGGAGACTGTGGCGCAGGCTTGTTCTCGACTTCGACCTCTTTGATCCAGTTTTGCTTCAGGTACTCCATGGGAGGATGGTCACCACCACCGATACCACCACGCTTCTCGTCACTGCGGCCCTTGCGGCCCCTCTTACGGGGATGGAAGTGGGCACGGCGAAGATGAGCGGCAGCGTTGTAGTAGGCACCGTATACCTTCTTGTTACGGCAGTGCTTACAGTTGGCGAGAAACTTCTGGTCCGCCGACGAGTCGACACAGATGTAGCCCTTTCTGCGAGAAGCGTGGGCACGTGCAATGTGACGGTCGAGCTCGTGGGTGCCACGGAACCCATCGGGTCGCTCGTTGCAGAAATTACACTTGATCTTTGGGTGCTGGGGACGCACATAGGGCGTTTTAGCAATGACACCAACAGTTTTGGACGAGCCATCTTCCGACTGTATCCTTGTCATCTGAGCATTGGATGACTTGGACTCGGTCTCGTTCTGGCTGTCGATTGCCTTTGGGGCAATCTTGCGAGCCGCAGCTTGTGCGAGAATTTCACGCTCGCGCTGCGAGTGACGTGAGTTTGTCGAGGGAGAGGCAGCCGCCTCGCTCGAGTTGCCCACGCTAGACGTAGCTGAAGTCGACCTCCGCATATCCTCCGCCAGGCACGACTGGTCGTTGTTGTTGTTGACGTTAAGGTCGGAAGAGGCAAGTGCGGGCACACTTGCGGGAATTGAACAAGAAAGAGAAGCAGAAGAAGAAGAAAGGAAAGCTTCACTGGAGGAGCCAGTGAAGGAGAGAAAAGGAGAAACACCAGCGGACTCGCTGATGGGTTTTGACTCGACATCAAAGGAATAAGGAAAAGTCCCATCCTCTGAGAGGATGGGCATGATACATGAAGAATCTGACGGGACACGCAACATGGAAACTTGATCAAGAAACTGGGGGTTGCAACTGCCCTGACGGCTCATGTTACTAGACTGAGTAACAGGCGTCATCAGAGCGGTTGACGGGGTGGCGGGTGAAGAGACATCGGAAGATGGACTCCACTGCGGGGTCGATGTCAGTTGCAACGACTGTGAGGGCTGGGGAAAGGGGAGGGAGGAGGAGGAGCCGTCTGGCTGGATGCAGCTGCTGACATAATCGTCAACGCTGTACTCTGCGATGCCGGTGCTGAAGCCAGCCTCGGCCAGCGACTCGAGGGCGGGCTGCCTGTGCATCGACGAGTCCGAGTAGAGGGTGTAGTCGGTGTAGGCGCCCATGGAGGCATCGTGCATGTTGTCGTTCATGGCCGAGTCCGAGCGGTTCATGACGGGAGCGGAGCCGGACATCTGGAGGGCGTGTTAGAGAGCAGGGCCAAGGGGGCGCGGACCAAATCAAATCCATACTGAGAATTGCGTCACGTCGGACGAGGGGCAGGGCATGGAGCGCGGTATTTGGTCGGCTGTCGAGGCTTGTGTGGGTTGGCACGCCAGCTGGAACCAGGCATGGTTTCGCTCGTCCTCTGTGAGGTGAGCGTTGCTCATCCAGAAGTTGTGCTTGGCTTGCTGGAGAAAGTCGACGTAGCTATTACTACTACTGCTACTACTACTACTACTGGACAGAATCGAAGCCATGGAGAGATGGTGACTGGAGTTTTTTTTTGCTTGTGGTAGTGGTGGTTTGGGTGACTACTGGCAGGCTGCGATTAGCACAAAACGACGGCAAAACGAACGACGGAGCTTACGTTTGTTGGGAGTGAGGCTGGTGGTTTGGACGAAGAGGTGGGCAGGATAGGCTTTTCAGAATGAGATGGGGAGCAGGCGATCAACAGGTGAGAAATGCGGGATGCATTGGGGGGATGTGCTTTTTAGCATAGGCCGGCGCACATGGGGGACAGCGATGCGCTGGCTCGTGTCGGAGAGTGTCTGACGCCTGCGGCCCGCGCTGAGCGGTGGACAAAGGGCCAGGGCCACGCCCAGAAGGGCAACGCGCGACGATGATCACGACGGCTCCCGCCCGTGTGTCATTGGCCCAAATGCGCCGGCCGGGCTCTTCATTTGCTGCCTCGTTTTCTCCCTCCCTGTAGCGGAATAGCACGCTCGAGGGCCCCCCAGCATCTCCTACACCCTATTGCGTGCCCGCACTCGGCAATGGACCAGCACATCTCCTGCATCGCGTCGCATCGGGCACCCTGTGCGGTCAGTGGCAGCGCCATGGGCGTAACCCTTTGGTCCTGGCGGCGAAGCCAGCGTCGCTCCTCTTCCTGATGCGACGACGCCAACCCGCGTCCCCCGTCGTCATTCCATCACACCCCAAGGCCGCGAATCGCGGAAACGGCGGATCGCCCTCAGCGTGCTTGTTTCCGTTAGCTACACACTGGTCTAGACCTGCACATCCTCACGATGCTCTGCAAACCACAAAGGCCGTCGCTCGCGAACTACTCTGGCTAAGGCTGACTGACGTGCTTGGACACCCCCAGAATCGTCCCGTCGAGTCACGTCGACACCACGTTCATTTCACAAGGTTTAATTTGGGCCCGTTATATACGCAGCATGGCACCATGGTCTTCTGAACTACTCGCCGATGTGCTGTTGTTAGCTCGCAGGGATTTTGAGAAAGGCTGCACCAGGAAGACCTGGTGACAACAACAAGTCCCTCAGCCTGCTGCGCTTACGCTTCTGTGGACGGGACGCTGGTGCCGAGCATGACGACGCTGACGACGACGAGAACCTCGACTGTCGACCACACTGCTGGTCAAACTGTGGCGTCTCTGCCTTTGCCTCCCCCACGTCTAAGATCCTCAGACTTGGTGTACTACTCGATACGGCTGATATGGTCGACATGGCTGCGTCAGACTGGTCGTCCTCCGCTGTGCAGCTGTGCCGCAGCCAGAAACGGTCCAGCGTCGCCTCCGTCGTCTCTACTACGACACCAAACTCTGTGAAAAACGTGACAATATCATCCTCCCCGAGCCCCACTCGCTCAGCGTCAAAGCGCTTCTCCTCGGACCCTAATTTGGCATCAAACGTGGATGCATCAAGTCCTCTTGCAACAGTCTCTGCGCACCCTAACGGACTCGCGTGCAGGCATCATCGCGCCCGGCCAATCTATATTCCGGTTGCCCGCCACGTCAATCCTCTCGGCCTGCTTATTGCGGCAATGCGCGTTTGATCGTGATGAAGACGACAACGGCGAGCTCGTGATATTGGCCACCGGCTGCCATTCCCTGGCTGCTGTTTCATCGTCTGCCCGCCCGTCGCCAATTCTATACAGCTCCCGTGGCGTCGATAGCACTGAGCTTGGCGATGCAAATCTCCTCGATGGGGATTCGTCGGCTGCCACGCCCGTGTCCAGCGCTGCCAGCGTGCTTTGCCCCATTCGTCGTACGCGCGTCGGGTGCGCGAAAGAGGTGCGAGATTGCTTTGCACAAGGAGAAATTGCTTCCCCGCCGCCCGGTGGCCCCGACATGGCCCTCCTCGTCCTGCTGCTAGTGCTAGGAATAGTAGGTTGACTGGTCGCCATACCATTGCCCGTCTCGTCACATGACTGCGTCCGCGTCCTCCTCTTCCTCTGGACGGTATCAAAGTATCCTAGTCTCGCACGACCTGCTCGTCTCGGCACAAACAGCGGTGAAGTCCGTGCCTCCAAACTGCCGGACGCCGTCTCTTGCCCTCTCTTCCGTGATACCCTCCATCCTGGGCCTGTTACACCGCTGCCTTGACTGATGTCATCGGTGGGGGCAATTGTATTTGTAGTACTACTCGGCCCTTTTGCTACTGCTCGCCTTTGTAGCTTCGGGGCGGGTCGAAATGGTCTTGATAAATTTCTTCGTTGCGGTGAGGCCCTATTGTCGCCGTCGTTGTCGTCATCTTCGGAGGAAGATGCATAGTATGTCGCCAGAGTACTACAGTATCCGCCGAGCATGTCGATATCACTGGTTGGACGTCCTGCAAAGTTTGCGGACGGCAATTCCTCGGCAGGCATGTCGTAGTAATCTTCTACTACATGCGCCATTGTTGCAGATTAGACGGAGAAGAGTATAGTGAAATGTAATCCAATACCAAAATATGCTGCTTGACCTCGTAGCAGCAGCACAGTTGCTAGTTAAACCTCCTTCTTTGTCTCCTCATGGTCACACTGCTTTCCGGGACAACGGCGGGGCATGATGCATCTCATTATTTTTGGCACACAAAGAACCAGAGGCGGAGTACCTCTTGCTACCCAACAAGGAACTTTGTTATCCGGTTGACTTGAACTCCGTGGCCCCCAAAGGATTTGCTGGGGTTGCTGGAGTCCCATTGAGGGATTGGACACAGTACTATCCCTTACACAGCCGCTGAGCCACAACAAGTCGACCCGGCTGCTTGGAACGTCAATGATTTGCCCTGTTGGCTATGCAACCTCTGCTATTTCGACTTTTCTGCTTCATGCAGTAGACGTGAGGTTCGAATTGACTCAGCCACTCGAAACAAGATAGTTACAATATATACAGTAATGATCTCCATTCAAAACTACACAAGTGACTAGTCCGCAACTCTAACTCAATTGCGCATGCTCCGGTCAGCCTACAAACTTTCCTTAAAAACTGCCGCATTCTCATGTCCACCCCTCTGCAGGAAAAGCTTCATACTCTGCAACACTTGCGCCTTCAAATCCGGCCTGCTGAGATTCTGCCCTGCAAACCCTCCATACGTACTATCAAACTCAAACGGCTTAATCGCCTTCCAAATACCATGAACCGCAGCTGGCGGCAGAGGAATCATGTTCGGATACGCCCACATGAAAGAGTAGGACGTCGTATCAGGTATGCGGTGGGCATTACTAAAGCCAGACTACCCAGCAAGTTAGCTTCTTCGAAACAATCCCAAGAAAAAGAAAAGAATAGGAGAAAGAAGAAACCAAACTCACAGGCACACTCATAAAAGTATCCGCAATAAACATCTTCCTCTCCCATACCGCCACCGAACTCCCCTCAAAGTGTCCTCCACACTGCACCACTGCGTGACTTAGCCTATTTCTCTCTCTCGTAGTTACAGATATTCATATAGAAACACTTACTCTTGACCTCGCCCTCTACCTCCTTGATTGGCGTGACCCCCCGCACCTCCCTCCTCACACCCTCTCTATCCTCACGGTTCAACCACTCGGCATCATCCGCACAGACATACACAGGACATTTGAACACCCCCGCCCACTCCAAATGCGTCGTGTAAAAATGCGGATGAGAAATCACTATCGCCTTGAGTCCTCCCTTGGACTCGACAAACTCAATCGTCTCCGGTGTAAGCAGTGCAATGCAATCCCAAAGGACGTTACCATGAGCTGTCTGCAGTAAGATGGCGCGCTGGCCGATGCCGAGTTGCTTGCGCGTGGTGCTTGAGTCGGAGAGGCCCGGCGGAAGTTCTGAAGGGGTGAGGGCTCGTGTGCTGAGGTAGTGGATGCGGGGGTCCTTGGGGTCCGTTTCGAAGGTGTTTTTTTGTGTCGATTGAACCGAAGAGAGACTCGTCCATGTTTGGCCCGTGGCGGGGACGTATTGGCGCGGGTCCTGAGTCTACGTTAGATTTTCTGTTTTTTTTCTCTCTTTTTCTACAACTATTGTTCTCATTGTTGTTGTAAGTTTGAATATCAAAAAACACAACAACCTTATTGTGTTTCTTAACGAAACGAATGTTGCTTTGGATATGCTAGTATGACGTACATCACAGATGCGGCACGTCTCCGGGTGCTGCGACAGCGGAACATCATATTGTGTTCCACATGTTTCGCAGATGGCTAGGTCGCTTGGCGAGAACTTCATCGTGGGCAATTGGGGTTTTGCGCGTGTCTAGAGTCAAGTCGCACGGTGATCGTTGTGTAGTATCTAGCACTGGCGTCATGGTTGCTCCTTTATACAAGAGCTGGAAGTGGGGTTGATAAAGACGGGAACGGCTTCTGGAGCGCAGCTGATTACCACGACACGGTTACGCTGATCAAATCGTAGAACATGGAGTTGGCTAATTCCTTCTATGAACTTTGTAGCTGCAGAATGGAGTATAGTCTTGAGGCGCCACTGTAGTTGCCTAATCGTAGCATGATCCTTCCAAGTGACAAATCAGAACGCACTAGACCATGACTATACACATATCTGGAATGAACTGAATCTACCTTCAACAAGCTTGACAAACTCCATACACCAAAAAAAAAAACGGAAATGCCTATTACACATGCAAAACAACACTCTTCTGCTCTATCGACTTTGCGTCAATCTGGGACTTCGGGTTTGGCTTTGCAATCCTCGACCATTCACCATTGAAAGCATTAACGAGCCACCACCTTAGTTCTGTATGTTTGTCAGCATTATCCTTGTTTGCTAAAAATGGTCCTCTTACTGTCATAGACGATCCTGTTGGCATTGTGGAAGTAGATGCCATGATCCGAGTCTGGGAACATATGTACATCGTAGTTCTCAATGCCTGCGAGATCCAGTCGATCAAGCAGAGTCAGAGTGTTCTGCATGTGCACATTGTCGTCGGCAACGCCGTGCATAACGAGGAATCGGACATTCTTCGCGAGCGATCTGACATCGGCTATGGTCGCGTTCTCGTAGCCGGCGGGATTGTTTTGGGGCGTGTGCATGTACCGCTCAGTATAGATGGAGTCGTAGAAGCGCCAGTCTGTGACAGGTGCAACGGCCATGCCATACTTGAACGTCTCACCTCCGTCTTGCTCGAGCGTCTTGAGAGTGGTGAAGCCTCCGTAGCTCCAACCCCATATTGCCAGTCTATCGGCATCAACATACTTCTTGCTCGCCCAAATCTTGGCCGCCGCAATCTGGTCGTGCGCTTCGTAGTACCCAATATTGCCTCTGGTAATGCAGCGAAGCTTGCGACCGAGGAAACCTGTACCACGTCCGTCCACAGTGACAACAATGTATCCGAGACTCGCAGCAATGTACGATTGAAAATCGACCTTGAACCTCTTGTTCACTTCCTGAGAGCCTGGACCACTGTATTGGTAGAACAGCACTGGGTACTTCTTCTTTGCGTCAAAGTGCGGCGGACGTCGTTCGAGAACATTGAGTGTAAAACCGTCTACATCAATCGTTTGGTAATTGAGAATGGGCATCTCACGCTGACGTACAAAGCGATCGAGGTCTTTGTTTTCTTCAATCACCTTTTCGTACTTCTCATTGGTCGATTTTGTGCTCATAATCTTCTGCCATGGAATACCAGGCCCTCTGTTGGAGATCAGAGCATACGAACCACCGGCCGAGAAGGATGCATCATAGTACCCTGAACCACTGTTGTCCACGACCTCGCTCTTTCCGGTCCCGTTCAGGAAGACAGAGTAGACATGTCGCTCGATAGAACTCTTCTCAGTGGAGATGTAGTAGACAATGTTGTTCTTCAAATCCACCCGCGACGGCGCGTCAGCAACTTCCCACTGACCCTGAGTGAGCACTACAGGCTTGTCGCTGTCCAGGGGTGTAAAGTAGCCGATATGGTCGTACCCCTCATGGATGATGGTGTCAATGTAGCCATCGTGCTCGCGGCCATTAGCAGGATCTGCTGGCACGAAGGTAGTTTTTTGCGAGACCTCGAACCATCCACCGTCTAGCTCCGCAACATTTTCAGTCCGAATTGTCTTTCCAGTTCGCTGCTCGACATTCATCAGGACAAGCTTCAGGGTATCACTCTCACGGTTCGTTTCCCGGACAAGCACTTGCTTCGTCTTGCCTGCCCAGACGATCTCAGTAATCAGCCGATCCGCGTCGTTGAAGTCGTCCTCAATATTGACACTGAATACCTCGCCCTTCTCGACATCATAGAACTGCAGCGAAACGATCGGGTTTGGCGCACCAGCCTTGGGATACTTGATATCGCGAACTTCGGGGTAATTTTCCTCGCCAGCCTTGGGCTTTTCTCCGCTGGGCCGCGAGATAAAGTACTGAACCGGGTACGTCGGGACCATTGATTCATCTGTGCGCAAAAAGGCAATGTATGTGCCATCTTCAGACCACCACGTCGCACTGTTTCCTGAGAAGACCTCCTCTTCATAGACCCAGTCAGGAACGCCATAGAACAGCTCGCTTCCGCCATCCTTTGTAATCTGAATGACTTCTTTGGAATCCAACTTGCGCAAGAACATGTTGTTGTCCCTCGTAAACACAACTGCATCTGATTGTGGCGACATGGAAGCCAGCTGGATTGCGCTGTCTGGGTTTTGTGGATCGAGGGGCTCGCCGGTTTGTGTTTCTACGTCGAATATCCAGTATTTCCCGGTTCCAGAGTGCCTCCAGTTTTTCTGGTAATCTGACATGACAAGCACTTTTTTGAAGTCCTTGCTGGGCCAAGCATCAACCGGGTAGACAGCGGATGCGCCTACTGTGAAGCTCTTTTGTTTCATAAGTATAGTCTTTGCCTTGGATGTCTTCGCCTCGTCCTTGCCTCTGATATCTACCACTACCAGAAATTCTCCGTCTCCAGAGTCCTTTTCGAGCAGTAAGCCATCCTCGCCCGCCGGGCCTGCTATCCACTCGACGCCCCGCTGTTGGGGGTAGAATTGACCGCTCAAAACTTCATCCATTGTGATCTTCTTGCCCGATCCCTTCGTAGAGCTTGCAAGAGGATCGTGTGGCCGGCTCGAGACAGGCTTATAAGTACCCTTCATCAAGAAGATGACCAGCGCAAGCGCCCATCCTGCTACGCATGCCGTGCCTATGATCCATAACCATCTCCTTGCCTTCTTGTCTACTCCTGTTGCGGTATGGTATCGTGCGCCCTCGATGTCGAACTCCTCGCGCGAGCGACCTGCATCGTTGTCGTCGTCCGTGTACTTCTCCCCGCGATTGGATCGTGTCGCGCCGACGATTGCTGGGTTGTTGATGTGTTCAAGAACTAGGGACGTGGTGGAGATGGACGATACGGAGCCCTCGGACTCGTCTTCAGAGGTGCGTGCGGACCGCTCATGTTTGGTTAGAAGCTCCGCTTCCTCCTCCTGGAGGGCGCGATGTCGCGGCATCGTGATGGTTTAGAGTTAGAAAAAACAAAGAAGCCTTCACAATCACCACATTCTGGGTATAAAGCAATACAGGCGACCGTTTGACACGCGCCAAAAATGATGTGCGCCGGAAAGGTGCGGGTAGGGGGTTATCCTGCCACGCGGAGGTAAGTGCGGAGCGGATGCGGAGGTGTAAGAGCTGATGGTGGCCGAAACGCTACCAAGCCATCCTTTGGTGCAAGGGGCAAAACATTCACTAGCGACATAAAGAGCCCAAGAAATATATTTCTATTCAAGTCCAAACTGGGACGTATTTGGAACAGCGTGACTCGACCTTATTCTTTATCTAATCAACTTTGGAATTGATGCCCCCCTCCTGCTCAAAATTATAGCAAGCCGAGCTCTTGGGGCTTTCGCACGTCAGTGCAATCGTGACTAATTCGTGAAGCAATTTGTCACCTGTTTTGTAGTGATGTGACGGAAATACTACTCAAATTCAAGATGGTGTCTGAATTGCAGAATCATGTTTGGGAGGATCAGATTCAGAAGATGCTGACCGGTCTTTGAGACGAGTCTCGGTACAGCTTGCGTCGAGATCGTTCGCGCCAACGGAGCTTGCTTTGTCGCCAACGGATTTTGCTTTTTCGTCAGACTAAGACGGCAGCGGGCCAAGGTAGTCCTGTGGGTTTCTTAGTTAGTGCTCACTGGGATTAGTTGTAATTGTTCTTACCTCCTTCATGGTGCCCACAGCGTACATCTTATCAACCTCAGACCTCAGACCCTTGATTTTGATGCGAATGTTGGTACCCTTCTCAATAACCTGTTCTCCGTCGTCGGTCCACTGCGGCGGTGTGGCGTTTGCGTCAAACTTGATTTCGGCGGGAATCATCTGTCTCGTGTTAGTGGGTAGGCAGGCGTACAAGGAGGAATGGATTTACACTGCGTCCTACAAATGCTTGCAGAGAGCCACAGTCTACAAAGAAACCTGTGCGAAGTACTGAGGTGACGATACCATCCATCTTGACATGGTTAGCTACACATTCCGCTGTCGCATCCCATGATTTGCACATACTACCTCGCCCTTGTACGGCCTCCATACGACTGCCTTGTAATGTACTACGTACTCCGCAGAGCCGGAACCGGGCATGACTTTGCCATCGGAGATATCAAACGAGTCCAGGATGCACACAATGGTGTACTTGCCCGTACTCGAGCCCTCCTCTTTTTGCAGCAACTCGCGGTGAATGTGCTGGCGAATGAGGGGACCAAAGTATGACGGATGCAGCTGGATTGTCTTCTCGAGTTCTTTGAGGAAAAACATGTTGCGCGTTATGCGACCGGCGTGACGGGCAGGAGAGCGTAGATGGATGCGGTTTGCTTGGAAGATATAGACGGAGAAGCACAGTGAGACGGTAGACGGTGGTAGAAGGTGAGGAAAGCCAGACAGGTCTCCTTGGTACTATGCGACTCTAAATGTCTTTATTCTGACGGGCCCAGCGAAGAGTCGACAGTGTGTAGTGTAGGCAGCGCGCGTGTTTCTGCGAGACGCGCCCTCGGCCTGCAAGCCAATCCTAATTCTTATAACCAGCAGCCCATGCGCACAGCCTGCCGTGTATGCGCGCCGGTCGTGGTAGTCGGATGAAACAGTGGTAGCAGATATGGCGTAGTGAGTAGGAGGGCTGGAAGAACAGTCAACTGCTGCGACCTGAGCGTTGAGCTCCTGCACGGCTACAGCATTCTCGGCGCGGAAAATCGTTCGCCAAGGCCAAAGCAGTGACCAGACTCCCACCTGCCAGCTTGCGCACCCCCACACCCCATGTCGTGATACCGAAACTCTGCGCCATCCGCACTTTCTCGGGCTTCCACGGACGTTGCCCTGATTCCCCGCAATTCGTCGAGCCTTGCATCCGCCCGTCATCACGACATGATTTAGTCCCCTAACCGCCCCTCGCAATCTCAGCACGCGCTCAAGCTCCGCATCTGGAACCATGTCTCTGAACCTGGAGAAACAACTGGTCTTTGTACGTCATTCTTCCGCCCGTGTCTGGACCTAGCTAACAACAGAGCAGTATGGATCATATCACCATAACAAAGTAGGCCCATCCGCCCAGGTCCATTTTCACATGTCAGCTAACGCGCTGCCCGTCAGGTCAACGTGGGAATACACGTACTTTGCGTGCCCCCGATCCTATTGACGTCTCTCCTACTTGTACGGCCCCTGGCATGCAATCACAGAAGCCTGGCTAATACGATCGCAGCTCACTAACACGCCGGCTGTTCCGCTGCCATCATGGCTTTCCGTGCCTAATCTCCCGCTCAACGTCGGCACCGCCACAGCCGTCCTCTACTCGACCCTGTACATCTTGATGGAGCCCGTCGCAGGAGCCATGGTAGCTCCGATACTGATTGGCAGTACTGCGTATGCGAACCATCTTACATCTGAGTACGGCATGGCCGTAAACTCCTGGGCTGGTGCGATCAATATCGCATGCTGGATTGCGCAGTTTGTTGGACACGGAAAGTTCGAGGGAAGAGCGCCAGCTTTGTTGGACAATCTCGTCCAAGCTATATTCCTGGCCCCTTTCTTTGTCTGGTTCGAGATTCTCTTCAAGCTCGGCTACCGTCCGGAACTGAAGCGTCGGATAGACCAGGCTGTTGAGCAGGAGGTTCAAAAGTTCAAGAAGAGCAAGGACAAGGC
>JAODYC010000033.1:116349-143985 GCA_026262405.1 Curvularia hawaiiensis
TGCATGGTGCAAGGCGCATATGGAGTTGTGTCGCCTATGATTGTTGTTCTGCATGGTTGGCTGTTTTTCTTCTGAGGTTTGCAAAATCGTAGGATACCAATCTAGATTGTTATGTACTCTGAGTCGGTAGTTGAATGTGAATGTTCTGGAGATCCACACTTTGCCTGGCTTGTGTCGGAATCAAAAGATGTATTGAGATTATATTGTACAGACATGGTGAAGGCCAATCGATAAGACAGCTGACAGGTAGTGAGTGAGCTTGTGTCCGACACGAGGGCAGTAGCCCATTGCACAAAGTTGGAAAAGGACGAGCCGCGTCTTCGCCGCTCAATTGGAAAGTTCAGAGCACAGATGGATCACAGTTGACCCCGCAAACGCACTCCAGACTGAACGTCAATGTTGTTGTAAGGTTGGAGCTCGGTTGAGAATCGGCTTTTTTAGGATTAGTGGTCGACGCCAAGGTCCGCGCTTTCCTCCCGAACCGCAGGACTTTCTTCCTCACAGCAGAGCTCCTTCCTCAACTCCATCACCATCTCCCCTCTTCCATACCTGCATCAATCTCAATTGGTTGCAGAGCTACCGAATTAGTCTCTTGAGCAGCTGCAGCCATGTTCTCAAGGGCCATCCGCCAGTCGAGCCGCCGGGTCGCTGCAATCTCTGCCTCCAGCAGGATTGCTTCGGTAAGTCCATCGCACCTGCCCGCAATTGCGCCTGCCGCCCGTCCAGCCATCGCCAGGCGTTGCTAGAACCGATTTCCGATGCCATTGGCGCTACAATTGAGCTTGGTTGATGGATGCGGGCGGCCTGCGCAGCGCTGCAGCGGGACACGAAGCTCCCCTCCGAAGAGTGCTGACGGCTTTTTTCCACGGACAGACTCGCGCTCCCGCGTTCACCAACGCCACCCGCTTTTACGCCTCCGATGCCAAAGCCACCCCTACCGAGGTTTCCTCCATCCTGGAGCAGAGGATCCGCGGTGTCCAGGAGGAGACCAGCCTCTCTGAGACTGGACGTGTGCTTTCCGTTGGGTATGCTAGCTCATCATAGCAATTACATAGAAGACGTAGAGCTGATTGGGTAATAGTGACGGTATCGCCCGTGTCCACGGCATGAACAATGTCCAGGCTGAGGAGCTTGTCGAGTATGATAAGTCTAGACTACCATTTCACACGCGAGCTAACTCTCGCCAGGTTCGCCTCCGGTGTCAAGGGCATGTGCATGAACTTGGAAGCCGGCCAGGTCGGTGTCGTGCTTTTCGGTTCTGACCGTCTGGTCAAGGAAGGAGAGACTGTCAAGCGTACAGGTCAAATTGTAGACGTGCCTGTTGGCGAGGCTCTTCTTGGACGTGTCGTTGACGCTCTCGGTAACCCCGTTGACGGCAAGGGCCCCATTAAGACTACCGAGAGGAGGCGTGCTCAGGTCAAGGCCCCCGGTATTCTGCCCCGTCAGTCCGTCAAGGAGCCTGTCCAGACTGGTCTCAAGTCTGTCGACGCCATGGTTCCCATTGGACGTGGTCAGCGTGAGTTGATCATTGGTGACCGTCAGACCGGAAAGACTGCCGTCGCCCTCGATGCTATGCTCAACCAGAACAGGTGGAACAAGGGTAAGCAATTTACTAACAGCAAGACACGCAGACACTGACATTGAATGCTAGGTACCGACGAGACCAAGAAGCTTTACTGCATCTACGTTGCCGTTGGTCAGAAGCGATCCACCGTCGCCCAGCTTGTCAAGACCCTCGAGGAGAACGACGCCATGAAGTACACCATCGTCGTCGCCGCTACGGCCTCTGAAGCTGCTCCTTTGCAGTACATTGCGCCTTTGTTCGTATCCCTTTTTTCTGCATCATTTTGAGTCTTGCTAACGTGTCGCAGCTCTGGTAAGTCATGATTTTCGTGGTCGTTCAGTCCGCACTGTTTGATTTTCGCGCTAGCCGAAACGGGGCCCCGCGAGGCGCTTAGCCAAACCGGGATGTACCGCGAGGCTTTGCGCTCTGTTCCCTAAGTCCTCTGCATTCTCCTTGCGTCCGCTTTTCCTCGTCTTTTCGCATTTCCTTTGGTCTGCACTACATTTTTCGTATTGTCTGATTTCTTTTCTGTCCTGCTTTTCCATATCTTCTTCATCCCGAAATGCGCATTTCCGCTCGACAGCGGTATCTGTCGATCCATCAGCACGGCCACTATCAGTGGGAGGCTGTATCCGCTGTAGCACTTCAAGTGCAGCGAGCAGAAACCAAAGTGACGCATCTGTATTCGCAGCACCATGTGCTGGTGAGCAGTCGTCATCCTCAGGTTCATCTACATCACTGGACGGTCGTTCCTTGCACAGCTGTATCTGCCACATGCTGCTGCCAGGACAGTACGAGAACACACCATCATCGACAGCAACAACTGCACCGAAGACGTTACGAAAGTCGGCTCTGGTCGCTCCACATTTCTATACGCCACATTCCACACAGCCAAACGAGTCACCAAAAATCGCTACATCCAACGTTACGGCCTAACTGAAATCCATTGTTGATTTCAGGCAACTGTATCCGCCACAACAATGCCAACATGACAGGCGTCTCGAAAATCGACTCTTTCACTCTGGCATCTAGTTAGGAAAGTGGCTAAATTCGATGTCAATTCGGACAGCCGTACCTGCCACAACACAGCAGTGGTCGATCTCAACAGTTACGTTAACATGGTTCTATGGCCGGTCCTTAAGCTTGCTTTAAGCTTGACCTTCCCGAACATTACTTGCACAGCATCGACAAGGTGTTCTGCCCTACGGAGGTTCCGATCGTCTTTACCAATGGTCTACCGGAGGTAGTCGATGCTTCTGCTCCACCATCGCAGGACGGTATTGAAGCTCTCGGCTCTGTTTCTTCTCTATTGAAGGAGGTAGAGGGCCTCGTAGTTGATCCAGAAGGCTACGCTTTTACTTCATACCAGAATGAAGAAAGGGTACATTCTGCCCAACCACGTTCTACGAGCTATATCTCAAGGGTTCATTAAGGCACACGACTTTCCTTTGCTGGTGCCAATAGCTATATCCTGGGCTTTACCAACAGCAAAGCCACTCTTCGTTCCGACTCCGACTCCGACTCCGAGCCTGTCGTTCGGCCCGGCCGTAGGCCCAAGGCTGAAAAGGCCATTATGGACTCTGCCAATGTCCATTCTGAGTCCGACTCGGATTCGTACGAGTCTGACTTCGTCGTATCGGACTCTCATATCTCCTACGAGGAGTCCTCGGACGAGGACCTCGATTAGGAGCTTTCAAAATGCGCATTTCGGGATTAGGTTTTTCCGTTTCTTACATCTTTTCACATTTTCTCCATCTTTCTAATATCGCTGTTTTTTCGACGTGTATTTGTCACACCTGTTCATGTATTCTCTTTTTTTAGTGACTCGTATTTGTCACGCATTTTCATGTTTTCATGTTTTTTAGTGGCTCGTATTTGCCACACATGTTTATGTATTCTCTTTCTTCAGTGACATGTATTTGTCACACGTGTTTACGTATGCTCGTTTTTCACTGGCATGTATTTGCCTCACGATGTTTTTGTTTCGCGATTTGTAGTGGCATGTATTTGTCACATGGTTTTTCCTTTCACCATTTTCAGTGGCCTGTATTTGCCACACGATGTTTTTTTTACGATTTTCGTTTCGACGAGTTTACGATTTTCGCGTCCCTGTATTTGTCACACGAGTTTATGTTTTCACTTTTCACGACCTATCGTATTTGTCACAACACTTTACTAATGATGGTCCTCAGGTTGCTCCATGGGTGAATGGTAAAAACCCCTCCCCCTCTTCTGACATCGCGTTGCGACTGCTGTGCCAATTTTCGCGGTCTTGCAACTTCTCATCCTCCACATATACCCTTTCACCCTCCTCTTTTCGCGGCAACATACTGACACAGCACTTACAGGTTCCGTGACAACGGCAAGCACGCGCTCATCATCTACGATGACTTGACCAAGCAGGCCGTCGCCTACCGTCAGATGTCGCTTCTTCTCCGTCGTCCTCCTGGTAAGTGACACCCGACACGTGACACAACTCTTGGCACTTCACCCTCCAAACCCAACCACCACCACACCACTCCAACGTCTCTATATATGCTAATTACTTTAAATACAGGCCGTGAAGCTTACCCTGGTGACGTCTTCTATGCAAGTTTTCAGTCTCCTGACGTGCTGGAGTTGTGCTGACCGTTTTTGTAGCTTCACTCCCGTCTGCTTGAGCGTGCCGCCAAGATGAACAACAAGCTCGGTGGAGGATCGCTCACTGCTCTTCCTGTTATCGAGACCCAGGGTGGTGATGTGTCCGCTGTGAGTAATTCCCTCCCCTTTCCATTCCCAGCCCGTTGCGGCGTTGTCGCCGTTGTCGCATTGTTCTGCCACCCTGTGGTGGTGTGCATCTTCGTTCCGAGCATTCCGAGATCCGAGCGGCGCTAACTCTATCTAGTACATTCCCACCAACGTCATTTCCATCACCGACGGCCAGATCTTCTTGGAGGCTGAGCTCTTCTACAAGGGTATCCGCCCCGCCATCAACGTCGGTCTGTCTGTGTCCCGTGTCGGATCCGCTGCCCAGGTCAAGGCCATGAAGCAGGTCGCCGGTTCGCTGAAGCTCTTCTTGGCTCAGTACCGTGAGGTCGCTGCCTTCGCCCAGTTCGGTTCCGACTTGGATGCCGCAACCAAGCAGACGCTTGCCCGTGGTGAGCGTCTCACCGAGCTCCTCAAGCAGAAGCAGTACTCTCCCATGGCTGTCAACGAGATGGTTCCTCTCATCTACGCCGGTATCAACGGTCTCCTGGACAACGTTCCCACCAACAAGATTCTTGAGTGGGAGGCCGACTTCCTGGCCCACCTCCGATCAAGCGAGTCCGACATGCTTGCCCAGATCGACCGGGAAGGCGCTCTCAGCAAGGAGCTCGAGGCCAAGCTCAAGGAGGTTGCCACGAGCTTCACCAAGAGCTTTGTCGCATAAGTAGGATGATGAGTGGAAAGTGGTACGGTCTATTCGACAGTTTCTGAGGGGCCAAAAAGCGCTGATTGGTTCATGAGAATAGATGTATAATAGCAGATGCGTCTTCACCATCAGCCGTGTCTCAACATGGAAGATATGTTCTTTTTCCCTAACACTGACCGATGCGGCTGCGCCTTGTGATTCTGTTCAGTCTTTAGCGACACGTGAGTCTGTTCCTGCTCATCAAGGGGGCGGTGGTTTTGTACATGACAATCGAAATGTTTCCTCTGTTACGAATGCTGCTGCCTGGTTACTTGATGCGTGATGCGTGATGATTGTGATGATGATTGTGTCATGAGGTAAATTCAATTGTATTGATTCCAACACGGATGTGCTATGCAAAAAGTCATAATCTATTTAAAGCCTGTCTACTTGTCTTCCCGTCCATCTTGCTCTGGCTCGTCGCTCACATCGCCGTCCTTGAAGGGGTCGTCGCCAATCTCAACGGCATCGCCCGTCTCGGGCGGCTCATCATGGTACTCGTCGTCCCAAGCAGTCCTCAGACTGATATCATCGGCGTCCTCTCGTAACCGCTCGGCAGCTTCCAGCGCTCCCGGGTCGTCGTGATACTCATTTTCCAAGTCTTCAATGCTTACGCGGCGGACGCCAGCGCGCTCTTCGGCTTCAAGCTGGGCGGCGCGCGCCTTGGTCTTGCGGTAGACGAGCCAGCCGGTGGTCACGCCTGCGATGAGGCCAATGAGGATCGACATGTATGAGAGAGCCTTTGTGCGTATGTCCATTTTGCCTCCGCTCTCGGCAATCTTCTCCAGCTGGCTGCCGATGAATATGTGAAGCATCAACTTGGGCGATACAATGGCCGTGGCGAGAGCATACGAGGCCCAATGTACGGTGGGAAAGGTGGCGACGGCACCGTTGGAGATGGAGTAGGGCAGCGGGCACAGGCGGTACATGACGAGCAGCTTGAGGCCGTCATGTTTGAGTGTCAGGGACAGGGCGGCGAAGCGTGTGTCGTTTGCTACGAGGCGGTGGACCATGGACTTGAGGAGAGTGCGCGAAAGGAGAAAGGAAGCGGTGCTGCCGGCGACCGTCGCTGTTGCGGATATGAACCATCTACGTCGAGTCAGCGCTGTTGGACGTCATGTATTGTCAATTGCTGTAACCCACCCATTTGGAAAGCCATATACAAACCCCGCGATGGTAAGGAGACTGGAATAGCCGATCAGCGGCGGGAAACTGACGACGAATATCAGGGCCCAGAGTATCAGCCATCCCGCGGTAACGTCTCTCCACTTCTTCGCCAGAGGCAACAGGGCGCCGAATATGCGTTCATTGAAGATCAGGAACAGTATGCCGCCAACCGCCAACACCACATTGCCTACTATAAATAGCACCTTTTGCACAGGAGTGAGCTTGTTGTACTGGCCCAAGGCCCGCCGGGAGAGTTTGTCGTAGTTGTCGAATGCGCGTTGCCGCCATGTGCTCTGCTGGCTGTTGTGCGAGGCGCTGCGCCGGAACGTGGATGATTGCGGCCGTCGACTCCAAATGGGCGTGTCGCCCGTCTCTTCGTCCTCGAGTGGAAGCGCAAGGGCGCGCACATCATAGTCGGTCGCCGGCATGGTTGGCTGACGCCTGGGTTACAGAGCAGGGGCGACACGGACGTATGCGGAGCTAAGGCAAACAGGACGGATGGAATATCAGGGCGATGGAGAGGAAGAATTGTTACTGAAGATGGGTAAGAAGGGACATTCCGGGTGTTGGAGACGGAAGAGTCGAGGCTGTAGATGTAAGATGCTAATGCTAGTGTTGGCCAGCTGGTTGGTTTCATCGTCATGCCGGGCGGACGAAAGATGATGCACCGCCGCATCCGCCCTGCATTAGGCGGATACAAGACGAGATGTGCCGTGCTTGCCATGGGGTCGCGGCGTGGCTGGAACCTTGTGCGCAAACGTGCCGGTTTCGAGTACCCATGGTTTGTTCTGCGCCAGTTTGTTCTGCGTAAACATGCAGAGCATCGAGGTTTCAGCGGCGGTGCAACCAAGGGACATCGTGGGCCTGCACGTGACCCGTCCAGCCTCAGGCTGTGGCGCCCGTTGCCGTATTCGAAGACGACGGCTGAGGCATATGTAGCAGCTTCGTCTCCTTTTGTCCAGGCTTGCACGCCGTATCAGCCCGAACATCTCACGCCCAGACTACTTACTCCAGACTACTTACTCCAGGCTACTCTCACCCGCAGCATCTCAAGACCCCAAGGCTATGTAGACACGGCTGGTACCAGTCAGTCCCGCGTATGTCTGCACGGTGCAGCGCCCCCACCCCTACGTAGTTGAGCGCCCTGAGTCTAGTCCCTTGAGCTTCATTCGCGCCTGCAATCGTCTCTAGGCATTCATTGACTCCGCCCTCTTCGGCGCACTCCCGTGTGTCGTGCACACAACAGGCTGCGGGACGCCCTCTTGCACTTACCGTTGTTTGATCTCTAAACGCGCAGGTCGCTCTGCCAATAGACGCAGTACTTAATCAGCCCGGCAGCCTCCTGTCTCGACCTCATCCTACGCGCCACCGCTCACCGCCCACTCTCTCTCCAACCCATCGCCATGGTCGCAGACGACTTGTATGAAAAGGCACTGCCTGTGCTGCAGGACGATGCCTTGGACGACGAGGACAAGACGGACAAGCTCGAGGAGCTCATGCGCAAGGAGACCAACCTGACGGGCAAGTCGCTCGAGAACATTGTCCTCGACTGCCTATGGCGTTATCGCGATGCCGGCAGCTCATCCAGCTCTCCCCCCAGCCGCCATACCGTCATCCGTCGCCCATCCCCAGCTCCATGGCAGGCCAACCGCGCCCCGACCCCCGTCAACAACTCTCCGCGCATGGTACACCCCCCTCCAGGCTTCGGCATAGCCCCGCCTGGCTTCGCGCGAACAAAGTCGTCGACTGCATCTCCCTTTACTTCCCCCCGACCCTCGCCCCGGCTTGCTTTCTCAACCCCCCATATCCCTCACAGCCCCAGCTTGAGCGCATACCAATTCAGCGAATGCGCGAGTCCAAACACAGAATCGTATGGTGATCTTGATACGCACTCGGTAGATTGGCTGGTCAACGAGGATGTGGCCAGCACAGAGTCGTCGTACATGGGCGACGGCACGCTCAACGGTGCCGCCGCCGAATGGGTACAGCCACAGACTATGGACATGGGTCCCTATGATATGCTGAGGTCAATACTGCGCGACGACCGGTCAGACGAGGAGCTCGAGAGGGTCCTCGAAGCCAATGGCTATGACCTCAGTGCTGCTCTGCTTGCGTTAATGGGCCAACAGATGGAGGCTTCACAGCTTCCCACTGCTCCTCCTGAGCACACTGGATACGTAATCGGAAAGTCCATGGCTCCGACCTTTAGACCCTCTACCCCTGCCGGCCAGCAGAAGAGCAACGTCGTGTGCAAGTATTTTCTATCCAACGGACATTGCGCCAGAGCAGATTGTCGGTTCGCCCACGACACAAGCAAGACTCTGTGCAAGTAGGTACCAGGTCTCTGCATAGGCTTGTGCAACTCTAACATACGATTCAGGTACTTTCTCAACGGCAACTGTCTAGCTGGAGATACCTGCCTTTTCTCCCATGACCCTTCGGCTCTCATGGCTCGTATGGCCATCTCAGACGCCGGCACCTCACCCCTGCCCAATTTCCAAATGTCTGACTATGAATTTCCCTCGCTTCACTACAGCGGCTCTCCTCTGGGCACACCGTCGATATCAACTTCCGATGCAACCTCATTAGAGCAGTACTATGGCTTCACAAGCGGGGGTCCTACGCGTCCCCCACCTGGTCTGAGCCCATATGCCAACTTCACACCTGGAGGTGGTAGCCGCCCCCAGTCAAGGACCGGCAGTCGCCAAACGTCTCGTGCAGCTACGCCTTCTGTACTCGCAGTCGACGACAAGGATGCTTTCCCTGCCCTAGGTGCTGCCGTTGCTGTCAAGCCCGGGAAGCGACACCATGGAAAGCGGGGTGCTCATAACAAGGATACCGTAGGCCCGAATAGCCTCGCAGATGTTGTCCGCATGTCGCCTTCGCCAGCTCCTGCAACTCCAGTTCGAAAGGCTCTAAGACCGGCCAAGAGTTTCAACGGATCTCGTGAGAATAGTGTGGCTGCGCAGGCGATACCTGCTCCTCAGCACATCCCTTGGCTTGTGACGGGCGAAAAAGGCAACCAGGCCTATCTCGATGCTCGTGCTGAGGCTTTCAAGCATGGCAGTTTGCGCAACAAGTTTCTGCAGAGGTAAGCATTACGAATCAACTAGCACGAGCATACTGACATGCATTAGTGCTGCTCAGGCTTGGAACCGCAGCGACTCGCGCGCGGCTAAAGCTCTTAGTCTTAGGGGGCAGAGTGAGAATAACCTGATGCGTGAGGCTCACCGCGAAGCTGCTCGTATTCTCTATGAAGAGCGTAACAAGGACAATGACGAGTCGAAGGAGCTGTATGTTGATCTTCACGGTACGTATCTGTCCTCAACCCATTCATAGAACCATTGCTGACCTCGCCAGGTCTGCATCCAGACGAATCGGTATCCTATCTTGAGGGTATTCTGCTGAAACATAGCTCATCTTCCCGTCCAGTTTATGCCATCACTGGAACCGGTCACCACTCAAAGAATGGCAAAGACAAGGTTGGAAAGGCTATCCGGGCTTTCTTGAATGAGTGGAGATATGCTTTCCGCGAGTTCTCCGTACCTGGAGACCGTAACAACGTCGGTGGTATTCTTGGTATCGACCCGAGCAGTTATGACAAGAGTGTCGCTGAGCGAGCAAAGGAGTCAGAATCAGACGCAGACAACAGGGACGCAAAGATCCGCATCATGAAGAGAGATGATGTGGCGGATGCACCGAAAGGGCCGAAGCGGACTGTATAAGGTAGTGAGGTGGGAGGCTCTTAGTAGGTAACATGAAATAAGAAAGATCTACTTCATTCGCGGCGACAATTGTCAGGTGACATTGATTCGGAGTGTGGAGGTTGTTGGCGGAGGCTAGATGAGGAAGTTGCACCCAGCGACGTGCATGCCTCTTTCATCAGACCCACCACAAGCGCCAATCTTGTCTCACACTCAAGCACGTCTGGGGCTTGCCCTCGAGTTCGTTTTGTGGCTGGGACTATTTTGCTCTTCACCACTTGCACCGTCTCACCACTCACAAGCCGAATCTAATTTCCTCCTCCACCCTACTTCGACTCGCCTACTCCTAGCCTGAGTCATCGCAGCCGCCCTTCACATGACGTCCCGCCGGCCCAATACAGCCAATGATGCCGGCCCTTCACGCATTCCTTTCGCATCAGCGGAAGCACTGCTCTGGGGACCTGAGATGAAGAAGCAGCATGCCTACCTTCTCACAGAGATGCGAGCGCTCCAGAAACGACATGAGGAACACAATGCTCGGATACGAACGACTGAGACTGTCACAGAGGCTGCCGAAGCCGCTACAGCACGAATTCGTGACTTGGAACAACAATTCGCTGCTATTGAGGCGAAGCTTGAAGACAAAGTTTTTGAGAAGTGGGCATCTGGCGAAATAACACGGCTGGGCGTCTTCGTTGACACAAATAAGGATGTAAGGCAGAAGCAGAGTGAATTCGCTACCAAGGTTTCACATGTTTCGGAAAAGCTGGACAGATGTTTGCGTGACAATGTGGGCATCGAGGATGTGCTGCGACGCCTTGACGTTCTTGAGCATGGCCGGAGAGAAGATACAGAACGGATTCAAGGTCTGGAAAGAGAATTCGATCGTCTTAGGTCTCTGTGGCAAAGAGATGCGTCGTGCCCAATGCAATCAAGAACAGACGTCCAATCTAGGGAAGAAGTTAGGAAAGAGCTGATACCATCCCGGAAATCGGACATTGAGATATCAGATTTAACGATCGAGTCCGACAATGAGGAAAGTCTACTTCCGCAGGTATCCACGTATGAGAAGATACAAGTTCCTCAGAGTCCTGAGGTACAAGAAGTGTGAGTAATTCCTTCAGACAAGGATCTATGAGTATGGTACTAAAAGTAATACAGAAACCCTCTTGATTTTCATGGACCATCTCCTCCCAAAGGTCATTCTATCATGTCAGCTCGACGGAGGCTGTTACAACGGCCATCTATCCACGATGCAAAGTTGCCGCAACCTATGGAAGAGCAAAACGCGCAACCCTCGCGGGATGAAAACCCAGGGCCTGGTCTTCATCACAGTTCTCCCCCACCTACACAGCTTGTTTTCAGAAGGAATTGGCAAAGTAAGCCTGAAGTTGAATCCGAACCTGAATCTACGCCTCCAGCTGTACCTGTGCCTGCAGCTGTACCTGAACTTCTACCTGCACCTGCGCCTCAGCGCCAAGCCCTTGGACGTTCCAAAGCCAACGGTCCAGCCAGTGAAGCTCCCCCAACACAGCTTGTTGAGAGGAAACCACCAGGGAAACGGAAACAGCCGGATTGCGGGCTTCAGACCCAGCGACAGACGAGATCTCAAGCCAAGAAAAACCAGGCCAAGGAAGAAGAATTACAGACAACGACAGGAGCAGATGCTGCCCCGGAGACTCAATCAGCGCAGAAAACTGACCCAGAGTCCCCGCCATGCAAGAAACTCAAGGCAACTTCCGCCGAGCAACGTGCTGGGAATAAAGCTAATACCAGTGGAGCGAGCCAGGCTGCTAGCAGGGGTACTAAAAAGATTCAAAATCAGTGTAAAGTAGAAGAACCGAGTGAACAAAAGCCAGTGGTCCGAGCAAAGTCAACCTCTACTACCACGCGTTCGAGGAGGACAAAGGCAGCTGCTTCACGAAAGAAAAACCCTACTCCTGCACCTCCGCCGCCAGTAAGCACGAGCTCGAGAAGACAGAGACGATTGATCGTGAAACTTCATCTTGGGAAAGGAGACCAGAAAGACAATACTTCTCTACAGGGTGAGATATCAGCCAGCTAATCATATTGTCATGGCGAGCTGTAAGTGAAGCAAAGCAGCACACAGGATGCAATGTTTCGACGCCCCCACTCATCCTCCAGGAGCTTGTGGCTTTTCGTACTCTTTTCGATCATTACTACGGAGACACCTAGATGTTGGCACCTATGTCTCACTAAATTCATACAACCCCTCGCGATCTGCGACTGGCACTTCCATGCTCGCCTCTTCAATATCCCTTCCATCGACTTTGATGCCCGCACGCATGATATCACCAGTCTTCACTGGACCTACACCCTTTGGAGTACCAGTAAGGACAATGTCACCCTTGTCCAATGTCATTACTCTGCTGATATCGCTCAGCTGTCGTGGAATTCGGAAAAGCATCAGCTCAGTATTATCAGACTGCTTCATCTCGTTGTTGACAGAAAGCCAAAGATGAGCATTCTGTGGGTTCGGGATCCGGTTTTTGGCAATGAAATTACTAATGGGCATGAAGGTGTCGAAGCCCTTTGCAATGGACCACGGGAGTCCTTTTCTCTTGGCCTCGTCTTGCACGTTTCGCGCTGTCATGTCGATGGCGAGGATGTAGCCTGTGGGAAACGTCAAGGTCATGTTTCTGCCGTGTAGCATGGTTTACACGTAGGTATTTAGATATTGCATTTAACATACCCTCGATTGCATCCATTGCACCCTTGGTATCCTCTGGGTGAAGATCCCTGATCGTCTTGCCCATGACGAGACCAAGCTCAACCTCGTAGTGCATGATCACACCCCGCGGTCGCAGTACAGGCCCAGCGCCAGGAAGCAGAATAGACGACGGGGGCTTGAGAAAGAAGAAGGGCTGCTTGGGTGTCGCACTCGAAAGCTCCTTAATGTGATCGGCATAGTTTCTGCCAATGCACATAACCTTGAGAAGAAATTAGTCATGTTCGTAATCTGTAACTAGGTTCTTGTTTTCAAGCTCAATTTCTTAATGAACATGGGATGTTACAGGGCAAAAGTCTGTATCTCCCTCATCCCGCAATTGCCCTATGCCACTCGCATTTCCCTGAGCTCTTTTCCTCGTGTATTCTCCCCTAGATAATCATGCAGTACACACCTTGCGGCAATTCGCCCTGATAGCTTGTATACTAGCCATCGCCAATTGACGAAATATTCGCTCTGTAAGACAGTTGTTCCCAGGGATTGATATTACCAAGAACAAAGATTTGGACAGAAAGCAAAGTAAGATGCACAAAGGTAGCTAGCTAGGAGTACGTTGCGCGCGCGACATCGGCAAAGGACTCATCCGGCAGTTGACGCGCGGGGCGGTTTGAGCTCTTCTCCACGGGAAAAACACGCTACGAGCTGCGACCCGTGGGGCAGAGGGGCAGCCGGTGGCATCTGGCAACGTCAGAGCTTCCCTGGTACATACTGTGCATTCTCGCCCTTGGAACTCTCAACTTATTCTACCAGATCCTATTTCCCCCAAAACAGATACCCTGCATACTTTGCGCTCTAATACAAGAAACACTCTTCACCCCAGCAAAACCACTAGAACCCCAAAAAGAGAAGGGAAGAAGGGGCACGATTCCAAGACCAAATCATATTCAACAACCAAAAATCCAACAAATGGCACAAGATCCAATCCCAGAGAAACAAAACACCATGCAACTTGCCGAAATCCTCTCCGACCTCGTCTCTCTACGCGTCTGCGTACGTTGCCTTCCCTTGCCCTACCCGCATCTTTTCCTTTCCCTCTCTTAAAATCAAAAACTCACCAGTAAATATCCGACAGGACCCCACCGCAGCTCTCGCCCTCGTATCAGCTCGCTCCGAATCTTCCTCTTCCGCCACCAACGCTACCGCGGCTTCTACCGCTGCTGCTGACGCAGACCCCACACAGCAGCAAGACGACTTGGATCCTGATTTGAAGCGCGCAAAGGATCTGCTCAAGTTACATGTTGAAGTCAAGGAGGCACAGAAGAGGGGGGAGTTGAGTAGGGTGCTTGAGGAGGCGAGAGAGCTAGTGGAGAGGGCGGTTGGGGGATGAATAGAGCAGGCAATGGGATAATGGAGTTTTTGTGATGGTGTCATGGGAGAGCGACTGGCATTGAAAGGAGCTAAAAGGCAGAGCAGGGCAGGTGTGAAGATATGAGGGTTGAGGATGAGGGGAGTGGCTGAGCGCTATGCGGACGGGCTGCGAAGGGAGGATGGTCGAGTCAGGTATGGTGGCATGCACTCCCTCGTTTCGCTTCAGGTGCTCTGTCTTGTGAAGGGCTTGAAATCGCGCCTTTTCGGACTCAGCGAAGGAGCAGCAGTGTGTGCCGATAGAGCCATCTCGCTTTCTCTGCAGTTGGGTGGAAGGAACATCGAGAGCCTGCAATAAGGGTTACGAACACCAATGGAGACGAGTAGTGGTCAATGTGATAGAAGAGAAGAACAGAAGGCTTGTGGAGGAGTAAGGCAGATCAAGTATGAACAGTCGTAGGAATAACATCTAGCCACCTCATCGACAAAATAACAGCAGCACCCTAGGCAGAGAATAAAGGAAGGCAGACCCGCAGTTCACAACCCCAATCCAAACACCAGTCTTCAAACTCAATTCATGGACCCGCAGCCGCTAGCATGAGATCGATGATGGGCTTGATATTCGTACCCGCTGCATTTTTCTGAGCGAGCAGCACGAGAATAGGAAAGCATTCGGGTGCGACTGCGAGCATCGGTCGGGCTAGTTTGATCATATCACGTTTGCGCATCGTTCTGGGTGATGTTAATACGTGTGCGTATGTGCGACAAGTGTTTGAATAAACTCACTTGGACGTCGTTGCAATTGATGGAGCAACTGCAGATGCTGGCTTTGCTAGTGTCTCAGGCACTGCTGCGGCGGTTGTGGGTAGGGAATCAACCGGAGGCATTGCTACAGGCAACTGTGTTGTAGGGATCATCTGTGATGCATCTGCCCCTGCGGTGGGAACAGCCAACGGTATGGTGGTTAGTGTTCCGGCTGGCACAGAAGCAACTGGTACTGCTACAGGGAGTTGTGTAGTAGAGACCGTCGATGGTACATCTGTCCCTGTGGTAGGAATGGCAACCGGTGTAGTTGGCAAATTTCCTGTCTGCAGAGATGCTAGAGTGATAGGCACTGTAGGGATAGGCGCTACGGGAAGAGTCGGTGTAGGTTCTGTTATCACTGGTTCTACGGCGGGCACTACCAAAGCTGGCTCGGTTGTCGGCAGAGACTCTGGTCCTGGAGCAGTTGAGGTCGTTACTGAAGATGCAGCTGGAATTGTCTCTGGCACAGGCTGAGGCGCTACATCTCTAACCGTCTCAGTTATGGTAGGAAAAGGCGCTGGAGCTGTACTTGGCTCCGTTGTACTCGGAATAGGTGCTGCACTGGCGAACGACTGAGCGGACGAAGACTCTGTGGCAGTTCCGAGCTGGTTGGTTGGTGAGGACAAGTTAGGTACCGTAGAAAGACTCATGGTGATTGAGGACTGCCTGATGGATATATGGTGCTGAAGAAGAAGATTGCGAACAGTAAATAGATGAGGGCAAATGGGAGATGGAAAGTTGTATGACGGCACAGGGAATGGTAATGGAATGGATTTCTGGACGAGGAGGCCTTCTTATATAGAAATAGCAGAGCGGAAGTCATGAACAGACAAGTAAGCCGCAAGACGGCAGGGAGAGGTGGACAGCCATAGCAAATGGATGCGCACGAATACCGAAGTGGGAATGCAAAGCCAGCCTAGGAAGCAGCCGTTTTCATGGACGAATGAATGGCAAGAAAACTCCACGGTGCAATACCCAAAATCTGGGTCGGCCTTGACGAAAATCCATATTCACTTCCAAGGTGAAGGAAAGACAAACGCAGGCCGATATTCGGCCCTGTCGAGTTTAGCGTGATTGTGGTACCTGCATGAACGACTGACGTACTTGTCGAGGTGGTTGCCAAGCCCGCGGTGGACCCATGTGAGCTCTAGCTTTCAACGTCGCGTCCCTCTCACCATAGACCTGACACGCTCTCGCGCTGTTCAACTTGACCGCCACCCGCAACCATGGCGCTCAGCATCGACCAGAAGCGCCTCAAGGCGACCAAGTTCCCACCAGAGTTTGACAGGAAAGTGGACATCGAGAAGGTCAATATCGACCTGATGAAAAGGTGGATTGCCAACAAGATCACTACCATCCTCGGCGATGAAGATGACATAATTGTCGAGACGTGCTACAACTTGCTTGAGCAGAGTCAGTTTGTTAGTATCTTTTGGCCTCTCGTTGTCCCCAAACATACTAATCCCACCAAGCCTAAAATTAAAGAAATCCAAATCCAGCTCACGGGTTTCTTGGACAAGGAAACAGCACCGTTCTGCAAAGAGCTGTGGAACCTCATGCTCAGTGCTCAGGAAAGTCCCATGGGCGTACCGCGTGAGCTTTTGGAGGCAAAGAAGGCCGAGTTACAGAAAGAACAGGTACGGCGTACTGTCTGCTCATGTCACCAGTGTTACTGACATCATTTGCAGCTCTCCAAAGCCACTGCTGATGCACGCCGCGCCGAAGGACAAGCACAGAACGCCATGACAGACTCTTTCCGCCAAAGCGAGCGTTCAGACCGACCTGAGCGCGGACGTGGCGGCGGAGGCGGACGATATCGTGGCAGCGATCGTAGAGGACGAGGCAGAGACTTTGACAGAGGCCCTCCTCGGCGCGACTCGAGATCACCGCCGTATGGAATATGCCTCTAGACAAGACGACTAGGTTGCTGACCTGTGACAGTAGAAGAAGACACTCCCCACCAAACCGTGCACGCGACATTTATATCCCTGGAGGCCGCGGACGCGGAGGACGTTATGATAGGTCTCGCGAGCGCCGTCGTTCTCCAAGTCGCTCTGCATCCCCACCGTATCGTCGTACACGTCGCTCACCATCGTCAGGACCATCACGCAGTCCACCCAGGCGCCGAACGCGTCGCTCGCCATCCTCTGATCGTTCTAGGTCTCCGCCTCGCCGCACGCGACGGAGGTCTCCTTCACGAAGCAACTCCCCACCTGCCAGACGGCGGGAAGCACTTAGGGACAGGTCTCGGTCTCCTGGTCAGGAAAAGAGAAGGCCACCTAAGCACACTTCGCGATCTAGCTCTCCCCGTGACAAATCGAGCTCACCAGCGCCCAGGCTCCGAACAAGGTCACCGTCGCACAGCCCTCCGCGCCGTCGACGTCGCTCTCCTTCGAGGTCTCCCCGATCTGTAACTCCTGTGCGCGAGCGACGACGCAGATATTCCTCCTCTTCCGGTGCTGAGTCAAACGATTCTCGCGCTGACGTCAAGAAGCGCAAACGCTCGCCTAGTCGCAGCAGGTCACGATCTCGCAGCAACGCTGGTAAGGGCAGACGCCGTGTCACTCGCTCGCCTTGAGGATCGCCAGTCCCAAGGGAACGCAGCTGAGGGAGTAGTTGAGCTTTTATGGCCTCCACTATTGATGCTGCGTATCCGCAGACTATGATCTACACATATCTCGGTTGTGGAACCAAGTAAAAGAGCCCTGTGTTCAGACCGCTATCAACCTTGACTTCTCAGAACGATATCACTGAAATCCTCGCCCATGCACCATCGAGGACCGCAGTTACACTCAATCAAAAGTAAGTATAGCTAGCATGACGACTTAGAACGTTGCCAGGATCAGCAGGCGCGCAATGCCGTGCTAAGCCTTGGGCAATCATATGGGTAACTTGAGTATGTATTGTAATGAAATGTCCTACAATTTTCTCTCACCTCCCGCTCGATGTTGTGCTTTTTCAAAACACGTGCCGTATGATGCTAGACTTATCCTCTTGCACTGCCAGTTCTCCATGATCATATCGTGCTCTGAGCGGTGTTTGGCAATCTGATGTTTGGCCCACTTTCTCTGTATGTGCAGTGGGTGGGTTGCGCCATGGACGGTGCATTGCCTCATTATAACATCCGCTTCGGCCGTTCCCTATCATAGAGGGAACCGCGTATGTGCTATCCTCGTACATGAAGTTCGACATTAGCGAGTCGTAGGATATGAACATGATGTTTTCGTATGATTCCAGTCTTCTGGATACCAAAGCTGAGGTCTCAGCCTTTTCTCCGTTTGCACTGAGCTGCCACGACGCTTATATCGTCGAGTTTGCCTGAGCCAAATGTTAGCAAGAGAATGGGACCTCACAATCGAGGACTTGGGGGGGGGAACCACTAACCCCCTTCTATCGATAGACCTTCGTCGATGGCTTTTTCCATGTACGGAGATTCTGCAAACGGATCTAAAGCAATATCCCTCGCAGCATTGACCAGTTGCTGAGCCACAAACTGCATCTCATCGGGATACTTCTTCTCTTCAGTCTCATTGTGCTGATCAGCCTCCCACCTCTCGATGCTATCGCACACGTTCTCCACAATCTCGTGTTCCCACAGGTTATCCACGACGCCGTCCGTCATGGCAATCACCACATCTTCTTCCTGAATCTGCACGCGATCCAGCATGGCATTTTGACTCGGTGTGTCGGGACTATTTGTGCCCAGTTGCCGGGGGCAGTCGAACCAGTGCCATTGTTCCTGCGTCTTGAATATGACTTCTCTGCTCCTCGGGCGTATGACGAGGATCTGGGAGTCGCCGAGTTGCGTTACGTAGAGGATAGGGTGGTTTGGTTCTTCGCTGTCGGTGCTGAGAAGGGCGCCGCATGTAGTGGTTGTGCCGTGCCACTCGTTGGGCTTCGAGGTGGCTTGCTGGGTGAGTTTGTAGGCTGTCTGCAGATAGGCGACTGGTTCTGGAGGTGTCGTGGCGTTGTAGGTTGCGGCTTCGACTTCCAGGGCCCAGAAGTGGGCGATTAGGCGGGACCAGAGACTATGTGCCATCGGTAAAGGTTCCACAAGTAACAAGGCTTTGGTTAACTCACGCTGCATGTCCTTTCTCCCGTGTAGCCCATGCTCCTACGCCATCGTTTGCGGCAATGAAACTCTCGCTGACTAGTACCGCGTCGTCGCCATTTGTGACTCCTCTAATCATCTGCCCATTCACGGTCGGTCGCCGATCTCGGCTCTTGTTGTGTGTACTTAGTGGCTCCGAGAAACTCGTCGAAGGCATGGAGAGGAACGGCGGGGGAAACGGTCTTGAAGGTCTCTTTGCGAAGAGCGCATATCCGGTCGCAAAGTAGAATGGCGGCTTAGACTTTGGTGGATCCGCATTCTCAGGAACGGGCGTAGTCGTTCCAGCGCCCATTCGCGCTTTCAATGCATCGTTCGCCAACCATCTCGTTTGTCTAAGGAGGACCGTTGTTGCTGACGGAGTGCGTACGCGTTGTGATGTAAATGGCGGAGCTGTAGTTCTCCAGGCTTGTGATAGTGGTTGCTGGAGGAGGGGTTTACTGCGAACGCGAAAGGCAGATGCGAGCATGCCAGCGGCTGCCTTGTACACGAGAAGACGAGCAAGTTGTGTAAACAGGGACTATTCTTCAACCCCCTGTAGTGGTTTGAGATTCAAGCTACATCAAGAGCCGCTGTCCAGCCTGCGGTATGCGGGGAAACCCGAGATCGTGGTTTGCACATGGCAAACGGTACACCGGGAATGAGATGGGGGTTGCGGACATGAGTCAGCAGCGAAAGCGCTGGGTGTCGTCATGACATCTGGGAAACGCGGGACTGTTGGTGGTTGCCGATTCGCAAGCTTGTCTTGAAAACATAGTATCGATCGCAGAGTTGGTCAGACTTTACGGATACTTGCTAGAGATATGCAGAGGTCAAGGCCCACGTCCCACCAAGGCTATCTGTTAGCGCAACGTGGATCAAATTAGCAAGTCTCGATTTGGCACGAGTTGTTATTGTTGAATTTTGTAAATAGAAAAGCTCTAGGAGTTCCATGGGTTGGGAGGCATGAGCCAAATCGTCCCTCCATTTGCATTGGTCATCATTGGTATCCCAAGTAAACGCCTGCCAATGCATACCATTTTTCCCCGTCCATGTCATGTATTCCTCAACACTCATGAAAACACGGCCCTTCTCATGCCCTTCTCTTGGCAAAGTTCTCTAGATCCGCCCTCGTAGCCACCCCAAGCACAAACTTTCTGCTTGCATCAGTCACCACCGCAAACTCCTGCTTTCCACTGCCGTCGACTCCGCCGTTGAAGAACTCCTCGAGCTCCTCCAGCGGCGTTTCCGTGGTAATGACCTTGTATCTCCTGCCACGTCGTTGGAACTTGTGCATGGCCTCTTTAACCGGATCGCTGTCCTTGACTTTGCCTTCTTTGAGGAGTTGCTGCAGATGAGGAATGCTGATGTATCCAAGCAACGCACGGTTCGCCTCGGCAGTAACAGTGAGGTGGGTGTAGTCGCGCTCAAGGCCAGACATGAGAGCCCATGATATCGGGTCGGTAGGTTTGACGGAGAGGGCCGGTGGGGGGTCAAGGTCTTCTACTGTCGCCTACAAACTGTTAGCCAGGTACCAACTCCGGGCGGTTGAAGTGACATACGCCTCTGTATTTGTTTGCCCACAGTGCCTGGTAATCGCCATCTGGCGCGCCATTAGGAGCGCCCGCTTCATGTTCTGGTGCCATGTTGTTCACGCGGTAGGACGTGGGTATGGCGGGGAGGTTATTGCGCAACTTTATGACCAAATCCAGGGCTGCGGCTGCTCGGGCCTGCAATTACATCACGCTAAGCATGCGCGAAGCGGCCTTTAGCGGGTAAGGCTTTTGCAAATGTTTGAAGCGTATGGCAGTAGTTCTAGGGCGGCCTTGGGAGCCCCAGCACAAGCCTACAGTTGCAACCTGCGACTATATAAATCCCATGCATTCGCCTGGAGCTAGATCATTTTCACGGTTGCGTGTTTTTTTCTGGTCATGTGCAGTGAAGTCAGACATGACTGTATTCACAAAGCGAATCAGATTCCATGAAGCATTGCTTGGGTCACTGTTTGGTTTTGCAGGCGTTGATGTCACACGTGATGAGCACTAGCGATAACCAGAGGCCACTCACTCGTGGGAACCGCCCACATCGACCATCAACGCCCCCAAACTTTGTCAGCGAACGAGTACCTCGCATACTTGTTGCACAGTGCTCAAGCCGCCAATACCTTTGCCGGGATACGATCAAACAAGACCAGGATAACCCGATGGCTCCCACGACGCTCCTCCGCCCCTCGCTCGACCGCTCCTATACATCATCCCAACGATCGACAATTATATGAAACCTGTGGCTGGCTACATGCATTGGGAATGCGCACAACTGGGAGACTACATTTTTCAGAATGCGCAGGCATGCAAATCGCGCTCGAAGCTACCTTTGACCCCCAGGGTGGGGAGCGGCTGCTCTGGACATGCTCCTCGAAACACACCATGGCTGAGAGTTCCGACAGCCATCATCCCATCGCGCTTTGCACCCCAGCCGGCCGCTGTAGCCGACGATCAAGATACTTCACACGACCGTATGAGTCGCCTGTCATGACCTACTTAACATGCTAGTGACCGACACCGAGTCCGACTGTATACATAATTGGCACAACGTCAGGTCATTGTGACTGACTAAGCTAGCAATGGACATTGAAGGAAACGCGGCTGCGTCCGTCGCGTGCTGTACCAGACGACTACTAGCTTATCGATAGCTAACATGGGTATGGAAATTCCTACACTTCGGACCGCGATAATCCGGGGCAACGGCTCAGCGTAGTCTCGGGTATGCACGAGAAGAAAGACCTTGTCGACTTTGCTCCGACCTGGTGATGAGTGTTCCATATGCAGCAAAGCTCTCATAGCTGATCTGCTTGGATCACAATTTTGCCGCTTGACTATCGGAGTACGAATAGGCTTCAATTCTATAAACAAGTGATTCCTCTCTGTCGGATACGGAGTACATGTTTCAGCATGTCCAAGTTAACACTCCCTCTTACATGCCTGTCCGGGTTACAGATTGGCTTCATAAAGCCCACACTCCTTGTTCTAAACTCTGGAGTCCTTCAAAGGAATGATGACCAGTAACTCAAGCTTTGTGACTCGGTTGGCCTGCCTTTTAGCCCCGTCACTGCCGGCATTGCAGAAGCAGTCTTCGGAAGAGATGGAACCAGCTCGGTCATAAATCCTAAGATGAAGAAAATGACATGATACAACACTGCGCAACAGAGACTTTTGTTGTTCTGTAAGTTATGCAAAAGGAAGCTATTCATCATACGAATCAAATACGCTATGATTTGAAAACAGCATTAGGTTCAATGAATGCCGCCAGATCATCAAGGTATCGGAATCAAGGATCAAAAGGTCGTTTGGATCTATGGCCACGGTTTCCTGCCTCATTCCTGCGTGCGATGGGTCAACTACAGCCAATATTTGCAAGGATTCGTGCAGGATCTTGGACGACTATTTTTAAACGTCGTATCCAGATCAGTCTCTTCATTGTGCATTTGAGACTGCTGTCAAACAGAGATCGCCGACTTAAGGTATGCGTCTCGACAAGGTAAGCAGGCGAAGATTGCTTTCATCTAGGAAGAGAGTTGCAGAAACTATGAAAGGACAGGTTTACAAGAATAGTGAGTGTTCTCTCGGGCCCCCAAAATAAAGGTGTATATAAACTGACGATGTCATAAGTGTATACAAATGCGAATCATCCTTGCCGAACCTATCTACAACGTGTCCGAGACTCTTCAGTCAAATGTTTTGATGTATTGCCACGATTCTAACCATTCGACGATCACCGACGTCACCAACGACAGCATGATGAATTGATGACAAGTGTACAGGTTGCGCAATGAGAGAAAGAGCTAGGGGTGCTGATTTGGAAGAACGTTCATTCTGCCGGCGGCATGCGTCTTCACCTAGAAGTTTCTCACGACGCGATATGGGCGCCTGCCAGTCGAAGCCAATCGACCATCCATTGTGGATCGGCTAGACTACAAGAAAACCATCAAAGGAGCTGTACCGGCAAACGAAACCCTCTGGATTGGTATCGTATGTGGACCGCTTTCACTTGGGTTTTGAGTCGGTTGCCTGGCCGAAGGCGCAGCTGCTTTGTACTCCAGCACGGACCAAAGTCATCACATCCCGCCAAACCTTGGAAGGCGGCGATAGCAGAGCAGCCAACCCCCACAACACAGCAAACAGTCCACACGCTCGCTGCAATACTGCCAGAAGGTGATCGGTGAATCAAGAGACGGCAGTGAATCACCTCGGAAATTTTTCGAAACCGGTAGAGCGCTCGTTGCGGGCAGACTGGCCAACGTCACGTGCTGCGCCTGGCGTCGCTGGAAAGTTGAAGAGTTGCGTCTCCGATCTCTTCTCTCTCGCCCTCCCCACACCACCACAAACCAACCCAGCCACCTCACCCACCGCGCCCCATCAATCCGTGCTGCAAACCATCAACCACGCGGTCTTGCTATCGCACTCAACCCGTCAACGACCTAAATCGCGATACTGCGCATTGCTTACGCGTCGACACGACACTATACCAGCGTGAGCGTGACTCGCACAATGGCAGAGGAGGTGAAAGCACCCGTGCCTGTGGACGCTGCGAACACCACGGAGGAGGCGACGCGTTCTGCTGATGATGTTGCTCAACCTGCGGTCGCAGAGGCAAAGCCGGCTGAGAACGGCGCCGTAGCAACCACTGGCGTTGCTGAAGGTACGGAATCATCCTTGAAAATTTGACAATGAGTATCCTGACATGATCGCCACCAGTGTCTGAAAACAAAGACGCCCAAGAAGACACCGCCGCGAAGGATGATGTCACCACTGACGCGCAGGGAGAGGCTGTCGCAGCAAGCGATGATGCGGGTAAGTGAAGGAACACTCTGTTAGCTGGAGGCAGCGTGAAAAGCCTTTACTTGTCTGTTCCATATACTGATGCATTCACGCAGAAGCCGCTCCTGCCTCCGACGCGCCAGCAACCAATGGTACCCCAGCGCCCAAAAAGGCTGCTAACGGCAAGCGCAAATCGGGCGCCGGTATTCCCGAACACAAGAAGAAGACACCAGCAAAGAAGGCAAAGAAGGCTCCTGAGCTTCGCCTGAACGTATCGCCTGGAGACATGCACATGGTCGCTATGCGCGGATACCAACCATGGCCAGTCATCGTGTGCGACGAGGAAATGCTTCCCGAATCACTTCTCAGCAAGCGTCCTGTCAGTGCTAGGCGCATTGATGGTACATACCGAGAAGACTTTTTGGAGGGCGGCAAAAACGCCAAAGATCGACGATACCCCATTATGTTCTTGGGCACCAATGAATTGTAAGCTCACAGCGTCTTGTGCTTTTAGATGGTATATTTGCTGACCAGAGTCAACAGTGCATGGCAAGTCAACACTGATCTGTTGCCGTTTGACCTTGAGGAAGTGAAGAAGGACGTAGAAACCGGCAACCAGGGAAAGAGGAACAAAGCTCTCTGGGAGGCTTATCAGATCGCTGCTGAGGGTCACGACCTGGCATATTTTAAGGAGATGCTTTCTGCCCATGAGACCGCAATGCAAGAAGATCTTGAGCAGAAGGAGCAGAAAGAACAGCAGAAGAAGGAGAAAGCCGAGAAGTCCGCCAAACGCAAGAGTACAGCGGCCGAAAAATCGGGAGACGTTGATATGGAAGATGCCGACGCTGCCCCGTCTGCTAAAAAGGCGAAGGCTACAAAGAAGCGCAAGAAGGACGATGAGAGCGACGGTGAGAGCGAAAAGGTATGCACCATATTCACAACCCGATCTGCATCAACTAACCCATTGAAAGCCTGCAAAGACCCCCAAGACTAAGCTCAAACTTACAACAAAGACACCAAAAGAGGGATCTGCCGCAAAGCCGAAGAAAGAGCCCAAGTCAAAGAAGAAGGCTAGCGAGGAGCCTGTAGTGCTTGAGGAGCCACCTATGACTGAGGAAGAGCGGTTACAGAAGCGCGAAAAGCAGGTCCTCTACCTCCGACATCGTCTGCAAAAGGGCTTTTTGTCGCGCGACCAGGCTCCCAAGGATGAGGATATGACTAGCATGTCGGAATACCTGAAGCAGCTTGAGGCTCATGAGGATCTTGAGGCCGAGGTCATCAAGAGGACCAAAGTCCACAAGGTTCTTCGGGCTATCATGAAGCTCGAGTCCATTCCAATGGAGGAAGACTTTTCGTTCAAAAAGCGTTCCACTGAACTGCTCACCAAATGGAGCGGTGCTTTAGCAGCTGACTCCGAGCCAGCTGGTGCCAACGGCGTTAAGAACGAAGAGCACGAAAAGTCTGAATCCGCCAAGGAGGCTTCACCGTCAGAAAAGAATGTCGAGAAACCTGCCGAGACTGACGAGAAAACGAGCGACAACGCAGCAGAAACTGCCCCTTTGAAGCCAGCCGATGCAGACGGCGATATCGCAATGACAGAAGCAGACAAAGAAGGTAGCAAAGATGCACCCGAGCCGCAAACGGAGGCCAAGGCTAGTGGGGAGACTACCAAAACCGCTGCTGAGCCCGAGGCTACAGATGCTGCTGCGGCTTAAATCGCAGTGAGGTTGCGTGGGCAGCTAAGGGGGATATGGACGTCTCCCGCTCCACTACCTACCATCTTGGTATAACTCGACTATTGTTTTCAGGTCACCGCAGATTTTGCTGGGTGAGCGTAGGGCTCGCGCGTATGGAGAATTCGCGTTGGCATGTACTGGCTTCCGCCAGTTTTGGCGGTCTTGCCCTTTATAATATTCACGCGTGTGCTGCTCAGCGAGCAGGACTCTTTCAGCTCAACAAGGGAGGTACGAGCTCATTTCTGCTGTTTATGTCTATGTTCATGGATGCCATTCTGAAAGGCAGCCAACGGAGTAAAAACTTAGTTAGTAAATTGAACAGATAACATCACTCCAATACAGCTACTGTATGTGACTTTCATGTTAAATGGGTGCGCAGCTGCCCATGTTGTTCTCTCTGCCATGTATCCGCAAGATGTGGCGCGTCGCGTCAATGCCCCACTATCATTATGACGTCCTGATGCGCTGTGAGCTCATAACAAAACCGGTGGACCGGAAAGCTCACAACATTGTTCTCTCAACACTGAAATCCTCAAATTTCCCATCTGGGTCTACCTGCTCGATATCTACATTTGTCAATTCAAGAAAAACCCAAAATGGCTGCCGCTTCAAGGAAAGATCTTCTCAAGAAGGTGTACAATATGGTACCGCCTATGCTTGAAAGCTTCCACAAGGGTATGGAAACTGTAACAGGTTATACCGTTGGTCTCTAACCAAGTCTCCTAGGTCAATTGGGCCGTGTAGCAGTCATCGGCGGCAGCGAAGATTACACTGGTGCACCCTACTTCTCCGCCATGGCTTCTGCAAAACTAGGTTGCGATATGGTATATATATCTCGTGTTTCCTTTCGCTGAGGACCTCGCTGACACTTCTTTAGTCACACGTAATATGCGAACCTGGTGCAGGCGCTGTCATCAAGACCTATTCTCCCAATCTCATGGTACACCCGTACATGCGGCAATCCAAGAACCTCGCGCAGTCTGAGAGTGCCGAAAGCGTAAGCGCAGAAGTCGTCGCCATGCTTTCGCGACTTCATGTCATTGTGATTGGCCCTGGTCTCGGTCGCGACAAACTCATGCAAGACACATGCGCAAAGGTGATTGAGGAGGCCAGGAAACAGGGCATTCCGTTCGTTCTGGATGCAGACGGTTTGTTCCTTGCGCAGACTAGACCCGAACTCGTCGAAGGGTGCACAGAGTGCATTCTCACACCCAATGTTGTGGAGTTCGGACGACTGGCCAAGGCAAAGGGTGTCGATGTGAATGAAGGGGATCCTTCAGAACTCTGCGCCAAATTGTCCAAGGCTTTCGGTGGAGTTACGATTATCCAGAAGGGCGCTAAGGACTACATTTCCAACGGCTCACATACTCTTGTCTCCGAGGGCGAGGGTGGCTTGAAGCGCTCTGGTGGTCAGGGTGATACCCTGACAGGTAGTTTGGCAACTCTATTGGCTTACAGGAAGGCGTATCACGACAAGCTGTGGGATATTGGGACTGAGATGTCGAGGAGCGAGACACTGGCGCTTGCAGCATACGGTGGCTCATGCATCACGAGGGAATGCTCCAAGTTGGCGTTCAAGGAGAAGGGCAGATCCCTGCAGGCCAGTGATTTGACGGACCACGTCCATACTGCGTTCCTCAATGTTATTGGAGAGAGGGAGGAGACTCCAATGCTGTAGGTGACGCTCAAGGGTTCGTTATAGTACACTAAACATATCCAGTCATCATATGACTTGGAAGCTGTAATACATGAATAATCATGAAAGTTCTCCGCAGATCGTTTAGAGGGGATTAAGAGTGGAATCTCGTTTTTATGCGTATATGTTTATACTAGTGACAGTGCTCGCTTCAAACCAGTTCGCGTTCACACTGAACACGATGCAGGTAATTCAAAATGAGTAGCCGAAATACAAGGAAATGTTCGTATTCGATAAAATGTAATTGAGGTAACTCAATGGCCCCGTATTCATAACGCCCATAATCATGACTTATGCAGTTAATCTATACAATTTCTCAAGTCTACAAAGAGACCCTATTCCTCTCATCATCACGGGCCAGCCCTGAATCACAACGTAGAAAGTCTATGCGAGAGAGCCTCCAAGCACCCAGACCTCACCATTGGCGACCTTGTCAGCAATGCTTTTGACTTCGACATTGGCGGGTTGAATCTGCAGTGTCCAATTAGCGTGCTGTCTGAGAGTCCTTGGCAACTACAAAATAATGAACCAAGGCAGCAAAAAAAGAATTTCGAGCAGCACCACCACCACAACAACA
>JAODYC010000033.1:144112-159768 GCA_026262405.1 Curvularia hawaiiensis
ACTCGGCCATCTCACCAATTGTTTGATTGATTGATGGAAGTTTTGGAAATTGCATCGAATATTTTCGTGGGCAGCTGGGTCGAGAACCGAACAACAACCTGCGGACAGGTGGGGCATCTCCGATGTAGTGCAGCGACTACGGGAACGGCGACATGGACATGCTTACCTTCTTTTGACCATCTTTGGTTTCCCACCAGATCTCATTGCCCGCAAGCGTCTTGACCTTCTTGCCCTCTTCCCATGGGCTCTCGGGTACAATGTGTCGCTGAACGAAGCGCTCCAGGTTCCCCTTGGCGCGGTCTTCTCCACCAGCGCCCTCGTACGCGTCGGCACCAAAAGTGTTGTAATCCTCTGGATCTTCCCAGGGCTTCCTCTTTAAGTCGCGCATAACGGTGTTGTGAGGGGCAAGCACAGTGGCGTTCTTTGCAGCGTCGTCTAACCGTCCGGAGATGGCGTCGAAGTCTCTCGTCAGGCCGCTGAAGATGGCAATCTCCTGTGTCTTCCCGATGACATCGGATATGATGACTCCGGTTGAGACCTGCTCTTCCGGTTTGCCCATGATGAAGTCGCGGAGCGGCGCTTGTTCGGCGATGATGTGGAACGACTTGACGATGCTGTCAAAAGGGCGTGACTCGGCGGAGCAAGCAAAGATAAGGGAAATGGTAGCAAGAGGATATGCAAAGAAAGATCCGGGTTTCATGGTTGTTTAAGCGGGGTGCATTAGGGTGTTGTTGGAGGTGTTCGTGAGCGCGGTGGTTGCATGGGCGGCACACACGTCATGCCGCGGTGAAGCCAAGACTCGTGATCGCGTGAATGATCGCCAGGCGCCCTTTCGAGCTTGGGACCCTTTTTCTTTCTTCCTACACTCATGATTTCGGCAACGTGAAATTCCGCGCCTTTGAGCGCGTCGTTGGTCGGCTCATATCTTTCAAAGAGTTTACGAAGCCATGACGCTACAAATTCCAACAGTGACGGTTGTAAGTGCATTGGATTTCCGAGAGTTTGTGAGATGGGACTGACAGGACCAGGATGATCTCCTCGCTTTTCACGTACAGCATTTTCCTCACGCGCCCACGCCAGAGCATGTTCTCTATGGTGTGAATTGCGAGCCTGAAACAGTCGAAGAATATTACGACGAAGAGGATGATGGGCTCGGCTACTATCCCGATGGTTCCAAACGCACCCTGACCGACGAGCAAATTGCTATGTTTCGACACTCGGAAATACAGGCCATCCTCCGCCAACGACGTCTGCAAAAGGAGAATGGTGAATCTTCTGGGTCCAGACCCACTGCTGCGAACCCGTCTCTTGATGTTGCTAGTCCAGCGCAAGAGGTTTCTTCGCATACGACGGACGGCACACAGCAGGCTCAGCCTGATGAAACCGAGCAAGCGAACAAGCAGCAGTGGGCAGCGACGAGTGCGAAGAGCAAAGCCAAGGCTAAGAGGAAGAGAGACAGATACGCGAAGAGGAGAAAAGAAGTAAGGTTGCAGAAGGGACTCCCGAGACGAAGGAGTGGTCGCAACGGTGCAGGCAGTGACTACAGTGATGAGGAGAGTGATGAGTGGGATCCCTGGCATCAAGCGAACGGTCCAGATGCGCAGAAGGATGACACCTTGGATCTGGACTATTGAATCATGGCTCTAGCAGTCGCGTATACTTGTCAAGAGAAGGCATTCGCGTCTGCCTCATATTTTGTCTGGGCAGTTTGCTTCATTCAGTACGCTTGTTTCTCACACAAGCAATTACGTAGTCGACGTATGGGCAGTCACTTGTGAGTCTACCATTTCCTTACCTTCATGTGCGATGATGAAAATTTCGTTATCGTCATCCTTAGGCGGAGATGGTGCTGGGCTTGAGACGAGAGTGAAAGACTGCTTGCAGCCTGATCTCTCGACTCGTCTGGTGCTGTCAATGGCGAGTTGAAAATCTTCTCTCTGAGCACTTCTTTGTCATGGTTGCTACCCGTCTAGTCATTTGTGATAGTTGACTGACATAAAGACCAGATGCCTGCCTTGTAGTGTATAGTGAAGACTTGGGTTTCTATCACTCCCGCCTGAGCTAGGTTTTGGCTTGAGCAAATCAGTATGTCAATGTACTCTAACAAATGTTCGGTGCTTCTTAAGGTATTAGCCTTTTCAAAGTCGTGCGAATGAACTCCCGATTTCAATGACATCCCGCTTCTCTTCCCTTCAACGTAAAACCACAATATGATGAGTGTGCCACTGGCCTCACTTCTGAGTATCAGAATTGCAATTACTCGTTAACCACTCCCTCACTTCTCGAGCAGGAGAGTGGCCTTTACCTGGCCGCTACGTCGCGGCAGACTCGCCTACATCGTTCTTGGGTTCTCTATAAATTTCTCTCCTCACTTCTGCCACAACTTTCACACTCTTTCTACAAATTTGTTACTCCTCCCACTACTTCCTTGCTCCCACAACTTCCTGCCTTCTCAACAGTCAAAATCATGACACCTCGAAAGCCTCACAAGGAAGATCACAAAGCCATGTCCCCAATCAAGTCGACGGCATCAACCGGGGCAGGCGTGGTCAAGCGTCGGTACAAGAAAGTCCGGTTTCACGAGGACGGCCTACTGAACGTTGAGAGAAAGAAGGGCAAGTACTTCAAGATGTGAGTCGATGTGGTCTGCAAGTCACGAATATGTTCACTAAGTATACACCAGGGCACAACAGAATCAGCGACAGTCACCTTTGCTGCGCCTACCTGCGGAGCTGCGCAATAAGATCTTCGCGTATGCACTTGGTGGCAGGACTTTCGACATTCGATTTAAACACCACCGGTACCAGAACGTAACAAAGTCTAAGCACGCATTTGCTTTGCTGCAAGCATGTCGCCAGATATATGCCGAGACGGCCCTGCTGCCATTCAGTACGAACATCTTCTCAACTCAATGTCCTCACGAGCTTGGAGAATGGGCTGAGAAACTGTTACGCCCAGCTCGCGCCCAGAGTATCATTAGGGTTCGATTGGAACTTGACGATTACGCGTTTTTCGGTTTCATAGAAGAATGTTTTACATTTGGCGATCTGCTGTTATCTTCAGAGATATGTAACCGTGGTTATGTCGTTTTACCTTCTAATACTTTGGAAAGCTGTCACCCAGCGAGCAGAGAGGAAATCGAGGAGTTGCTTCAAGCACAGAATGAAGGCGTCGAATTTGTTTGGGAATGAAGGTCTGGGAGCTAGCCTATCGGTACATAAAAGCGAGTTTAAGCCTCATGAGTGGATGTCAAGTAGGTTAAGACTCATGTATTTATCCCATACCCAAAAACTTGGTTGGAGCACAAGGAAGCTCTACAGTATATCAAATTCAAATCAATTATCTAGTTTGATCCAGCCTCCCTCTCGCCACTGTCCCATATCAAATACTTTTGCCAGCTGTCAAGTATGCGATGGTGCACTCGAAAAGATTAGGTACCTGGCTCGTTTAGCGCAGTGGGAACTTGAATTTCTACCACACGTTTCTGTGCTAGCTGATTAATTACAGCACTCACTCTGTGCCAACTTTCCAATCCTCTGCACGGTATTATGCCATTGCTCGCTCAAAGTGTGCCCTGCTTTCCACCATGCCCGAAACTCCATTGCAAAAACCATCTCAATTCATGTGATGCTCGAAGTGGCCATTCAGCTTGAAAGCATGAGCTCTCGAGATACTGGATAAATGCCACCTATGTTGCTGACCACTTCCTCCATGAAACGACCTAGGGTGGTCATGGTCATCATAGTGAAAGGGGATGTCTAGTGTACCTACATTAGTGTTAGTATTTACTTATGTTGATGCATCGTTTTTGGTACGTACATCAGGTTATGTTCCCCCCAGGACATCCCCGCTATCTCAACTCGTACTTCAACGTCCATCTCAAGTGCAGTCTGTTCGATGGCTTTGCGCACATGATCTACACCTATTTTCTCGAGGACGTGATCGACGGAGGAATTCGAAAATATGCGCGCAATGAGCACCTTCAACGCAACCGGGCATTTCTGCTGGAGCATTCTGGACATATTTTCGTGCAACCTAGCACAAGCTTCCTCCAGGCCAGTACCAGGGGGGATCGAGATCTCAAACTGGATGGAAGTTACATGGTTGAACAGATGCCTCTTGAGCATCTTGTAGCAAAGTTTCAGCCCAGTTCCCATATAGAAAGAGAATACGTTTTGTTGAAGTGGGATCAGTGCTGCTTCTGCGTAGATCTGGCGGCACACTCGTAGAAGAGGCATTTCGAGATGATAGTTACGCAGACTTCCAAACGACCCAGTGATCCCGACCATATACCTCAGCACTCTTCCACCAAGTAGAAGCGTCCATATCATGTTACGGATCTGGTAAAGTCAACACTCGTTCCATTTACAAGGAGCAACTGATGCTTACTTCTGGTGGCAGGCCTAGAAGGGGCGACTGCCGGTTCGCTTCGACACTGACGGAAATTAGTCTCTTCTTACAGAGTGCACCCGCGATATACCCACAGTTGTATTTCCGGGCCCTTGGGTTTAACGTTCAGTAAGCCATTTCCGAACTTCCGGTATCCACGCTTGCCCCGCTGAACAGCCTCATCATTGCTCTTTCTAGCAGTAGTGACTTTCTTTGTATTTGGACCCTTGCCATATACAGTAGGTTTTCGAGGCGCCATGGGAAAGTTTAAAATGGTTTGTCGATGGAAGGTTGTGCTTGATAATGGCTTAGAGAGGGAGGAAGGGAGGGAGGGAGAAGGGACTTAATAAGATTGCCGAATGAACGAACGACAGAAGAAGCCTTTTACCGTATATCGCACCTGACTAGCGCGGTTTCACGCGTTTGATCAGAGATGAGGGTGCTGGTGAAAGAGAAAACAATGTAGCAGTGACCCAAGTCTAACCAGTGGCTGTTGAGTTTGATTTCCATTCCTCACTCAGATTATATCCTATTCCACAAAGTCTAAGAAAAGCACGAGTACATAATGGGGAGTCTCCAAGCAGCCAGATGCTCACAAAGTCTGTGGGCAGAGTCAATCTATCACTACATTCCAACGAATCCAACCCACACCCGTTTGCATCTGCCCACTAGTTTTGATATTCTGGAATCAACATTCACTCGGCGAATGCATCCGTATATCGTCACTATCATGGCAAGTGATGCAATGTGCGGGAACAACCTCGCGTAATTTCTGAACAATCGACTCTTGCATCTCCTTTATCTTTCCTTTTCCTTTTCCGCCATGAATGTCATCGTCTTGTCCAAAATAATTACCCCAGAAGACTCGAATATCGACATTTGATATGTTATTCAGGTCCCTGAGCGGCAAAAGAGCGTATAGAATTGTGAACTGTCTGTCACGGAGAATTAGATTCCCAAACAAGGCCAAGAACGGATTTGTACAGCTCACGAATGTACAATCGTACAAGTCGAGACCGATATCAAGCTTCTTGATAGATGGGAATGTTTGCGGTAACAAGGCCATGCCTTCTTCAATACCAATGAGGCTGGCAGAGAAAACAGATGGCATGACTGGCAATCCTTTCTCGCACATGCGTGAGTACATAGAGTAATCAGGCTGTATAGGGAAAGCGAGATTCCAACGATGCTGTAGGCCTGGAGTGAACTCCATCAAGTTGACGAGACTTGCCGCCCTTATCCGCCGCCAGTAGACGTGTTGGATCCGTTCTCGGAGCTCTCGGGGAGCCTGTTTGTGGAAGGTCTCAAGGAGGTAACGATGCGGCTCCGAGTCGCTGGTAAACACCCACCGAAACATCGGCTTCGTCAAATACTCCATCGCTTCTTTGTAGACATCATATGAGTACGACCCCTTCAGCTTCGCCAGAAAATTTAAAGCCGATGGCTCAGGTGATACGATGTTGTCCCGATCAGACTTGATCTCGACGTCGTTACTAGTGCCCATCACTGCCCACTTGAAAACCATCTGCTTGAGCTCCAGTGGCAGTCGCCGGGCGAAACTCTCCTCAAAGGAGACATTTCCAGAATCCATCTTGGTATAGGGTATCGTAACTGGATCTTGCTGAAGAGGTTTGTTGTTTTAGAGTTTATCTTTCAATTTGATTTGATATATCTATGGGCGTTAGAGCTCGAAAACATCCATCCACACGATCAGAAAAATCCGAGGTCACCCATGGTGGGATTGGGGTGAAATGAAACCAGCCAGTAATAGGCAATTGCAGGGCGCAAGAAACGTGGTTCACCGTATATTCAAGATAGCTGTACCGAACCTCTCACTGAAGGACAGCACTCGAGCAGTCACTAACAAAATCTGCTATATCCATGGGTTTCTCGAAGTGAATGCACGCATTTCCAAAGTTTGGTAGTTTTGCCCAGCAGAGTTGGTCTATGTGAGCCACATCAGACGAACAATATGCTTACACCTCAGTGACCTCTTGTGTGAAAACTGTTTAGATACCCAAGTATTTGTGTGGACAGAGTGCTCACGACATGCACGTGAGCAAAGATGTTGACCATGACGTACTCCACCCCCACATTTTCGTTTAGATCGGTGTCTCGGCCGCGCAGCAACACAACAGCAGCGAACGTCGGCAAGGACGCCGGTGCCTACTTCTGCGACCGAGATCTAGAAGCTGGAGGATGGAGCTTGCCATGCACGCCATGGTGAGTCACGAAGATCCCCAATCGCGACTAACCTTAAACCCGGGACGGGCATAACGGCTTGACAGTCACCTGCCTTACGTAGGCTAGGATTCTCGTATTCTTCTCCATCTTCTCTCACCAACCCTTCGCGATCATTAGAATCAAGCATCCGTCGGTTGCAGGTGTTTTGACCGCACTTGGCCACCACAGTGTTCTGTCGTCAAACATCACCAACATGGCTTCCATATTTTTATCGCGAATTACCAGCTTCCTCGGCGTGCGATCACTCAACGCGACAGGACGAGATGCTTACATTATTATTACATTGCGTTCCTTGCGCATGTTTACCGCTGGAATCCCCAGTCTCGTTTTGGCTCTGTTCTTCGCGTCTCTCAAATTCCCCGATTCGAGAATCGGAGCTTTCATGACTCTCACGCTACTTGGAGATGTTTTGCTCTCCTTGCTACTTACCCTGGTGGCAGACAAAATAGGAAGGAGAAGGATTCTATTCATGGGCAGCATGATGATGGCTTGCTCAGGTGTCACATTTGCACTCTCCGAGAACTTCTGGATCCTCTTAATCGCGGCAGTATTTGGCATCATCTCTGTTACCGGAGCTGACTGCGGGCCATTTAGGGCGGTTGAGGAGAGCATGCTGAGCGGTCTGACTGACGAAAATACAAGAGGTGACGTTTTGTCGTGGTATGTCACAGCGACCACAATGGCTGGAGCTATAGGAGCGGAGGTTGCAGGAAGAATAGTGCACGCACTCGAAAAGAGCAGCGGAAACGCTACCAAGGCATACCATGCCTTGTTCTGGGGATACGCAGCCTTTGGTATACTTGGATGCATACTATGCCTGGGTTTGAGCACCAGATGTGAGGTGGCTGGCGAGAAACGTGCTGAAATGAGAGAGCGGAGAGGTAGTGGTGATGACGAGGAAGAAGAAGTGCTTCTCGAAGCCATGACACCGAGCACAACCGATGAATTTGATCAAGATGGTGAGCCGTCAAGAAGAAGGGAAAATCTTCGAGTCCAGCAATCGCCTAAGAAACAAAGTTATTTCAGCCAAATTTCGAAGACCACGCGATCAATCTTGTACAAGCTCTGGATACTTCTTGCCGTCGACAGCTTATCAGATGGAATGACTCCCTACTCGCTTATGAACTATTATGTCGACCGAAAATTTGGCGTCTCCAAGGCTACGCTTGGAGATATCACCTCGGCCTCGCAATTCCTTTGCGCAATCGGCGCCGTTTTTGCTGGGCCCCTAGCTAAACGCATCGGCCTGATCAACACTATGGTTTTTACGCATCTTCCTTCGTCGATATCTATTATCTTTATTCCTTTACCATCATACGCTGGATGGACAATCGGGCTAATGCTCTTCCGAGCAGCGCTCAATAGTATGGATCAAGCTCCGCGAACAGCCTTCATTGCTGCCGTCGTCAAGCCAGAGGAGCGCACAGGCGCGATGGGTATCACAAGTATGGTGCGCACCCTTGCTATGAGTGTGGGCCCTTCAATCACTGGTCTTCTTGCCGGCAGCGATAACTTTTGGGTTGCTTTCCTGGCGTCTGGTACGTGCAGGATCATCTACGATATCGGGCTGTGGATACTGTTTGTGAACGTCAAGGTAGAGGAAGGCGCTGGGAGGAAGGACGGGACGGAAAACAGGGAAGATGACGCTTGGGATAGCTTACTCAGTGACACGGAAAGCGACGATAGCAGTAAGGGACGAAAGAGTGAGGATATTGGTGGCGGAAACAGGGTTTAGATTGAAAATCAGACGAACAGTTTGGACAGATTTGTATCTCACAAAATCTCCATTATCTGTTATTGAACAACTACCACCCCTTGACAGACTAGCAAGACACCTTTTCAGCTCGAAGCAAGGTCTCATTGTGATCATCAGTGCGCAATTGCACCTTGACGGCCTTTGCCTGTGTCTTCTTCGCACTCAGACTGCTCTCGGAACTGAATCTCTCTTTTGTTGGAATATCCAGGCCATGGAACAGCGACACAAGAGCACTAGTCTTCCAAGCCTGTGTATCAGATGTATGCGTCATCGTCATAGAGGCGATTAGGAAGACCAGCGTCGCCAGAACAGCGGCAATAGGAAGTACAGCAAAACCCCAACGAACATGGACATAAGATTCGACGGTGATGGACTTTCCATTCGTGGGTACTGCACCCATGAAGCTGCGGAAAGCCGTGGTCATCGACACGGCAAGATCACTCATCAACATGTCCAGTCCATTGGCGTACTCGTAGTAGTTCCAGTAGAACGCCGTTAGGATATCCGTGTCGAAAAAGGTCTCGCCTGACGCGATACCCACTGTGAGGTTGACAACCACAGCGCGATCTGGGTCAGTGATACTGCGGGTGAAGTCGCTAGTTGTGCGGGTTGCAGAGCCGTTGGTGAAGATTGCGCTGAACCAGCCGCGGATACTTAGCAGAGCACCCATGCCAACGAGATAATCAGTGTCGTCGGAATCGCCCCTGATGTAGACACCATAGTCGGCATCTGGATCCGGAGAACTCATGTCAACCACAGTATGGTTCATGACTGAATGCGTAATGTTCTCCTGGTGCGTGCCGTTCACTACCACTGCGGATATAGTATTGACGCAAGCTTGAAGTGTGCATTGAGTGGCCCAAGGGTTGAGTTCATTGGGTGTGTCCTGGTGCTCTGTGCCCATGAAGATGAGCTTGATCATCGTGGAGTGTGGCATGTCGCCGTATGCGGATGGAATGAACGAAGTCATACTGAACACGTCGGAACTGGTGTTGAGCAGTGCTCCTTGGGGCACTTGCCATCCACAGGAAGATATGTTTGGTGAGACACCCATTTCTGGTGCACAGTATCGCGTCATGAGCGGAGTGATGTCGGTGCATTGGTGACAAACAGCCAGTGTGTCAAAGGGCTTCCAGGCGCAGTTACCACTTGAGCATTCGAATTGTAGGGATGCCGCGGGCCTGTTGTTCTCCGCGAACAAGCCATTGTAAACCGCTGCCTTTAAAGGAAGAATAGGTACAAAGCCAGCTAAACAATATCAGCGAATTACTTCGTGGTGTTGTTCAAGATACTCACTATTACTTGTGTTACCGGGCAACGCGCCGGTGAAGTTTAGTGCTCGAGGAATGATAGCTCCCACATCGCTCTCGACGGTTCGTATGTTGTACGTTGCTATTTGCTGTGCAAAGGGCCCAAGAGCAAGACCGATGATAGCGACGGTCGCTCCAAAAGACCCGAGCATTCTGAGAGACAGAAGTGTTAGTTGTTTAGTACAAATACCTGAATAAGATGTACTTACCCTCCCCTGGCTTTTACCAGTAACTTGAGAGCACCCCAGGTACCACGACTTGCTTCGTCAAATGCCTCAATGTCAGACAGTGGAGTTGGCGTTTGTTTGAACCGAATCCACTTTGCCTGCGAGATTCCACTCGAAAGACAGACTGACATGGTAGCATTTGCACAAGTAGCCAACAAAGCGATGAGTGCGTTCAAAGTAATGTCGTGAGGCCAGTCCGGTAGAGCACGCCCATTATACTTGAAGACGACTCCGATGATGGACGCAACAGCACCGAGAGCGACTAAGATGGCCATGATCTCGAATGCCCAAGTGCGAGCATGGGGTAACCTAGCCTTGCGGCTAGATTGTTGGCTGCTTGTCTCTGAAGTAATAGCAGTAGTGTTGGTGGATGAGCTCCAGTGTGCCAGATGCTTAACAGTTCGTGGTCCTACGGTGGAAACTGGACTTGCATGATCAAACTCATAGTTGCGATCGTCTTGCCCAAGTTCCTGGGAAGGCGGAGAGGGCGAGTTGTAGCCTTCATTAGCTGGCTCAACTTCAACAGTTGTTTGGGTCTTGGGTAAATGTTGGTAGGCCATTATGAATTAAGATTGGGAGAGGTTGGTCCCTATGCATAGGCCCAAGCTGTGGAGATAGAGAAGAGGGCTCAGCACCGACCCTGATAAGTTTAATAGATTACTCTTCTTTCCAGCTATCTTCTATGCCTTGAATTCCAAGCATGCCAAGCTACATCGAACTACTACGAGGTGTGGTAAGCTCATACTGAGAGACTGAGACTAGGCTATGCCTATCTCGCATTGCATTAGGCAGACAGAAGCTGAAGATATGGCAGCTCCAATTCGCCAACCACACTACTAGGATCTCATCACACAGGAAGCCTGAAAATCCGCCCCAATAATACGATGGGAAGTAAGCCTCAGTGATGGGCATGGTAGCACTACATAATTTATAGGGCACGAGGCTGAGCAGGTGCATCGGTAGAGATTCCAAGAGTAGTGGTACCGCAGAGTATCTGCGGCTACGTGAAGGCTTTTAGCACGCATGAGGCAACATGTCTGGATGCTACTGGCCGCCACATTTACCTATAGAAGATACTCGATACATTTAGATGGATCGTACATAGTTGGCCCCACACTTTCAGCCCCATTCTCGGCTATTACAGCTTGAACTGGTTACGCCTTCTCCCGTTTTGCAAGATAAGCCTGTGAAGTCGAAAGATAACAACGTCGAGCTGAGCCCCGTCGGGCCGGACCTAGCGTCGTGGTTGATTTGACGATGTTGGGCCGTGGTGCAGTGAGTGGATGAAGACGTAGGCATGGGCTCCGCGCAATGATGGGTTCTAGACCTTTGTGTATGCGATATCAGCTTGCGAGTTGTCGCAGCAGATAACGTTGCGCAATTCGCTCTACCTTGTGGCTCATGTGCTACCTGTACTTGAGTCGTTATAATGACGGGTACTGTGTACGATTAACGCATGGGTAACGCAAAGTGACAATTAGGACCGATATACGACCAAACGTGACTGATCTTGGCTTCAAGATTGATGTATTCCGACTGCTTACTATAATTAAATCATTGACTCGGTCGTGAGATATTTAGGTAGACCTTCTTTTGATTCATATCCTACATCTAGAATGGAACTGATCGCCGAAAGCTGAATATCGAACAACGGCGCAGCAGCATTCACCGAAAAGGTTTTCCGTTCCTCGTAGTGTTACTAAAAATGGGGCTAAATGAGCACGGTTGGAACTACAGTAAATACCAAGATTAAGTGACGTGCCTAGTCTATAGTTCTAATATCCTTAGTGTAGTGATTAAGTCATACAACAATCTGACTCGATATACTGCCCATCTTCTAGATCACTCACACAGACACTTGATTCAAGTGCAACTATGTAGCCATCTATTACATCCACTTCGATAGCTTCACTGCCATTGCCGAGGTACAAGCCCCACATCACCCCACATCTCTATTCATCATTCCGGGGAAGCAATGTAAGGCGGGCCATTACAATGTTAATAACGAAGTATTCTGTAAATAATAAATCTTTCCTTCAAAGCTTCCTCAAGCAGCATGCACGCATTTCCACAATAACCATGTCCTCAAAACCAGATGAACTTCGCCATACCACACTGAACCAAACCCTCCGCGGAAAGCTCTCCTCATCAACCCTTGAGTTTCGGAACCTCAAATACGCATGCATACAAGGACGATACCAGGATCCAATACCCAACTATGAGCCGTTGAAAGAAGGACCGGATGGCGTGGTAGACGCCACTCACTTCGGCCCATCATGTCCCCAGCATCGCGGAGCACAGGCCTGGGATCTAACGCTGACTGGCGACGCGATTCTCGAGTGCTCAGAAGGCCAGGGCCCGACAGAAAAAATGGACGAATTCGAGTGTTTGCAGTTGAATATCACGGTGCCCAGGTCTGTTCTCAGTACCGGAACGACAACCGGACGTCGATTGCCAGTCTTCGTCTGGGTCCACGGAGGAGGCCTTAGCATGGGGTCCAATAACTGGCCGCAGTACCAAATGCGGCGATTCGTGGAACGCAGCATCGAAACTGGAAAACCTGTAATTGGGGTGGGTATCCATTATCGCGTCAACATCTTTGGCTTTCTGGCTAGTAAGGATATCGCGTCTGCTGGTAACATGGGGTATAAAGATCAAGTGCAGGCATTCCGGTGGGTCAAGCGACACATTGCGGGATTTGGAGGCGACCCGGGTAATGTTACAGCTGCGGGGGAATCTGCAGGTGGGATATCGCTCTCAACGTTGCTTTGCGCCAATGTTGCTGGAGATGGAGGATTGTTTGAAAGAGTAGTTGTCATGAGCGGTGAGGCGACACTGCGAAAATGGCGGAACAGATGGTGGCAGCAGAAGATGCTGGAAGACCAGTCTACGTATTTGAAGCTGAACAGAGGGGATGTTGAGAGCAGGAAGAGAGCGCTGCTGGAGATGGATGCTGAGGAGCTTGCTCAGAACATGCCACTAGCACAGCATTTTACTGCAACTGTTGACAATGAGTTTCTAACGGAGAGAGTCTCCATAGCTTCCTTGAGTGACGGGCAGAGCGCACTGCACAAACCTTCCTGGTGTAAAGAGTTCGTCATAGGAGATACAGCACATGATGGGCTTGTTCTGAAGACTAGGGTTCTCGACCCACCCGGTGCGCTGAACAACCTCCGGCAAGCATGTACGAAGTGTCTCACGACATCCGAATCGCAAAAGCTGCTAGCTGCGTATGGCTTAGACAGTCCTTTGCCAAGGAAACAAGAGAGCGAACGCTTACTCGAGCTGGTCAGTGAACTGCGGTTCTACTTACCAGCATTAGCAGCATACCGGGGCTGGAAAGCTAGCTCCCTACCGAAATGCGCTTCGAGGTACCACTTCCATGTTCCCAATCCTATCAAAGGCCCGTTCAAAGGCCTTTCCTCTCACGAACTGGACGTCGTGCTACTCTTGAATAACTTCGAAGAGCATCTCGATGAGCATAGTCGAGGGGTTGCACGAGCGATGCAGGACCAGTTCATCAAATACATTAATGGCGAGGGGTGGGTCAAGCGCGGCAAACTTATAGTGTTTGATAGTAATGGCGTGACGGAAGTGGATGAAGAGCAGTACGATGCCGTATATCGTAACGGGAGAGGCGCTATATTGGAAGATATCGAGATGGACAAGTTATGGCGGCTTGCTGACATGTGGCAAAACGTACGGCAAGAGGAAGAAGAGTTTGAACTTCGTTGTAAGTCGAAGTTTTGATGCAAAAAAAGTAGCGCAAATCATGTTGAGATTGACAGCAACACTTGACTGAGGAGCTAGGAAAAGACTGGGGCGGGTCGAAGTTAATTTCACGAAGCGTGATGAACCAACACACACTTGAAAGGCGCGTTTGTAGTAATGTGTGTGTATTTATCAACATGCCATAATTCAATCAATGGTAATATAATTTTTTGACCAGAACCAATGCGCCGCCCAAGCTTATGCCTTGAAGAAAAGCTTCTATGCTACATCAACAAACCCTCTCTTTTTCCTGTTCTTCTCCTCCTCTAGTTTGTCTACATCTTCCCATCTCACCAACTGTGCCTCATCCACCCTCTCGCCAACGAACCTCATGGCTGCAACATTGAACCCAATCAGGTCCTTATTACCCATCAACGTATTACGGAGGTCGTTACGCATTCCCTCAATCACAGTTTTCAGCTCTCTGCTCGCAACAATCTGCTTTTGATGTGTCTTGAGCATGAAAAACAGGACGCGACAGGTCAGGGTAATGTTCCACTGCTTGCGCACCCAGATGGCCAGGAATGTAAAGAGAGCGGGTAGTGAGGAGAAGGGCAAAACAAGTAGTGCATCATGAAGTTGAGCGGCAGGAATCTTGGAGATAGTGTTGAGGACATGGCGTTCGGCGGATATGTTTCCTAGAGCGAGGAAGAGAGGATCGCGCTGTGGTGGCGCAATCTTAGGGTTGGACTTCTTTTGGATCTCCCAGTCACGAACGATTTCCAGGTCTGCAACACCTAGATCCAAGGCTTCTTGGATGCGTTCACCAGCTGTGAGGGTAGTGATGGTTTGTTTGCTGGCGTCGACTGCTTCGGCGCGTTCACCGTTGGGGTCGTCTTCGTCATCGAGGTTTGCCGCAAGCGTCTTTTCGTACATTTCTTCTAGTTCTCTTTCCCTCTCTTCTTCCAAGAAGATGGGCTCATCTGACCTTGTCCAAATGCGAATGCTCTTGTCATGACTGGCTGTAACAATAAAGTCACCTGTCCGCGCGACAGTCATCGCCCAGATCTCGCCGTGGTGGCCCTTGAATTTCTGAATCTGCTGGAATTTGTCGCCGTCCCAGCTCTTGATTGTCCTGTCTTTACTGGCGCTAAAGAGAATGTGGCGTTCCTCACCATCGACTGGGTGTGGAATAAAGGAGATCTGCATAATGCTGTCCTGATGACCGAAGAGTGCTTTATGGCAGTCTCCAAAGTCCAAGCCCCATATACGCACGTTTTTGTCAGCAGAACAAGTAGCGATGAGTTTGCTATCGCTGGAGATGGACATGTTGAGTACAGGCAGCTTGTGGCCGTAAAGATTGAGAAACAGCTTCAACGAGTCCACAAAGAAGACTTTGACGGTATTGTCGAGGGTGGCGACGGCCAGTAACCGTGAATCAGGCGAAAATTGCACGCTCAGAACGTCGTCGTTGACCTTGAGAATGCGGGACTGAATGAGCTTGAGACGAGGTGTTGTTCGCTTGGTTCCTGGTATCTCTTCTTGAACAATTTCAAAGTTCCAGAACTTGACCGATTTGTCGGCACTTCCAGTGATGAGAGACTTGCCGTCAGGGTGCACCTGCATAGTCCATACAGCTCCTTCGTGCGCGGAAATCTTGTCGAGCAGTGTGGACGCTGCGATATCATACAGCTCAATGTCGCCGTCTTTCGTTCCTACGACAACTATCTTGTCTCCTGGAAGGAATGCGCAGCAGAGAGCGTACCCACACTCAAGCGTGCGTAAACAATTTTGTGTCCTCACATTCCAGATCTTGAGGCCTCCGCTTGATGCGGATGCTAACATGCGGTCATCTGAGCTAAGTGCGAGCGCTCGCACGTCGTTTCTGTGCCCAGAGAGTTCGACAGCCAATGTTCGCGAGTAATCAGGTGTTTCCTCGCTCTTTGACTTGCTTTTTTGCGGCACTTCGTAGACATCGATGAGGTTGTTGTTGGTTCCGACAAGAAGCTGCAGCTTCTT
>JAODYC010000033.1:159899-170734 GCA_026262405.1 Curvularia hawaiiensis
CTTCCTCTTCCTCTTCCTGATCAGGCTCTTCCTGACCTCTTCTGGAGTCTTTATGCGCCAAATCTCGACAGCTTTCTCCGCACCATGCACCGCGATGTAGTCGGCTTTCGAGTAGAATGAGATGCCCTGTGTTCTGTCCTTGCCCTGTCGGTATAGGATGCCCCTTGGGGTGAGATATTCCAAGTCTGCTGCTTCACCAATCTTTGAGCTGGCTTTTCGCAAGCCGGCTTGGTCGATCGCCCACACCTTGAGCTCGCCATCGTTGCCGGCTGTGATACAACCGCTACCATCTGGCGAGATCCCGAGCGCCCAGCACTCTCCGTTGGTTTGCGCTATGTGTGTCTCGATGCAGTGTTGGGTGGTGACATCCCAGATCTTAATCAGCGCATCCTTGCTAGTGGAAAGCAGGAACGCTTGGTCCGGGTCCATGTCGACATCTTCGTCGCCCGCGCCATCTTCTTGTGGCGCATTTTCGGGGTGAACAAAGTGCAGACCTGTGATCTGACCCTTGTGCCCTCTCAGTTTGAACAGGCCTGTTTCCGAGACCAGGTCCCATATGATGATGTCTGTGTCCTTGGAACCACTCGCTAATCGAACTCCCGTTTGGTCAAAAGCAAGGACTGTGACTGCCGACTTATGTCCGTTAAAGCTGATGATGACGGTCGACGTTCGCGCATCCCAAATACGGATACTTCCATCTGCGTAGCCAACGGCGAAAACATCTGGGTCCACCTCGCTTCGGCGAATGACGGTGACTTCTTCAGTGCATGAGTTGTCGCGCCATCTGCTTACAAGCTCACTCTTCTTTATATCCCAGCACAGGACCTCCTCGTTCGCGGCGGCGTATGCGCGCCCAGCACCAGCCGGGCGATTGGAGCCTGGCTGGGTCAGGCCTTCCGGAGTCCAGACAATGTTCGAGGTCGCAGTTGCGACCACACCGAACGCGTCGGTCTGCTCATACTTGCTGTGTGAAGGTCAGCAGAAGCTTTGCATGAGTTGCGCTACAGATGCGCATTACCTATAAGATTTGACCATGATTTGCCGCGCTCACAAAACAGCCTAGTAATATGTAGTACAGGTTATCTCAATGGTGTTAGGCGCGATTGTCTCTGCTCATGGCGCTCGTAACGAAATATGTGCGCGTATGCGCCGGTGGTGATTGTCGAGATACAAGTTCGCATGGTTCTGGAAACTTTTTAGACAAGGGCCTGACCCCACGGCTGGCGCTAGGCCCACCTTCCAGCATCACTACAGCACACCTCCGTCCTCCGCATCACCGCCCGACTTGAGAGCTCCCCGCCCGACAACACCAACACTTCCCCACTCCCTACGAGAAGCTGCAATCGCCGCCATGCTTCTTCTCGACTACCAGAACGTTCTCATCGAGTCCCTACTCAGGGACCGTGTCAATGGGTATGCCGTGCCCCGCTGCCTCCCGCTCCGCTGCCAGGTAGCTAACAGCACACAGAGGAGCCCCAGCCAACATTGACCAGGTCGTCTCCGACTTTGACAATGTCACTTTCCACATCTCAACCCCGGAGAGCAAAACTAAGATTCTCGTGTCGCTGCACATCAAATGCTTCAAGGAACTCGTCCAGTACGGTGCGCAATCTGTTTTGGAGCGCGAGTATGGGCCGTACATCGTGGAACCAGAATCTGGATACGACTTCTCTGTTCTCGTAGATCTGGAGAACTTGCCAGAGGATCAGGGTGCGAATGATCCTGCATGAGCAAAGGAAAGTGCTGACGGTGTGCAGAGGCTAAGGATGATCTGGTGCGCCGCGTAGCCCTCCTCAAGCGAAACGCAATGGCCGCACCTTTCGAGCAGGCTTTCGACGAGTTCCACCAGCTCCAAGAGGAGGCTTCCAAATACACATCCGAGTCAGCGCCGCAAGGTGTGAAGGAGGGTGGTGATGTACGCGCAATCCACTACCGAGAAGAAGAGGCCATTTACGTCAAGGCCAGCCACGACCGTGTCACCGTCATTTTCTCAACCGTGTTCCGGGAAGAGACGGACAGGATATTTGGAAAGGTTTTCCTCCAGGAGTTTGTCGACGCAAGGCGGAGAGCTATCCAAAACGCACCCCAAGTGCTGTTCAGGAACGACCCACCACTCGAGCTGCAGGGCATTCCCGGAGTCGACACATCCGGCTCCGCCGACATTGGCTACATCACCTTTGGTATGTAGGCCTGCAGTGAGACATGTTCATGGCTGTGTATAGCTGACTGATGTAGTTCTTTTCCCTCGTCATCTCACAAACCAACGCCGAGCCGATGTCATCTCACACATCCAAACCTTCCGCGACTACTTCCATTACCACATCAAGGCTTCCAAAGCTTTTATCCACTCGAGGATGCGCAAGAGGACTGCCGACTTCCTTCAAGGTATGCCTGCCACATGTATGTTCTTGTTGAGCTTGTATGCTGACATGTCTAGTCCTCCGCCGAGCTCGACCCGAGTCGGAAGAGAAGGAGCGCAAGACGGCCAGTGGTCGTACATTCAAGGTGCAGGCGTAGGTCAAGTTGTAAGACAATATTCGAATACAACTCGACATTTCCAATGCAATAGTCTCGTGTGACCACATACTGTTTTAGTTTAGATGGGGTTGTAGCATGCCAAGTCTGCTGAGACAATATCGCAGCATGGAACATGACTTTCTTCTAAAAAAAAACCACCCCATACAAATCACGAATTACATGAAATTCCCAACCATCTATAGTCATCGATTCTATGTAAGTTTAAGCGGTAGAAGAAGTTTCTAGTTGGAGAAAGCCATGATTACTGGATTCTTAGCTGATTGGATCAGTCTCCTACGGAAAGGTATATCCCAATCTTCCTTAGGCCGTATTGACAGTTTTGTCAGTACACCCTAGAGTTTGCGAGAATACAGACCCATCACTCAGACAGAACATATGATGGAGAGAAGCTTGTCAGCTATATATCTTGTTCTCATGCGGGTATGCAATATACGGCTTACCTTGACTGATCGTTCACTACTCTACACGCTCAGTACTAAAAGGCGGAATGATAAAGAGTGAGAAACTGAAAACAATCTCCATAGTGTTTCAATTATGACGGATATGCATCGTGAATCCTACTCGTAGAAAAGCGTATCACACAATTAGTATGAATGTGAAGGTAGTACCATTACGTGACTAAACCGTGTAGGGACTAGTCTACATCGCGATAGTTCCAGCGAAACGCGTCCCTCCATAGTGTAAACCCCGACTTTCGGCCAACTAGCCAACCCCACCCTGCTATTTCACAATGTCTGAAGCAACAAGACCAAAATACGATAATCTCCCAGGCATTGATACGGCGCCGGACATCTATGAGACCCCAGAGCTTGCAGAAGATGTGTCCACAATACAAGCTTCAACTGCAGTCTCCGAGTCAGATGCTGAGGACGACAACGACGACGACGACGACGACGACGACGACAATGACGATTCGGCGGTTCGCCGCCAACGTTTGCAGCCCGACCAGGCTCGCAATCGGTTTCAGCCCGCTCGAGTAGACGCGCGCGGGGTCGACTTCTCCGACAACATCACGGCACAACGCCAGTCCTATCGCACATCTACACGACGCCAGCGACGGCGGGGCGAGATAATAGGCGACGACAGCGATGAAGAGGAGGAGGGTTTTGCACAGAAGCTCCTCAGAATCAAACGCGAGTTGGCGGCGCTAGAGGATGAGTACGAGCGAAACGTCGAGAGCGGGGATAAGTCGAAGATCGAAGAGCAGGACCCCAAGGAGATGATGGAAATGATAGCCAGCAAGGTCGACACGATTTATGCTGCACACAAAGGTGGCGCCCGGGGTGCACAGGCGATACTCGATCGCACCGTACAGAAATTCGACAGCTACAAGCCGTTTGATCCCAGTCCCAAAATCAGCAAGGCCATTGCGAACCAGCCGCCATTGCCAGGGACACAAGTACAAAAGAGCCAATTAGAATTCGTGTTGAACCAGGCGGCCGAGTTCGACAGGCGTATAACACAATTGGAGGGCAGCCTGGGTTTGAACGGAAATACGATGCCCGAACTAAGCGATCACACGCCCTTCCCAGTGTCTACCACCCTTACGCGGTTAGAGCAGACCCTTGGCTTGGTCGGGGATGCCGCATCAAACAACCTCGATACAGTGACGCAAAATATAAAGAAGCTCACGGCAGAGGCAGAGCACTTGAAGGAAGTGCGGCAGGAGGCGGCAGAAGCTGGCACGGGCTCGAGTGACGGCAACGCAGCTGCCTACCCCGATCAAGAAGCGAAGATCAACGCCTTGTATGGCACGTTGCCTTCTATTGAAAAGCTGTCGCCTATCCTACCGCTAGTCCTCGAACGGTTACGCACGCTGCGACTTGTACATACAAGTGCTTGGCAGGCTGATGAAGTCTTGACGGAGCTAGAACGCCGACAGTCGGCACAGGAACAAGAGATCAAGAAGTGGGGGCAGCAACTAGAGATTCTCGAGAAGGACATCAAAAAGGCCGAGACAAGCATGGTGAACAACATCAAGACAGTCGGGGATGATGTCAGGATGCTGGAGGGGAAGATGGCCAAGCTGCTCTCGACGAACCAGGACAACTAACATGCGCTGTGGTAGAGAGCGGCAACCAATGCGAATCCCTCTCTGTCTTGAAATCGTCAGCTATGCACCTCTTGGCACTGCGGAATGCGTACCCGGTCACGCGCCGTCGATCATGTTCATATACCCACTAGATAGTTGTGTCCTTTGTGGCCATACAACGGGACGCATTACCCGCACTTGCAGATCCAGCCCTTTGGAAGTAGGTGAAAAGATAACATGTGTATACCAAAGTTGAAAGGTCGGGAAACTATCGACAGTTGCCGTCGGCGGAAGCAAGCGGCCAGCCAACCGGAGCACATGGCGCTCCGCAGCCACCTAGCTGTAATACTTCCATCGCTTGCCGCCCTGCAGCCGTAGGCCGTTGTTCGTTGGTACGGTCGTCATTATCGGTAAACATGAGGGGAAAACACCCACCCAGGGCGACAATCATCGCCAGGTGGCTGTATAGAGGTAGGTGGATCGATTGTGGTGTGAGGGCGATGGCGTCGGCGGTTGCGAAAAGCTTATGCCGACCAAATTTATCTTCAACCAGCTTCCTCCTCCATCGCCTCCACACCCAACTTGAATCCGCCTCGCTATCTTTTTCGAGCTTGTCGCTGTAGTCACAATGGGCAAGCGCAAGAACGAAGCGCCTGCCAATGGCATGGCGAAGAAGAAGAGGGCCATCTCAGACGATGAGGCGCATAAGAACTTCCGCGACGGTCTCTTTGACGGCAAAGTGCTTGAGGCATATGTCAACGAGTACGCTCAATCGCAGCCGTACGCAAGCACCATAGCATTTGCCATTAGTCCTTTCTGACAGAGCCAACAGCTACAAGCATGCCGTCATTCAGAACCTTGTCAATGACACGCTCTTACGCAACGTCCGCAACGAAATCCGCGAGCACATCCATTTTACACCAAAGGAGACGGATATCTACAAGATTCACCAATCTGGTGATCTTGCCAATCTTGATGGCCTCGATGATTCGGCGCTCAAGCGCCTGCCGTCGCTCCTCACACTTCGCGATTCACTCTACTCTTCTGCGTTTCGCAAGTACCTATCCTCGATAACTGGATCCGGGCCACTGAGCGGTGTCAAAACGGATATGGCTGTGGTAGGTGGCGTGTATCAGGATACAAAGAAATTGTGCTAATTTCACGGCAGAATGTTTACACTCCAGGATGTCATTTGCTTTGTCACGACGACGTCATTGGAAGCCGTCGTGTGAGCTGGATCCTGTATCTGCTCGACCCCGATATCGAATGGAAAGCCGAGTGGGGTGGTGCGTTGCGACTATACCCAACACAAGACCTTGAAACACCAGATGGCGACAAAGTCAAAGTACCGCAACCAGATTTCTCTCTGTCAATTCCACCTGCGTGGAACCAGCTATCCTTTTTCACAGTACAGCCTGGTGAAAGCTTCCACGATGTCGAGGAAGTTTACAGACGAAGCGCTGAAGAGAAGGCGGAAGAGGATGGTGGGCGCATCCGCATGGCCATCAGTGGCTGGTTTCACATCCCACAAGAAGGGGAAGATGGCTACGAGGAGGGTCTTGAGGAAAAGCTGGCTGAGAAAAGTTCACTCGCTCAGTTGCAAGGAGGAAAGGCCGATATCTTCGATGAGCCTCAACCCCATTGGGTCGAGAACCCATACTGGGAAGAACAGGCAAAGCAGGAAGACGACGAGCTCACAGAGGATGAGATTGACTTCCTTATCAAGTACATCAACCCGAACTATCTTGTCCCAGATACCGTGGAGGAGCTCTCGAAAATGTTCTCTGATGAGTCCTCTGTACGACTTGCACAGTTCCTATCCAACAAGTTCTCGGCAAGGCTGCGAGAGTATCTTGAATCAAAGGACCACGAAGCGGTGCCTAGCCTACCTACCAACCCACACCACAAGGAATCAACAGTTGGTGTTGCACGCCCACCGCACAAGCACCGTTTTCTATACCGCAAGGCCGTTCAACCCATACCAACGACACCATATCCCGAAAACGATGGTATGACGCCATACGATGACCTTGTTGACATTCTCTTCCCTCACCCTGCCTTCATGAAATGGATTTCGCTCGTTACAGGCATCACACTGACAAAGAGCAACATCTTTGCCCGTCGATTCCGCCGTGGTCTCGACTACACGCTGGCCACTGCCTACGAGGAAGAAGACCCCCAACTTGAAGTATGTCTCGGCATCACACCCTCACGCGGCTGGGGCGACGAAGATGAAGAGCCCGAGGAAGCTGCTGCCGTCGAGGAAACCTCGCAAAACGGCAAATCCAATAAGAAAAAGAAGACCAAAGCCAGCAGTAGCAAGGAGAAGCAGCCCGAACAAACCAAGCCCGAAGAGGTCGGCGGCTACGAAATGTATATGGCTGGTGAGGACGACGCCGAGCCCAACACGTCTTCAGAACCCTCGACTTCGACCGGTGCTGGCCAGCGCCGCAAAGCAAAGGCGGATCCTGCTATTTACAAGTCAGCTGCTGACGACGAGGATGACGGCATCCTGTTCAGCCAGCCTGCGGCCTGGAACAATCTGGCCATTGTCTTGCGTGACAGAGGCGTGTTGAGGTTCACAAAGTATGTGAGTAAGAGTGCGAAAGGAGATCGGTGGGATGTTTGTGCCGAGTATGGGGTTGAGTTTGGGGAGGATGAAGACGACGACGATGAAGAGGGAAGTGAAGGCAGTGGGGATGACGAAATGAAGGACGAGTAAGGGTGCAAGAAAGATTGGGTCGTGTCTGAAGATGTCTTTGTTGGACAAGGTATTATGAAAGTTACGAATGTGATGTATCCTTTGCTGTTGATTGTGTTGGTTCTGATGGCAATGAGGTTGTAGTTGGAGAAAACCTAATGACGCTCACTTGGTATGTTCTACAAAAGCGAAATGGAACGGATAGGGTAGTGGTAAAATAATGATTTTGATCGATATAAATGCTTCTTTGTCACCGTATAACCACTCTAACTCCCCAGCACACATATATCTACCTCCGTCGAAACTTCGACTTCCCAATCACCGGCCTCTTCACAACGCCATCTCCATCCTCATCCTTTTTCTTGCCTGTCCCCGGCTTCCTGACCACAGGCCCGCTCTCTTCCTCCGCAATCCTCCTCTCCTCCCTCTCCTTATCCAGCGCCATCTGCCTCTCCAACTCCGCCTTCTTGTTAAACTCCGTCTCGACAATGCGCTTGTCGCGCGCCGAGTAACCCTTCTCCTTGATGGAGTAAAACACGGCGCCCAGGTCGGCGAGCCAGTGGGGATCGACGGCGGTAACGCACGACATGTACTCCTTGGATGTGAGGATGAGTTCGTGGTAGACGACGTAATCGGGGAGGTAACCCAAGCCATAGAGGGCGGATGTAGGATGTAGCTGGATGGTGACCGAGGTGCGGAGGTTGATGTATTCGCCGATGCCTTTGACTTTGGCGGCTTGATGGTAGTAGCCTGAGCAAATGCACTTGCGGATTATGTCCCAGTCGGTACCGCAGGAGATGAGGGGCATTTTCTGCTTGCCCATGATGTCGAGGATCTGGTCGCGGATTTCTTTGGCGCGACGCAGCGCTTTGGGGTGCAGGAAGTGCCGGATGCACCAGCCGTCTGAGTAGCCGTTTACTTTCCACTGCGTGTATACGTGCAGGAGGGTGAGGTGATCGGATTCTGGAACAAAGAACTTTTCGCGTGCGGCGTCGGATTCTTCTTGTCGTTCTTTGGGGCGGTAGAAGACGGAGGGAACGGAGAGCATGGCGACGATTGTTAGCATTTCTTCGCTGCACTCATATTCTGTGGCTGTTATGATGAGTTTGGCGAGAGAAGGGTCCATAGGGAAGGCCGTCATGGTACGGCCCAGGTCGGTCAAATTGCCAATGTTGTCGAGTGCGCCAAGGGCCCAAAGGTCGAAGAGCGAGGTGGTGATTGTATCTTGGGGTGGTGGATCCATGAAGTCAAAGTCGAGCAAGTCTCGCACACCGAGCGATTTCAGAAGCAGAACAGTATTGGCAAGGTTTGTGCGCTGAATTTCCGGTATCGTTTGGATATAGAATTCATCTCTAAATGCTCTTTCAGTGTATAGATGGAAGCATTTTCCAGGACCCGTGCGCCCAGCACGCCCAGCGCGTTGTGAGGCGTTTGCTTGGGAGATTGGCGTGATTTGAAGCGTATCCATGCCCATCTTGGGGTTATAGACTTTGAGCTTTGAGAATCCCGCATCGACAACATACATGATACCGTCAACGGTCAAACTCGTTTCAGCAATGTTGGTTGCCACAATGACCTTTCGCACGCCTGGTGCAGCTCTCTCAAAGATCTTTGCTTGCAAATCAGCAGGCATCTGACTGTAGATGGGAAGGATACTGAGTTTTGGCGGATCATTCAGCAACTTGAGTCGCTCCGCGACAAGCTCACAGGTGATTTCAATATCCTCTTGACCTGTCATGAAGACCAGGATATCGCCGGGTCCTTGTGAGACATGGATGGCCAAGACTTGCTTGACAGCACTGTCGACATAGTCTTCGCATGGTGATCGTGAATACTGAATGTCTACGGGGAACGTTCGTCCTGGGATGATGAATTCCGGAGCCCCTCCGTAGAAGCGCGAGAATCGATCTGCGTTCATAGTGGCCGAGGTAACAATCAACTTGAGATCCCGTCTTCGAGCCAGGACCTTTTTGAGAAGACCCATCAGCACATCAGTATTCAAAGCTCTCTCGTGTGCTTCGTCCATGATGATGCAAGAGTATTTGTCCAGATCAGGCTCAACCAATGATTCTCGAAGTAAGACACCATCAGTCATATATTTGATCTTGGTTTCTTTGCTAGTGCAATCTTCGAAACGAATCGCATATCCCACCAAGCCACCCAGGTTAACTTCCATTTCTTCGCTCACACGTTTCGCAACACTCATGGCTGCTACACGGCGTGGTTGTGTACAGCCGATAAGTCCATTCTTAGCGTAACCGTCCTCATAGAGGAACTGGGTCAACTGGGTAGTCTTTCCCGAGCCGGTTTGACCAACGACAATAATGACTTGGTTGTCTCGGATTACACGAAGCAAGTCTTCTCGTACTGCAAAGGCTGGGAGGTATTGCCTCTGCTCCCTGAGTGTTTTGCTCTTACTGAAAGCGCTTGCACCTTCCTGCTTGCTGAGATGTTGTGCAAACTTGCTGCCGCCCTGTTTGTCTTCTTCTTCAGGCGCGGGCGCAGCACTGTCGGTGTCTTCTTCCTTGATGCCCATGATGTTTCCCAATGTAGTGCCCTTTGCACTGGTGGCTTCCTGCGTCTGCTTTTGTCGTTCTTTTTGTTGCCGCTTTTCCTTCACCACACGACTGCCGCGCCGACTGAAGACTGCCATATCGCTCTGAGGGTCTCGCACCGCCGGAACTGGGTCGATTTGCTTGGTGAAGACAGTCTTCCCATCCAAAAACGGTGGCCTGAGCTCGTGTACGAGGATGTGTACGCGCATACTCTCTTCATCATCGTCAAAGTCATCGTCAAAGTGTCTTCTTTGGGCGACACCGGATTGAAGCATTCGATTTGTCTCCCATGCATCGACATCCTTCTGCTTTTGCTGTGCCCGCATGCTCGCTCGGTTGTTCTGCTTCTTTTCTGTCAAAGCAGCCTCTCGTTGCGCATCAAGCCATGAGCTCTCAGTGCCACCAAAGGGGTTATGTGTATCGTCGCCAAACGTATGCCCGTTCTCCTCACCGCCGTACCAATCGCGGTCCAGGGCCATTGAGTCGAAGTCGTCCACCAGAGGCTCGGGGCCCTCAAAAGACTCCTGGGATGGATTCGCGCCATTTTCGTTAGCTTTGGGTGTATGCGCGCGGGAAGACGCGGGCTTGTTTGGTTTGCGAAACTTTGGACGAGGCGCGATTGAGTATTCTTCGGGGTCGAGCTTTCGCCTCTTTGGACTGTGACTGCGTTCCATGCTGATTGCCGCGACTCGAAAGGCTGCTTCTGGGAAGAACGTGTATGCTGAAGGGCGTGGGAGACCCCGTGGTGTTGTGGGTGATGAGATGGCGGGAAAGTTGATGCTCGGAGGTCCGCAATTATCGATAGGGAACGCGCTTCGGCCAATCGTTGCGGGGCGCCCAAAATTATTTCCTACTTGTAAAAAAGTTCCCCACGCAACTTGCGCTCTCGCTGCAAGCATTCTCTTTTCATAACACCACAATGTCTATGATCACAGCAACAACATGGGTGCCGCGCGGCTTCGCAGCACCCTTTCCTACCCGGTATCAATTTGACGAGGAAGAGTACGAC
>JAODYC010000033.1:178144-200026 GCA_026262405.1 Curvularia hawaiiensis
GGACTGATCAAATCCGCTTGATCTATTAGATCAGTAGATGGATCGAAACATATACTACTACTTCTACTTTCCCTAGCCCTGGTCAGTTGATTAGACTGATCTCTTGGTCTTATCTAGTCTGATCAATCTGACCAGATTCGACTTGATCCAGATCAGGTGATCAGGTCAATGATCAGATTAGGCATCAATATGGATGGGTTGCCACAGCAAGCTATTCCTATATCAACCAAGCCTAGTTGTTTGAACTGCCAAGTAGAAACTCGAGGAACACACACCCTGAAGGTACACTGGATCTTCCGATCTTTCTTCACCTTTCCTGGCCGAGTTCAGCCCCCATCCCAGACGTACGAAGTAGCTGGACAGTTTTGATCCATTGTCATGGAAAGTACGCCATTGTTGAACAGGGAGCGGACTAGCCCAGTTCCACCCGTGACGGCGCCGCAGCCGCAGAAACTGCGGACCCTGCTGCTCGTCACACTATCCGTTCTGGCCATCGATTTTGGAGGTGCTTTGGCCTATCCGCCCAGCATCGCAATCTACGAATCAATCATTTGCCACGGGAACCACAACGAATCGTCCTGCAAATCGGCCCCTGTTCAAGCAGAGTTAGCCCTTGTCACAGGCGTCAAGGACACTGTTGACCAAGTCCCTGGTCTCCTTCTAGGTCTCCCTTATGGGCTCGCAGCCGATCGCATTGGGCGCCGGCCGATTCTTCTGCTCTGTCTGTCAGGCCTCCTGCTCCAAGAGTTTGCTATACGAGCTATCTGCTGGTGGTCCTTCCTGCCTTTACGCGCTGTGTGGGCTACACCACTCGCTCAAATACTAGGTGGTGGCCCACAAATTGCAACGTCACTAGCGTATGCCATCATCGCCGACGTAGTCTCCCCAGAAGAACGGTATGTTGGCATTTATATCTGTGCTTCTAGAATCTAGGTTGACAAAGATGCGCAGAACATCCTTTTTCTTTCTTTTGGCAGCAGTGATTCTGGCTAGCGAAATCCTCGCTTCTCCAGCCAGCGCACTTTTAATGTGGAGGAATAGCCCCTGGCTCCCCTCTCTAGTAGGCATTGCGATACAGAGTGTTGGTGTTATGGCGGCATGCGGGTTACCGGAAACATTGGCGACGTCAAACACTTCTTGCCGCGAAAGCTGTGGCCAGATGGATTCTGATGCGAATCTCAACACCAGCTCCAGTCTCGAACTGAACTCCACCAATGTTTGCATTTTCGTGGCTCTGTTCTTCGCTAGCATAGGCAAACAAGCGCTTCAACTGGTCATCCAATATGCATCACTTCGCTTTGGATGGAGTGTTGCCGAAGCAACTTTGCTCATCCCTCTCAAAGGCATTATCACTCTTGTGACTCTGCTGGTTCTGTTACCTAAGCTCTCAGACTGCTTGAGTGTGCGCATGTCGACGTACCGCAAGGACCTCTACGTCGTTCAAGGTAGCTCATGGATGCTTACACTGGGTGCTATCTTGATGGCTATTGCTCCCGACCCAGTTGCTTTCGCTACAGGAATCAGCCTACTCGCTTGCGGCTGGGGGTTCTACTCTTCTCTTCGAAGTCTAGCCATAGATGTGGTTGAACCAAGTTGTGTTGGGACTGTAAGCACTGCTATAGCCATGGTGCAGAGTTGTGGTACTATGGTATCAGGGCCACTTATTTCATCGGCCTTTCGGTATGGACTTTCTGGGGATCTCATATGGCGCGGTCTCCCATACATGGTCGCAGCGGGGTTTTTCCTTGTGACAAGCGGCTTGGTACTCTGTATTCCGCATCAAAGGCCAGCAAGTATATTGGCCGAGGAACGAGTGTCGGATGCGAGTGAGGGTGAAACAGATTAGAACAATCTTCACTCAAATCATGTCTTCTCAACGTGACAGCAGAGTTGAATATAAATTTGTTCAATTTTTTGTAATATTGTTGTCTGCAGCTCCTCGTTCGTCTACCAAATTATCACGTGAGTGTCACTCGCCACCCCTAGGCAGCATACTCTTCCCCAACTTAGCTGCTTTTGCAACTCTTCTCGCAATCACTCTTGCCACACCTACCCCTCTTGACGACTGGAACACCGCTGTCGTTGGCCCAGCATTGGTGTCTACAACCGCCAGGATGACGAGTGCAAAGCATACTGCGGATGCAGCAGGTATGTGCTACCGAACCTCCAGACTTCCACTGTTGCTACACGCTAGAGCTATTCGCTATCTTGCCTGTTCGACTGCTGTTAACATGACACTAACTGTGATTATAGAGTCACTTACTACCCCCAATGTCCCTACTGGCCTTACGTCAGAACTATCGAATGCCGGCTTTACTCCGCATGAGGACTTCGATATCTCTATCATCTGGCACAACTTAGATTCTCGGAGCGATTTTGTTACATTTCGTAAGGAGTCGAAGGGACCGATTGAGCGTATCCTAATCGATTTGGCAACAGTACTAGAGAGTGAGATGTTTACAGTTTGTAGTATGAATGCGAGTAAGCATATATTTTGTGTGACAGTAGCTTGCGGGGAGAACAAAGACGAGGGAGTTATGGACTTGGTCATGAGTGTGCTGTAATAGCTATCCACGTTCGTTCTAGGGTCGTCTATTCAGTAGTGTTGCTTTAAAATCCAAATGTGTATGTTGGCAGTCACTATCAGATAGGTCATGCTCCTTTGATTGTTACGCTACTGTCTAAGTTCGTTTACACGCTATGTCCTTGTTTAGCAAATCGCAATTATTAGTACATGCATGCAAAAATTGTTAAGACATCGCTAGAGAATCGTCAAATGTGAAGTCCATCCATCGTTACACACTGTGGTGCCATGTCGCAAACCAGGCACATTTTAGGGCTAGCTCAGTGAGGGCTCCAGATTCTTCACACTGGTCAAACCTCCAGCTACTGGCATCCTGATTTGCGCTAATAGCTTAAAGATACATGCGGAACTCGGAAACATATATCTAGTAAAACTATGAGTAGTGTCTATGGAAGATTTCTAAGAGACCATCCACCTAGTTACTTAAGAATTAATCTACTACAACCTCACGACTTTTAATTGATAAGTGCTCTCCCTCTCTCTTATCTACTATCTTAGTAGTCTACACCACCGCACTAGTTGCTACTAAGTAGACATTGGGGCTACAACACACCCGTACAACATCGTCGGGTTGCGACATTTATTCATTTTATTGATTCTTCTCTCTACCATGTCTTTAGGGTCTTTGCATATCCAGCAAGCCCTTTAACCCCTACCACAAGACATGCTGAAAAACGCCTTCCCCGTCATCAACAACAACAGAAGTATCAGTACCCTATTCCTTCCCTTCCAGCAAACAATGCAGCATAAACACCAAGTATGCTTCCCCCTTGGAAAAAAAAAGAGAACACTAACCAAAACGCCCCACTTGCACCGAAGAATGACTAACCAAGCAAAAAAGCAACGAAAACGCCTGTAAAGTCTCTAACAAAGGTGGGTCGATTGAGTGGAATGGCCCTAGTACCACTTCTTACAAATCCCGAATGCGCGCTGAAATCTTATGCCAAGAAAAAAAGCACGTAGCCGCACATACACAATGAGAGTAAACAGAGATAGAGAGATAGAGGAAAGAAAAGTAAAAGCAAGAGGAGGCAGGGAACAAGAACAAGAGAGACAAGAAGAACAGCAAAGCCGTCAACCACATGATGTGGCGGCACCACCACAACCAGCAACTATCCAGGCATTACATAAAGCTCATTTGGACTTCTTTTTCCTGGCCAAAATCCTCATCAAATTCATCTGCCCATGCGTTATGACCTAGGTCAGGTGGCGGCTCTAACGATGTGACGTGACTGTCTGTCTTGACAGAGCGGAGTGCTGGTCTTACGTCACGTGAAACGTCGTCGTCCCACGGCGATGAGGTGTCTGCGCGAGAGGGCTGTGCTGGTAGGGGTGATGGTGGGAGTGGAGACGGTGGGAGTGGGGATTTGCTCCTGGTAGTGTTAAGAGTGGTAGAACGAGGGGGTGATGGATCGCGGAAGGAAGTGTCAAAGGTCATTTCCATATGCCCTTGCTCATGCTCAAATTCGTCGTATTCTTCCCATCCGCCAGCCGTGTGCGTTCCGTTGGAAGCGGGTTTCGCTGTGCTGCTTGATGTGCCCAGACTGTCGTTGTAGCTCTTCGTCTCCCGGAGCTTTGCGTAGGGATTACTGCCTGTTTCCGAGGGAGGAACTGTAGCGATATCGATCTTCATGGGCGGGAGTGTAGATTTGATTTCTTTGATCTTGAATTCCGACTCCGCGTTGTATTCTTTGCTTTCAGCAGCGAGCCCCGCGACCTCTCTTCGTATCGCATCGATGTCGAACATGATTTGGTTTTCGGCCAATTTCGCTGGGTCCTGTTCGTGGTCGAGTTTCTTGTGGCCTGGAGGCGCGACATTCGAGTTCTCGTCGTAGACCTCCCAATCGTTCTTTGCGGCTTTCTTCTTTTTCCACCAGCTGAGCTTGCTGCCTCTTTTCTCTTTCTCCTGTGCTTTCTTCTCCAGCTCTTTTCGCGCTTCTTCAATCTCGTTGATAAGTTCACGTTGCCGCAGCTCGTGGTTGTCCGGATCTGGGTCCTCGATTTCGGCGAATTCGTCAGATTCAACAACCCACCCGACTTCACGAAGGAGCCTGGGCATTGCGGCACGGTAAGCCATATGACCAGGTACGAGCTCGGTCACGTTGATGTTCTCAATTGTGGGTACTTGCACAGGGGCAAGGCCTGCGACGCGCATAACACCACCACTGGTTGCGCGGAAGAGGTAACCTAGACATGTTAACACAACGACGACGAAGCCGAAACAGACAACATACCTAAGATCCAGTCATTGGTGGCATAACCATTGACAAATCTTCCAGGCACAACAGACCTGGCCTTGACGTAGTCATCATATTTGGCCACTGCCGGTGTGCCAAACATGTACACATTCTGCACAATACCAAACGCACCACGTTCGGCAAGCTCCTTTAGGCATGAGAAAATGACTCTCGAGCCCAACGAGAAGCCGACGAGAGTGACAGGTCTTGTTCCCAAGTTACGATCGATAAGCGAGTCTGCCAAAATTAGTCCAGCCATATCGGCTCGAGCTTGCGAAACGATCCATGGGTTATCAATCAGGTACGACAACTTTGTGAGAGCAAGTGGCAGAGTCATAGCAGACATGAGAGCTGTAAGAATGGTGCTTCCCAGAACTTGCTGCAATCCCTGTGTGAGAGCCTGAACGTTGTCAGTATATGTATCCTGCTGATCTGCTAATCACACTCACTTCAGTAGCAAGAATATTGATGGTGTCACCCATACTTCTCAGCATCTCAGGCTCCCACAGGACTGAGTAAATGTCGCCCATTATAGGATCCACAGTACTATATGGCAATCGGACGTCATCCACTTTGCCATTCATCCAACCTGCCAGTGTAATGATGAGGTGAGTCCTTTTGTTGTTGTGCAGAGGCCGATACTCGAATGTCTTCACTGCACCTGTACGCCTGTTCATCGCCCGAACACCAATCGTACTACCAGTGACGACACCAGTCGACGTGATGATGGCAGCACCTCCAGCACCCGCCAGGAAAGTGCTGGTGCCGGCCACGCCAATGGTACTAAACCCTGCTGCAAGACCAAAGCCAATGACAGGAGCAAGAAGACCTGCAGACAAGCCAATCACAAGACCGCCACCAACAGTCGCAAGGCCCATGAACGCCAACCGCTTGTTGCGCGCCCGTTTTGCTCGATTGGTCATGTGCTCATCTTCATTCCAATTCTCCTTGTCCGCCTGCTCCTGCATCTCTAGTGCATCTGTAACGCGCTTCTCAAACCGGCAACTTTCTAGCCAATCCACACTAAGGTACTGGCCAACTTGCTCGAACAGTTCCCTCGAGCGCGAATCATAAACAGAGTCTGCTATAAGAACCAAGAACAGGTCGCACAGGACAGTCCACCGCAGATCGATATCGAGGTTTTTGCTTGTTGGGAGTTGTGATGGTGATCTGACTTCTGGGTAATCATACCCGTCGTCCTGATGTTCGTCATAGGGCGGAGGTGACGATGAGTGAATATCTTCTTCCGAGCCTGGTGATGAAGATTGTTTTGACTTGGATTTTCCAGCTGGGGTTTCAGGACGAGGCGATGATACGGATGGTTCGGCGGAGGGAGTTCCGTTGACCGTTTCTGTGTCTTCTGCTACTGGATTCTTTACTCGTGCGTTCTGCATTAGTGCTGGCGTGAGGTCAGCAGGCACGACGCCGTGCTCCGACAACTGCTCAATCATGATTTGCTCAGACGCGTTGATGTCCATGTGTCCGTACAACTTGACCATGGTCTTTTGTGACCACATCTTTGTAGTTGCTGACTGTAGCTCCAGCTGTTTCTTAAGTTTTCTGTTGGTTGACTTGAACTCGGAAAACTTCTTTTCCATTTCCTTAGTAGCTAGCCGCACGAGTCCAACGTAGGCGACACGCTGTCCCTCAGTAAGAAGATTCTTGGTAGCTTGCATCTGCGAGAGTGGGTCTCTCCCTTCTTCGTCTTCGTCCGCTAGGGCAGTGCTTCTTTCTTTGAAGAGGTACGCAGTGTTATCGTCCATGCTCGTCTGCGAATCAGCGTCATCGTCCATGATAACTCTGGTATAGCCCTTAGCAGCCCCTCCGACATTCCCATAGCCGTGCATATCTTCCAGTGCCTCCACGTTCTCTTTCGCGATAAGCCGGTTATCGTCATCGTACATGTCATAATGAGCATATGAAGGCATGGTCTGCCACCCATCATCATCGTCGTCGCCCATATCCTTCTTGTCTTCCTGTTGTGATTGTGAAACTAGGTGCTGGTGCGAGTACTCGGATATGGATGCAACGTTCGCTTCGGGGCGGTGTGAATCAGCCATGCTTACGCGTTTCGAGGGCTCGGAGGTTGAGGGGGACTTTACGACTTCTGGGACATGTTGCTTGATTTCTGCAGGCTTGACCTCAGGCTGCTCCCGAGGTTGCTCTCCAGACTGCTTTCGAGACTGCTCTCCAGGCCGCTCCTGTTTGGCTGTCTCCATCGGCTCTGTTGCCGGATTGTTGGCTGGGGTTTGCGCATTGCTCTCCGCCTCGGTTTTATCCGGCACTGCCTTTGAAGCCTCTATCTTTTCGTCCTTTCCATCTGGTGTATCTTCCTTGGCCTTGGTTGCGATGGCTTGCTCTACGCTGTCATCTTTGGAAGCTACGGCATCCTCAAACTTCTCCGAGTCTGAGTCCGAGCTATCCTCGACCGGAGTTCGTGGTCGCCTTTTCCTTATGGGTAGACCGAAATCATCATACTCGACTCCTTCGTTGGCGTCTTTCTTGGCTTCCGTGGTCGCTGTACTATTTCCCTCAATCTTGGGGGTCTCGGCGGGGTTCTCGCTCATTCTGGTGGAACTACCGTAAGAGAAGCATGGAGAGACCAAACAGTGTAACGTCAATTGCGGAATGCGCGTCGTATCTTTGCGTAAGGAGTGAAAGCAAAGACCAAAGTATGCGCGACTGGTCTTGGTGCCCTCAGGGCGGATTCACGAATGCGGAGGTGCGACGGGGGTGTCGTTACCTGCCGCAGGGTACCGGATGCGAATCACTTAGCGTGGCCCGGTGCACGGCCTAAGTTCCGCGCGCAGTTCGAACTTTTTGGCGGCCATTCTAAATTTCTTGCCCGCAATCATCCACCACCCTAAAACACATCGTCGCCATGAAGTTGAAGCGCGCAAAAGTAAGGCGGAATATCTGTCAAGGATATTCGAACTTTTCGCTAACAGCAATATAGGCGTACAAGAAACAGCTCCACCAATACGAAATCAACTTTGGATTCCGCGAACCGTACCAAGTCCTGCTCGACTCGCAGATCCTGCAAGATGCATACAATTTCAAAATCGACCTCATCGCGCGCATACAGAAGATGCTCGGGGGGCAGGTGAAGCCCATGATCACGACTTGCGACATGCGACACCTCTACAACGCGAAGCCCAAGAACGAGACCCTCATATTACAAGCCAAGGAATACGAGCGCCGCCGATGCAACCACCAAGATCTAGATGAGCCACTCAGCACACACGATTGTCTGAGCTCGGTAGTAGATCCCAAAGATAATGCGACAAACAAGCATCGATATGTAGTTGCGGCCAACGATCCAGACACGCGCGCAAAAATGCGAACGATCGCTGGTGTCCCTATCATATATTTGGCCAAGTCGGTGGTACTCATGGAGTCCATGGCTGATATCACTGAACAGCACCGCGAGCGAGAAGAAAAATCAAAGTTCAAGTTGGGACTTAAAGGACAGCGCAAGCCAGACACGCCATTGAAGAGGAAACGAGAAGACGAAGGACAAGACGAAGAGGGTGGACGCTCTATTGAAGACCAACCTACAGGAGAGACAAAGCCCAGGGCCAAGAAGCGGAAGGGTCCTAAAGGCCCTAATCCGCTGAGTGTCAAGAAGCCCAAGAAGGACAAGACAGCTGCACAGTCTAATGCTACCAAGAAGACACGGCCATCTGCAACAAACGCGGCTAGCGGAGATGGTCAGCGGGGCGAGGGTGAAGATTCTGCGCCCCGAAAAAGGAGAAGAAAGCACAAGCCCAAGGCTGAGGGTGGTGATGATACACAGGGCGGTGATAGGAGTGGTGATAAGAATGACGATCACCCTGCTTCGCCATGAGTTGGTTTGAAAATTGAGGCAGGCCTGATCTGAGGCAGGTCTGCGAGATTCGGATACTGAAACCGTTGAAAACGATTGAGAAACGGCCGAGGTGGAGCAAGGCATACCCAGGTCGCCTGTAGCCAGCGCTCTTGACGGCGTCAACTTGAACGAGCGCACCTTGGAAAGGAAAGCCGCTACTGGCAGCACCTCTAAACCCGCTTACCTTGCGCAAGCAGATCGGAAACTTTGGGTGGAAGAACAAGCGTACTTCTGTCGTTACGCTTTACAAACTCTACGACAACTTCTGCAGTCTTCTCTGGAAGATCTTCATGAAGAAAGTGGCCAGCGGCTGGGAAAACTTGGAGTTGGAATTTACCTGCATAGTGTTAGATCCGATTTGAGCAGCAAAATAATCACAAGGAAACAAACCCTGCATCTGTCCTATCATTAGCTCCTTGTCCAGTCTATCAGTTCCAGCGAGCAACAACAGTTTAGCTCCTTTTCCGCTGAGAAATTTGCCGCTCATGCCAGTGAACCAGTTTTCCCAATACGGCTCTGTGCTCGAGAGTTCTGTCCGCCATGCCCATCGTCCGTCTGCGGTTTGCAGCAACAGGCTTGGTACACTAGCTCTTGCTGATTGTGGGTTGCGTAATGTGCGCGAGCGGATGTGCCATTCAATGGCAGCAGGAAGCGACGGGAACGACTTGGGTCTACTGGCCAAGTATGTGTGCATATGCCCCAGCGTCTCCATGGCTGAGCCCTCAACCACGTCGAGGACACCGAATCCCATTAGCTTGTTTCCCAGTGATCCGCTGTTTGCAGTCTCAGTAACGACAGCACCGCCCAGGCTGTGTCCGACAAGGATAATTGTAGGAAGCTCTTCCCAACCCATTTTGGCTTGCGTGAGCGAAATCATGTCGACTAGGTCCTGACTAAGTTGGGCAATGCTTAAGTCTGTATCCACTTCTCCGCTAGCATCCCAAACTACACTGCCATGGTCGCGTGCCTCGACGGCCAGTATACCGATGTCTGGCATGGCCTTCCTGATCTCCTTAGACGCAAGGGCAAAAGTCATTGCGGAGCTTCCTGCGCCATGATGCAGTACTATCAGCGGCGCCTTTGGTGATGCCGGAGGCGTAAGATAAACGTGGAATTTGGCATGGCCCGAGCCATTGCGATCTTGCTCCAGGTAGAACTCCTGCGAATAGTAGTCGGACCAGTGGATTGCGGGGGCGGGTCTCAGCGTAGTCGACGGGATGACAGTACCGGTGCTAGACATTGACGAAGCAGAGGACGAGTCATCTTCGTACTCGGGCGGCTCTTCCTGCAGTGGCTCGGGTGGCGGCAGGGAAGAGAGCTTGGTTTTGGCAAACTCTCTGGCCAGGCTGGACATGGCGGCTTAGATGAGGCTGTACAATGTTCAAAAGCAGGATTTGGGGGGTCCGTGGAGGTCCGCGATGAGTTGATTGGCCCCACTAGTTGGAGAGAAGGGCGCACGTTATGCAGCTTTCCGATAAGTTAGATGCCTGGATCGGTGGAAGGGCAATGCGTGAGGGGGGTTGAACACAGTGGGGGTGTCCTATCTAATCGGCGACAGGGATGGTAGCTCATGTCTAAGCGAGTCGTTGATCAAGACGTCCAACCCCGTCGTGCACTCTGTACCAGAAAGTGGATAGAGAGGCGATGTGGATATGGCGGTCAAGTACAGCACGAGTCTGGGCACGAGGTGCCAGTACCGCGGACGTGGTTGACATGTACTATCCCGATCCCGTGTGTAGGCGTGGCGGCGGGGATCTGGATTCATGATTTGCGACTAGGGTATTCGCGCATGGCATGATGACGTATGTCGATCCCGTCCCTCTTAGCGCGACGAGCTTCAGTAAAACCTACGCGCCCCCAGGAAGCATTGAGCACATCTACGAGCTCCACGAAGCGCTTGTCTGTCTCGTACCCTTCTGGATCTCCACGGAATCCACCCTCTCTTTTTGCCCTAATCTCACATTTCCGTTACGACTCTACGACGCGGACTTTCATCCCGACGAGACCTCCAACTGCCCAGCATGTGGAAAGGTGCCAAAGACGATGGCGACAACGGCCTAGCAGCCCAGGAGCCTTATCCGATTTCCAACGACGATGCACCCTCTAGGTCATCAACAAGACATGAAGAGCCAAATGAGCGGACAAGGCTTCTCGATCGCCCCAGGCCACCACCCAACTCAGATGGTTACCTCGACCCGGACGACCCAGCTGTAGGTCAAGCTCCATGAAGTCACAATGATTTGTACTAATTAGTGAAGGTTTCCCCTTATAATCTTTGGACCGTACGGGCCATGCGCTATCTCACCATCCTGTTTCTGGTTATCAGCTTCCTGTGGTGGGTCCTCCTGCTGGTATCCATCTTCGTCTCCCCTCCGGGTCTACACACGCGCGGATCGGGCTTCTTTGACTTCGCATATACATGCCTTACCATTGGCAACCTCCTTGTAGTCACCATTTTCTTCATTACACCGGCCAAGGGTCTGCGCATTGAAACGGCCGTCATTGCCGGTCTCCTGGCCATCGACATGATTCTCATCCTGTCGATCCCACGTATAAGGCTCGAAGAGGGCTGGGTTGGCATTGCAAGCGTAATCTGGGCTTTCCTGATGGCTGTCTGGTGCATCTTGACTGATCGAGTCGTCGCATCCGGCAAGCGGGAAGAAGAGGAACGTCTGACTGGCCGTGCAGAGACCCGCCGCACTCTGAAAGAATGGGTCGCTGTTCTGGTTGCAACTATACTTACCGCCATTTTCATCGTCATTGTAATCCTGATGACTGCCACCCTGTGTCTACGTGGCCGAGATGCAACACTAAAGATGTACGGAGACCGCATTCTCGTAGACGGAGACAAATACGCTGTTCACCTGGCTTGCGTTGGCAATGTAACCGAGACAAATGGCTCAAAAGACCCCACTATCATTCTCGAGGCTGGAGAGGAGCCACTAGAATACGACTTTGAGCACTGGGCCTACGCAGCCTACAAGAACGGCACCATCTCTCGCTACTGCTACTGGGACCGCCCCGGATACGCTTTCTCTGACAACGCCCCATCCCCACACTCAGGCGGCATGTCCGCCGATGCCCTGTCCGAGGCGCTTGCTAAGGCTGGTGAGGAAGGACCATGGATTCTGGTCTCAGCTGGCACTGGTAGCATTGTCTCACGCATTTTCAGCTCGCGTCACTTGAAGCAGGTCACCGGCATCATGATGGTCGATCCTCTCCACGAGGATCTTCTCCACCGCATCGCTAACCCTGGACGCGGTTTCTTGCTCTGGGCCTGGGGTATTATCTCGCCCCTTGGTACTGTCCGCCTAGCAGGTGCAATCTTCAATGGCCGTACGCGTGAGGACCGCGTCTATGGCCGCAACGCCTACCAGTCCGGCAAATACATCAAAGCACAGCTCCAAGAGAATCTCGTCGCTGACAGTCTCACCAAGAACGAAGTCTCTGCTGCGCGAAACATTCAAAGTTCAAACACACCGCTTGTCGTTGTCTCCAGTGGAATCGAAGTCAGGAGGGACAGCGAGTGGGAACGTAAGCAGAAAGACCTGACTCATCTCACTGATAACCTAGTCAGCTGGGATGTAGTTAACAAGGCGCCACACCAAGTCTGGCAGACGCTTGAGGGTCGTAGTGTCATGGAGAAGCGTCTCAAGCAGCTCGTCAAGGCCGCTGCAAAGGTCAAGCAGGAAGATGTCGAGGCGGCTGATGAGTAAACAAGCAGACAAACAACAGCACAAACCGCATAGCTTCTGTGAAACACGAAAATTGGAAAAAACGACGGTTGAGCGAGTGGGGTGAATCGATATCACGGGGCAAAGTGATGACTCTGGGGAAGGTCCTTGTTTCCTCTACTCTCTCTATTTCCTGTCCACGCATTCAGCTTCTCCTTCGCATACATACCCTTATAGCGCTGCACATCTGGTTTCCCCTCTAGCATACTTCTATTTTTTCTGTCTTTTCTTTCAGCACTCACACACGCATATGAATAGTTCGGTATGTAATGTTTTAACATGATTGAAAATGATATTGCTGCGTTACTTCATCTCCTTGCCAATCTAACAATTTTCCTTTCCGACTTCTTCTTATCGTACACTAATTATTGACCAAGTAACACTCGGTTAGGATAAAGAAAACAAAAATACGCCGAACTGCCCTTGAGGAAATAGAGAAAATCGTACTGAGGGGTATGTTTCGCTGACACATTGCGTCGCTGACAGGCCTCTATGCTCGACCGAAAGAAAATGAAGAGAAGATGAGAAGACAAAACTCCGGTGATTTTAACCCGATCTTTTACCTGATACAATTTCTTTTGGGCGTACGCTCGCCCAGTGTGCGGTAAACTCAATCAATGCCTGACGTACGCGTGAGGGATTTCATCGCAGCCCGTTAGGCACAGGGAAGATCAAGCGCTTTAAGCATCAGCATCGTGCTTGCGACGACGGATGCTACCAATTCGTCTCTTGATTGCACTTCCCATGCTCTTTTCGCCATTGTTGCTACCGCTAACGCCCATGGCTTGGGGGCTGTCAAGATTACCCGCGCTGCGGGCGCGGTGGCTGCGCGTCTTCATCTCAGTTCCGCTGTCGCCGGTACGCTTGTGTTCCTTGAGGGCTCTCTCGATCGTAAAAGACGGTTCGCCCTTGCCCTTAAGATCGTCGGGGTGGTATTGCTACGATATTTTAGTAAATATTTTTCTGAGACGGATACGGAGCAAACATACCACACCAGGCCAGCGGCGATAGTCACCACCGGGCTCACGCTGCAGGTCGGCTCCCTCTTCATAATCAAGAACCCTTCCGAAACGATCCGCCATACCGGGTGGGATGTTGGCAACTCCTTCAAGAGGGCGGTGTCTCTGCACAGAATCGATAATGTTCTCGCGTGGAGTAGCTCTCAGTGCCTCCTCGTTGGAATCCTTAACAGCTGCGAGGGGGCTGTACTTTTCCACCCTGTTGCGGGCGACGCTAGCTGCATCGTAGGGACCTTCGTGGTGGTAACGACCAAAGCTCGCCTTATCGAGCCGGTCGATGACGTCGGCACCCTGGAAGTTCTTTTTCCTAAGATGCGGCGCCCGGTGAGCAACCTTCTCATCATGGCGCAGCTGCTCGAGCGGTCTGTGGGACTTGTCGCCTGGGTAACGTGCTTTCAAGGAATTTTTTCGGGAGAGTTCATCTTTGTTGAGGGTGGATGGCGGCGGGTTGCTGGCTCTTCGGGGCTTGGGCTCGTTCAGGGATCCGAGGGCTTCGGCACGGTAATTGTTGGGGAACCGGCTGCGTTTGGGGCTGGCAGAGCTGGGCGGCGATGGGTAATCGTACCGCCTGCTCTGCGACGAAGTCTGTCCGTAATGTGTCATGGAGGGCGACATGCCCTTGGTGTCCGATGCAGCCCTAGAGCGACGGTATGGGTTGGTTTCGACAGAGCTGCCAGTGTTTTGAATGCTCACAGAGGGTTGCTCCTTGGGGTGTCCAGCGGATCCAGGCGGAGTAATTGGAGCAGCAGGCGCAAAAGTCGAGCGGAAGTGGCTGTTGAGTCCAGTCTCGTCGCTTGGGTCTGGCTCGATGAGAGGATCAATCAGCGCATGATGTGCCTGTGAAATCAGCGTGTGTATTCACTCGAACGGTAAAAATGGCATACTGCTTTCATCGTGGGAGTGTGTTCTAACATCGCAGTTGTGGACTCGATACAATTCAATGGGTGGGAGAGGACGAAGGGAAATGTCAGGTATGATATGGGAGAGGGAAGATGGGAAACAAGAGCACCCGACAGGAAGGGGAGGCCCGGCTGATAAATGCCTGGGTGAGCATGCAGTGGGACGCGTAGACACAATACATGTCATGGCGGCTCAGTCGCGGCCCTGCGTCAGTTCTCTTTGGCAACCTCTTGGTGAGTGCAAACGCGGCCCAATCGTTGCCGTACGTCATGCGGATGCGCTAGGCTTAAAGCGGGGCCCACACTTGGCTCTATCCACGAGTGACGACAGCTGCGGTGATCCTTCACCCTCTTGCGATCGAGCCCGCCATGGCCCTCGTCGCTTATCCGGATTCTGCCTCCGACGACGACGACGAGGAGACAGGGCACGATAACATCCGCGTCGACCCTACCGAGCCTGCTGCCACCAAGCGCAGGCGCAGCAGCGGTGGAGCCACCGACGCACAAGCGCTGCCACCACTGCCACCCGCCTTTCACGACCTCTACGCAACAAATGCCCGTGTCAGCACTAGCGATAATCCAGACCTACATGGCGGACGTCGGCGGGCTGTCCCTCATGTGCAGGGCAACTGGCCCAGTCACGTCTACCTAGAGTGTAAGAATACTCACGAGCACGGCATCACGAGCAGTATCCACGGCAGACCGACTAACCTGTTGGAGGGATACCGACACAGCCTGAATCCCATGCTTTGCACAGCTTGATACAGCACGTGAAGAAAACACTTGAACTTGAAAACACTAAGCGCATCAAGAAACTGCCAATACCAGAGATAAAGCCTTCGCTCCAATCAGACCTGGGTGTGCCGTTGCCTCTGCACGTATCGCTATCGCGGACCTTGCAAATCAAGACTGACGATAGAGAAGCGTTTCTTGATACATTGAGCGTTTCTCTGCGAAAATGTGCAGTACCAACATTCAACTTCGAGTTTCAGGGCCTCAAATGGGTACCCAACTTTGAGCGCAATCGCTGGTTCTTGGTCCTGAGCATTAAGCGACCAGAGAATGATGAGCTCAACACCCTGTTGCATGCTTGTAACCAAGCTGCTATAGACACCGGACACCCTGGTCTGTACACCGGCGGTGCAGGAGACGGCCCGATGGAAGACGTCGACCAAAATCGTGGCCCAAAGAGAATGAAGGTCGACGAGAATCATACCCAGCCACAAGATTACTCGCAATATTTCCACGTCAGCATAGCTTGGAACTTGGCTGAGCCCGACGCCCAATGGACAGCTCTCATGCAAAATATTGACATAAGCAAGTATATTGAATCGCCAAGCGCTATGTTCGACGCTGTAAAAGTCAGGGTCGGAAACGCAGTCCACAACATTCCGTTAGCATCCAAAAGGCCTGGTTTGGGGAAAAATCGACGAAGCTTGGGTCTGGGTTCGACTTGATAGGCCTACCGGCCAAGGGTCCAATGACGTGGATTCTCTCCCGCGAGAGTCGAGACTTGTTGGGGTTCTTCCAGGAATTGTGGTTCCTGAAGAGCACGACCCAACAACACGACGTAATTCGCACGATTGGGCAGCGGAAGCTTGTGGCCCGCTCCATCAACGTGCCTGGTGCTTGGAGCACAGGACTGCTTGTACACCTAGTCCAAGTGCGCTGCGGCGATGGTCCCTCAAGCCCATTACTGATCAGATGTAATCACAACAAAAATGCACACCGCCAGAGAACTTGCCCAAGTATAGCAGGGATGATAGTAAAAGACTCGGAATTTGTTGGGGATGTAACTCCGACTAGTCCCAGAAGCAATCCTTGCAAACCCCAAATATCGAACGAGTGACGTTCGTCAGGCAGCCACCACGTGACTTCCAGGCACTCCAACTGGAAACTGCCTCTTTTGGCCTATCCGCCACATTTCTATGCTCTCTCATCCTGATGCTCACTGAATAGTTAAGGATAGCGGCTTTTTGTCGAGCGAAGACATATTCACAAACGTCTCTTGGGTTCCTGCTTCGTGATCTAGTGCCAGTGGTACCTAAACTGAGCACGGCAATCGAAAACCCCCGAATAGGTAATCAAAAACTAGAATGTCATGTTGAAAGTAGGCGTGATCACTAAGTTTGAACCTTGAAGAACGAATCACACGTAGCCTAGGCGCTAGTATGTACTACAGAAGAACATACAACCATGCATGCGGCGTTCGTTGCCTGTGGTGCAGTTGATCGATTGGGAATCCATGGATCACCGGCGCCTCGGACTTTACAACAGACCGCTCGGCACCGAGACTAGCATGCGTGTATACCGTTCGCTTTATTCTAACGAGCGAAACATCCGACAAGCGCCGGATATCGCTCAGGTCGTGGTAAGAGAAATACTCACGTGATGATGAGCATCTAGGCAGAAGTAAAAACGTCTGGGAGAAAGTTGAAGGAAAAGTATTTAAATGGCGCAGTGAGGAGAGAAAGGAGGAATTGTTTCTGCACCGGCTCCTAGACTTGAAGAAGCATCCCTACCGTTACTTACTAGCCAGAGACAACTTCTTTACTCGAATTCTCAAAACAGAAGAAAGCGGGTTCGTTTATCTCTGTACTGTGCTACTCCATTTTACACCCAACCCTCTTCTCTCCTTAATCCAAACTCCTTACTCCAAGATAAAACAACACAATCCATGCCATCGAATGACCAAACCATGGCATCACCACCACAACCCAAAATCAGCATTATAGGCGCCGGCCCGGCGTCCCTAGCCCTCGCCTGCATCCTCCAAAAACACAGCATCCCATTCACCGTCTACGAATCCTCACCTGTTCTTCGCACCCAAGGCGGGTCCTTGGATCTGCACCCACAAACAGGACAACTCGCTCTCAAAGAAGCAGATCTATGGGAGGAATTCAAGAAGCACGCGCGGCCAGAGAGCGATGTAATGAAAGTTGTCCACGTCGTCACGGGCGAGGTGTTCTGGGACGAGAACGAGAGCGATAAGCAGGAGGCTAAGAAAGACGAGGCGGCGTTTGATGGGAGACCTGAAATTGATCGTATGGCACTTGCAACGTTGATGTTTGAGAGGTTGGAGCAAGGCAAAGTCCAGTTTGGGAAGAAGTTGAAAGAGTTGGTGCCATCGAAGGAGGGCGAGGCCAAGTACGATTTGGTGTTTGCGGATGGGACGACGGAATACGGGTCGGATCTTGTGATTGGAGGTGACGGGGCGTGGTCCAAGGTTCGCAAGGCGCTGACGGATCAGATCCCGGCGTATTCTGGTATCTCGGCGGTTGTGCTGACTTGTGACGACGTCAAGGCGGATGCCTGGCTGCTCAAGTACGTTGGGGAGGGCTCGATGATGGCGTTTGGGGATGGTTGCGCTGTCCAGGCTCAGCGGCAGGGCGATGGTAGTTTGCGGACATATGCTTCTCTGAGGGTACCGGAAGACTTTCTCGATACTTGCGGTATCGATTGGACGCAGAAAGATCTAGCACTGAAGCAGTATGCGGAGCGCCACTTACCACACATTCACGAGGATCTGAAGCGCGTTGTCCTGTCTTGTAACGATAGCCTGGAGGTTCGTGGCTTGTATGAGCTGCCTGTAGGTTTCCGTTGGCCGCGTCGCTCAGGCGTGACACTCATCGGGGACGCAGCGCACGTCTTCACGCCATTCGCTGGTGAGGGAGTCAATGTTGCCATGAAGGACGCCTCTGTGTTGGCGCAGGAGATAGTCAAGGTATGCAAGGGTGAGAAGAGCCTGGACAATGGTATCAAGGATTATGAGGAAGAAATGTTTCCGCGATCGACGAAGGCTGCGATCAAGACGGCCGAAGGCAAGAAAGGGCATTTCAGTGGAACAGGCGCGAAGGAGTTTTCGGACATGTTCAGAGCACACTACTATGGCCCAGAAAGTGTCAAAGCATAGCGAGCATGAGAAGTTAGTTCGAAATTGCTGGGGAGAGCTTGGATTTTGGTATAATAGCGAGTGTACAATATCTTTTTTCATAGTGTTGCATGTCCTCTCAGCAACGAATATGATTGATGCAACTGTAAGAGCCAGTAGTGTCGGCAATATGTCAAGGCATGTGTAGTAAATTGCTGTGGATGATGCCATGTAGTATGATTGTCGAAGACTGTAGAAAGGTACGACTTGCTAATAAACTTGTATAACGATACTTGCCGAGCCCATTGTACTTAGTAGCTGCACCAGTCTCGTGCCAATTAACAAGCCTCTAGCGCGACAGAAGAGGTCCGCGCCTGGGGTTGCGCTGCAGATAGATGGTCGGCTGATCCTTGTTGCACATGGTCGACAACAAAGAGAAATGTCATTGCGGGTACAAGCACACGGCTGCTAGCTTGCAAGATGAACTTTCTGCATCGCATCTGGTTCCGCGGCCTGATGGCCGCATGTGTCGATCTCATTTCTGGCAGCCTCACAGCTCCATAGCATCTGCTCGCACAAATGTATAATAAGGTTTCAGCGCGACAGGCATCCCTGCCTGGAGAGTTTAGCAACGTCTATCATCGATAGTGGGAATACTATTTCTGTGTGGCATTGAATCGTAGAAAGGGGGGCAGGCCCCCCAGGCCTCCACTACCGTCTTCCCCCCATGTCGTAAATACGAGCCTCGGCCAATTAAACAGCGGTCAAGAGAGGAATGCCCTGCCCAGACCGTTCGGTACCTGCATATTAGCTAGCGCTGTGGCCATGGTTCCGCCTTGTCCTTGAGATGCACAAGACTTAACCACGCGTGAATGCTGGGTGTCACTGCCGTTATCCGGAATGTCATCGGCTTGATGCGGTGCCCGCTGGTGAGCCGTCAGCACAAGAGCCGAGCGCGTTGACAATTGAGTTATCCATCGGTGGCGACTAAGAAAGGCGCAATGTGTTTCTTGATGCGCAGGGGTTGATGGAATCCAGAGAGCTGCGCGCGTAAGAGAGGTAGGATTGTGCTTGTAGTGACGCACTTGGTCATGTTGTTCAGGGTGAATGCGCTTAACCCCATCCGAGGTTAGACCCGATCCTCTCTCCACCTAACACGACCGCCGTACCCCAGATGTCATTTCCGCTCGGGACAACTTGGGAACTCAATAGAGCCGGTCACAGGATGTCCATGCCTTTCTTGTACAGCAATAGCCGTAGTAATTTCCAGGGCCCCTAACTAACGTCTTTTGAGCCACAGTGGCCCGCTGCTTGGTTGGCCCACAGGCCATGGCCCATCACTCAAAAGCGCTGGCTGTCCTGCCTGGTTTCGAGTTCTTCTTGTCGTTACGCAAGGCTTTTCGTTACGCATCGCCTCGTTGACTACTAATTTTTTGGCCTTTTGTGCCCCGTCACTCGTTATACGCATTATATCCTAATATTACCCGCTTCACTCACTCAGCGGACGAACACCCTACCCCTAGTTACTACCAGCCTTATTACTGCACTCAAGATGAAGTACGCCTTTGTTACCGCTGCCCTCGTTGGGTCGGTCTTCGCCTCTCAGCACAAGGCCCACGCTGGTTTCCACCAGCGCCGCCACGAGTACCCCGTGGCTCCTCAGCCTCAGGGCGATGTTTGCACGGTCTACACCACCGTCTACGTGACCCCAGGTCAGTACTTTCGCGAAGCAATACCTGAAAAGAATTAGTATCCTAACTTCCATCAGAGCACCCAGCTCCTCACTACCCCACTGCCACCCCTGAGGTCCCCAAGCCCTCTGTCCCAGCTCCCGTGCCAGAGGTCTCGAAGCCAGCTGTTCCCCAGGAGAGCCAGCCTGCTGTCCCTGAGTCCACTTCCTGCACTGAGGAGACCCCCAAGCCCACTGGACCTGCTCCCGTGCCAGAGGTTTCCAAGCCTGCTGTTCCTCAGGAGAGCCAGCCTGGATACCCGGCCGTTCCTCAGAGCCAGCCTCCTGTTCCTCAACAGAGCCAGCCCGGTTACCCTTCTGTTCCTCAGCCAAGCAAGCCGGCTGTTCCCCAGGAGAGCAAGCCTGCTGTCCCTGAATCCACTTCCTGCACCGAGGAGACCCCCAAGCCCACTGGACCTGCTCCCGTCCCAGAGGTTTCGAAGCCTGCTGTTCCTCAGCAGAGCCAGCCTGCTTACCCTGCCGTCCCCCAGCCAAGCCAGCCTGCTTACCCAGCTCAGCCTCCCAAGGAGTCCAAGCCCTCCCAGCCTGAGACCCCCAAGCCCAACCAGCCTTCCTACCCTGCTGTTCCTGAGCAGAGCAAGCCCGCCACCTACCCTTCGGGCCCATCTGGAGGAAAGCCCACTCCTCCCCAAGGAGGTGACAAGCCTAAGCCCTCTGCCCCCTCTGGTGGCAATGGCCACATTGTAACCAACGGCGACAAGTGGGCCATTACCTACACCCCTTACGCCCAGGACGGCCAGTGCAAGACTGCTGAGGAGATTGCCTCCGATGTCAAGAAGATTTCCGAACTCGGCTTCACCACCATCCGTTCCTACAGCACTGACTGCGGTGTCTTCGAGCACGTCGTTCCCGAGTGCGAGAAGCACGGACTCAAGATCATCTACGGTATCTTCCTCGAGGCTGGTGGCAAGGACGGCAAGGGCTGCTTCTCCCAGTACGCCGACGAGCAGCTCCAGGACATCAAGAACAAGGCCCCCAAGGACTCTGTCGCCATGGTCATTGTCGGTAACGAGTGCATGTTCAACGGCAACTGCAAGCCCGAGGAGCTCGCTTCCTACATTGACCACGTCCGCCAGGAGCTCCAGGGCGCCGGCTTCCCCCAGTCCGTTGCTGTCACCACCACCGAGCCCGTCGACGTCTGGGAGCAGAAGGGTGCTGCTCTCTGCGACCACATTGATGTCTTTGTCTGCCAGGTCCAGCCCTACTTCACTCAGTCCGTCAGCGCCGACATGGCCGGTGACTTTGCTGCCCAGCAACTTGACCAAGCCGCCAAGGTGTGCCCTGGCGCCGCTGAGAAGGGCAAGTACATTGGCGAGATTGGCTGGCCTTCTTCCGGCCAGTCCAACGGCAAGGCCGTCGCTAGCGAGGAGGACCAGAAGATCGCCATGAAGAGCATCCAGGAAAAGATTGGTTCTCACTCGGTTGTCTTCTCTTTCCAGGACGACACCTGGAAGCCTGCTGGCGCGTATGGTGTTGAGCAGCACTTTGGCTGTGTCGATGCTCTTTCCTCCTAAGTCATCCCCGAAAGAGTAATCATATCTTGTAATTAGCGGATCACACACACATTTTCAAGTTTAAATTACGGGTTTTGCCGCATCGTCTCGCACCCCCTCACATCATGTGTTCTCTTGCCTTTGTTCTTGTGAGTCCCGCTTCACAATGCGGTATGTAACCGTAAGCACACTTGACTGCAAGTCGATTAGTCTGGTAGCTTGGAAGGTAGTATTAGTGTTTAATTTTCTCAACCAAACTGTCCGGAGAACCTCATCCGTATCTCATATCCAGAAACAAGCTTTTTTTTCCTTCTCCTTGACCAATTTGGGTGATATTATGTGGTGGGGGTGACATGGCCCCTTCGGTCAATCGGAAATTAGCTCTTTGCATGGATGAACCTGTGAGGGGCTGAGCTGAGCTGAGCTG
>JAODYC010000033.1:207838-221871 GCA_026262405.1 Curvularia hawaiiensis
TTTGTTTTGTTTTGTTTTCTTCCTACTGGTTATGTGTCGACTTTTGCTTGAGATCAGTCGGGGGCTTGAAAATGAGAGAGAGAGGCTTATTTTTGAGTGCGGAGGGGCAAGTAGCCGCAGAGTGGGAATATCGCAGACTGAAGATTGACAAGTGGACTGGATGGATGGACGCATGTGTACGTGTACGTGAATAGTTTCAAAGCACAAATCAGATAACTTGGAGCGTGTGTCACATGAGCGGTTTCTGTGCCCCCCTCACCTGCGAGAGTGGTGAGTTGAAATGGAGAGTGATTTCTCTCTCCACTTGATTTCTTGGCCGAAGAGTCTTGCGTGTTGGATGATGAGTGCTTCTTGAGTACCTCTATGTAGCGTTTTTCTTTTGTACAACCAATTCATAAACATGTACTAAGATATGATCCTTGAGTACTAAGTTTGGTTAGAATGTTCAGTCGTTTGAAGAAATGGTGGTTTGGGGTGCTGTTATGGCTTTTACTGGTTGTAACAAGATACATAGCGTCTGGTCGAAGTATCAGTAGTTTATGTGCGTCATCGCTGGGTCTGATTTTTTCTTAGATGCACTATTGTTGGCAAGGAACTGAGATGACAAAGTGGGTGGCTTGGAGATGGCGTATCTTTTGATCATGTGTGCTTTAATTGCTTTTCTTTGATCTCCGTGTCTCTGATGTAGTTTTTGTTCATGTGCTATGTCATTATCACATCTCATTCATCTTAGAATGTGGATGAAATTTCTCTATTCGCATCCAACAGAGCACGTGATCATGCTGGTGCAGAATGATGGAGGAACTGAGGCTTTCCAACATGCTAGTGATGATACGTTATATTCCGTATAAATTCCACGGCTTAACTTACCTTGTCATACAGCGTTATTTTCTCAACATTAGTTGCTTTTTTTTATTATAAAGTGAGGGGTATATGCACGTTGTATGCCGCACGGGAGAGGGTGTGCGTGGCCGGTGCTGCAGTCCGGCACTCCAACGCTCTTTTTCCGTCATCGAGAAAGCGCATGCAATAGTGATAGGCATGGAAAAGAAAACAACCATGGAATCACACATTGTATTTCTTTCAAAATACATCATAGGATCAGTATCAAATTAAGCTCTCTTCATCGCCCCCGCTTTCCTCACCTATAATATGCTCTTTCCACGAACACTTTAAATCTTCCCTCACCATCACTACTTTCGAAAGAAGAGCTCATCTACTGGAACAAGGTAACATTTTCTTCAGACTCAGAACTTTCTGTCATCTAACCTCTTAACTTCACTCTCTGCACTATCCAAGAAAATCATGGCTCCTGTATATTCTAAACCCGGCGTGCTCCTCGTCCACCCACGTCTCCGCTCCCCAAACGACTCCAATGCCCAGGCATTTCACCGCTGGACCAAACTGCATTTCAGAGATCTCCTCAACATCTCCATGGACGCTTCAAGTGCCAAAGTAGACGCTTGTGTACGTGGTACCGCACTCGAGCGCGCCAGCAATTACTCGCACGAAGAGAAACCGGGCGTGAAGCCTGCCTACATGTACAATTGTTTCGTGAATGACATAGGCGTCCTCAAAAGCCAGCCGTACTACGAAGTCAGCCGAAAGTTGAACCTGGAACAGACTAGATCCCTTGGAGAAGACGAGGAGCCAGTTGGGTATAACAACAACGACAAGAACGCTATGGTCTTTGATATCGTAGATGCCAAGTTCGCCGTGTACGAGGAGATAGAACGTCCGAGTGCGTCGGGGGACTTACGCAATGCCTTAGCATCTGCAATATATACTTGGGGCTCATCACAGGCGATCGTCAGAATAAATCTCTGCACTTCAAACGGGTGGGACCTACACCTTGCCAAGAAGGCAGTAGATCACCTGGAGACGAGCCTACCGAACACCGATCTTGGAGGAACTGCTATGACGGCCTTGGCGCTCTACCAATGGGCAGGCAAGGAGGCCCAGCCAGATGAGCATCCGCTCATCGACGTGGAAGGAAATGCAGAGTTGATGATTTTAGTATTGGTTCAGTTTATTCATTCGATTTCTCATGAGGACTTGAGCTTTATGGCCAACGATGCAATTGGAAAGAGTTTTCAAAAGTTTGCGGAAGGCGCTGGTGGACATGGAACTGGAAAAATATTTGATTACGGAATTTGGGCGGCTGAAATCTCCAATACAGCACGGGAATTCGGATCACCAGACTTCGAATTACCGGGATTCGACGTACCACATGGCATATCAGCGGTTCGGTAAGCCGACCAAAAAGTCAAGTATCAGTACAAGAGTTGGTGAACATCACTTCGGCATGGACATACGAGAAATTGCTGTTCGAAATAATTCCAGTAAGAGGCTAGATTGGAGAGTAGGTAACGAAGCTGAAAGAAAAGTACCAAAAAAATCTTTTTCTTCCAACCTCTTGTCCACTTCCACCGTACCAAACTGTCTAATCGAGCCAGGATTTACGACACGAATCTCAACCTTAGCCATGCACACATCTGTGGTGAATCAACACTAATTAGCAGAAAGGATATCAACACATTTTTCTTAAAGATATATTGATGGAACAAACAAAAACTACTGTGGAGGGAGTTGGCTGGTGGTCAACCACCTAACTACTCAATGGCGATGCTTGTCAAAACTCAAAAGATGTCCAGCAGAAGCACACTCGTATACAAGCCAAAAATCTCACAGGCAGGTGTTTCATGGCTAAAGGCTGCTTTTCTTACTGGCTTAGTGGTTGAAGATTAAGGCATATCAAGGTTTGTAGATCTTGTAAAGACGAGGGCAGGGGCTGCTTCTTCCATGGGCAAAGTGATCTTCGAGTCGCTTCGGAGTTGCAGCGAGCCTTTTCAGCTCTGACAAACTGCCAAAGGTATGACGTCGATCGAATGACGTATCTAGTCTGCGACAACTGTTCTCGCGATATGCTAGAGGACAGTCTCTACCTTCGTAAGTTTGATTACCAGCAAGAACACCCCAGGTTACTAACTCTTATCACCAGATTGTTGTACGTGTGATGACGGAGACTACGATATTTGTCTTCATTGCTGGGGAAAAGGAAGGGCTTCATGTCACAACAGGCACCATGCTTTACATCTTATCTCTCAATGCCCTGCAAGTATGGCAGTTTCTGTGTGAGCTTTTCTGTAAAAAATGGGGTGCATTATGCGAATTGGACATTCATGTTATAAATTAGAGTCGGTACAATGTAGCATGGAGAGCAGGGGGCGCTGAAAGGTTTAATATCCCGTTACGGATCCAGTTATCGAACAGTTCATGTGTACAGTAGGGTACTGATGGATTGAACAAGGTTAACATCATTTATGCAGTACTTGGGGGAGCGGGTCAAGAATGTTTATGGAGTTTCTCCGAGGGAAGAAGAAAGTTTATTGTTCTTTGTTCATCATGACTAAAGACCAGCGATATGGCAGCGCGGAAGAGGATTTCCACAAGTGGTAACAAGAACATAATGTATGGCACGGTTGGTGGTTGCAGTCCAGACTTAAATTCGATATGACACCCTATTGAGGTTTCCAGAAAGCGACCGCAGCAAATGGACCCTGAGCTGTGACTTGGTATTTGGCAGATCGGATAATGGAACTTGCCCCTGTTTTTTTCCATAGTGTTGTGGTGGTTGCAAGGTCATCTCAGCAACGTATATAGGCATCGAAACTAGAGGTAAAAAAGACATCTATGCGGGCAGTCCTGTTAAGCGTTGACGTTTGCATATCCTAACGTGGGGCAGTACAAAAATGCTGTATGCGACTGAAGCTGCATGTGCTAAATTCTAACCCATTCTTGTGAAAAAAGATCTATCCAGTCAATACACAAAGTGCGAATTCGTGCTAGCAATCCGGATGTGGAGAGAATACGCAGCTCTTGTCATGTTATCAGAGTGGCACTGTGAACATGCGCTATAGTAAGAGCGGCAATGATTATCGACAGTATCAGCAATGCCACGAGGTTCTCGTTCCAAACTAGCGCAAGAATGAGTAAACACTATAAAACAGATTCAAACATCCTTAAAACGAGCCTCTCGGGATAGGAGAGTTTTTAGTGCCAAAGTGCTGCTACCTCGTGTGCCGCACTTCGCAGTGGGCGACACTGTTAGTTTTATATGTTCTCCTCTCACCATACCAAGCTACTGTCGGCAGCATGCCATGCAACGTAAACTGAACTAAGCAAGATCTACCGTACAGGGGCCAGAAGTTCGGCTCGTAGCCACAAACGAAACAGACGCCGAACGGAATATGAGACGCTCGAAACGCGTCCAAGGAGAGGGCGCGGCGCGCCAAGGCCGAACCGTTACTAGTAGAACGCGGGTCCGCCAAACCGAACTTCCCAAACGCGGGCGAGTCCAATCGGTTGCAACACACCCTTCCTCACTTCAAGATGACGAACCTAGACATGTTGCTCCTCAAGGGGGCCTCTGCAAGCGACCCGGAGGAATACCTCCAAGAATTGCGCTATACAATCCTGACAAAAGGCATTCCCGCAAATAGCGAGGGCACGGTATGTCTCAGTTACACCGCTCACTACGCCCGCCCCCTTTGCCTCCCAGCCCCACGGGGAAACAGACACAAAAAAAGTTATACACACAGCGAGAGGACAGAGAAACATTAGAGTTTGCGCAAGTGTACATCTCACCTGCTAATGCATTGTCTGTCCGACACAGTCTGAATTGCGCATATACATCTGGCTGATTCTGCTCAACGCGCCGCCTCTCCGTACCGACGTCTATCTCGACCTCGTCCGGCAGGGCGCCTCGCCCGCGCATGCCAAAATCCAAAACGACACGTTCCGCACTTTTCAGGGCGACCCTCTGTTTCGGCGACGTGTAACGCAGAACAGCATCACCCGCGTGCTCAATGCCGTCGCTTGGAGACTCAACGATGCGCACGAGGCACGGGTCAATGGATGGCAATCTCCGCCTACACTGTCCGAGTTTGGGGGCAGTCCGGATACATCGACGATGATGTCGAGACACTCTGTGACTGGGGGCGCGGGCACTGAGGCCTCGACGACAAACGATGCGGAGCAGATTGGCTACGTGCAGGGCATGAATGTGCTATGCGGACCTTTTCTGTACGCGGCACGGAGTGAGGTTGAGGCCTTTACTGGCTTCGAGAAGTTGATTACCCAGGAGTGTCCGGGCTACGTGCGGGGCTCCATGGAAGGTGTGCACAAGGGATTAGCGCTCGTGGATAGGGTGCTCGAGGTTGTCGACCCAAAGCTGTATGAGTACCTTATGGCGCACCACATGGAGGCAAGGATATATGCTTTTGCCTCGGTCCTTACCATGTGTGCGTGCACGCCGCCTTTACCTGAGGTCCTGCAGCTATGGGACTTTCTCTTTGCATATGGCCCGCATCTGAATATCTTGTGCATCGTTGCTCAACTGGTTCTTATTCGCGCAGATATCTTGACCAGTCCCAGGTAAGAAGACGTTCTTTGCACCTTGTCTATCATGTTGCTAACTTTCGAACAAAGTCCCAATACGCTTCTGCGCAATCTGCCCGGCTTGAATGCCCAGAAGATCATAGGCGTGGCCATGAGCTTTGCAGGCAAGATACCGGAGGATATGTATGCTGAGATTATCAACCACGCAAAATAAGTTGGAAGACGGGGACGGACTCAGGAACGACATGGCGTTTATGACTTATGATGATTTGATGACTGGACGATACCCGAGAGTGTAACATAATAAAAGGCACGATTTTTTTATTGCAAATTCAAACGATTTCAATGTTCGCTGAAGTGCTACGGAATATCCGCATCATCGTCATCTCCGCCAAAGCCAAAGCTGAAGCCTCCAGACTCTTGGGCCTCGCCATCTCCCTTGGTCAACTGTTCCCATTTCCCCCTGCTTTTCGTCTTCATCTTCTCCAACTCGGCGAGACCTTGCTCGAGCAAATCAGGGTGCTGCTCGCCGAGTTTTTCTACGAAAAGTTCATAGGCACGGTCACAAACATCTTCCGTGAAGCCACTGACTTCTGCCCGCTGGTCGCGAAGGAAACCCAGAACGTCAGGCAGCTTTTTCCTCGGGACAAAGTTCTGAGTCAAGGCTAGACTGTCTTCAAGGTTGAGCACAAGGTGGAACCAACCAGAGGGAACATGCAGCACTTCGCCAGCATAGCAGATACCCTCTTTGCAGCCTGGAGTCTGGCGGGCAAGTTCATGGAAGGTCAGCATGTACTCTGCGATGCTGAGTGGGGAAGTAACCTCGGACTGATCATCCGAGACAATGACGCCTGGTGGTGGTTCAATGCCGGGGCCGGCGGGGAACATGAGCCAGTATTTACTACCGGTGAGGACAGCATTCCACGCCGACGTGGCGTTGGGGTCTTTGTGGAAGGTTGAGCCACTCCGCTTCGGGCCCATGATCATCCAGCGACAGTCTGGGCGATGTTCGCCTAAAAGACCAAACAGATCATCACCGAAACACGTAGGGCTCCAGTATGCTGCTTCTTTGGAGTGGGGTGGTGCCGACGTATCGATCCCAGTCTTCTCTGCAAAAGCGCGATCAAAGAGATATAAAGGCGACTCGTCAGCATTATCATGCATGTAGGCCATGTACTTCCTCATGGGCCAGTCTACTGCTTCCGCCCTGAACTTGGTTTCTGGGAACTTTTCGAGAAGGTACTCTGGTGTCCAGGTACCATAGACGGGCCATTGCTTGACCGGTGTGGTGAGAATAAATGGCTTGTTCACCCAGGTCTCGGCGTACTCGTCATAAGTCAAGTCTGACAGCCGAGCTATCTCGTTATGTTTTGGAATATTGAGTGCGTAGAGGTTGAGTGGTGTATGAGCACATTGAAAGGGGCGGTAGAGGGTGTCTGAGAAGAGGTTTGTGCATGGAATAGAGGTGACATGCTCTCTGGGTATTTTGAGATAGGTCGCTCGCCAAGTTCCACGCCACTCAAAGTCCTCGGCCGGAGAGCTGTTTGCTAATCAGTCATCATTTATGCTACAGCTTTGACAGTGCTGATTCGGACAAAGAAAAGGGTGTGATGTGAGAAGACCAGCCTAGTTCGCGCAGGCCAGCCAATGAAAACGCAGGGTTAGGGCTGTTGGCGCTACCCGCCAACGGTCGGCCTTGGTCAAGGCCGAGTACAGAAAACTTGAGAACAGAAACAAGCAGACTTGCAGCAGATGACTGGAGGTGCACTCTGCAGTCGAGTCATATCGCTGCTCGCGTATCCAGCTTGTACACTCCGCAGGCAACCACCAGGTGATAGTAAGGCGAGCAAGCACAGTCATAGACGACGGAGTTCGCGGGGCATGCTCAGACACAATACAGGGAATAAATCCTTCCCACGATATCATCTGACAGGAAACATAGTTGAGATATGACCAGGAAGTGACAGGAGCCGAAGAAAACAGTCTATACGGTTATCAACCGTGGTACTTACTTGACGAATAGAGCTCTCCACAACTCGTCTAGTCTGGTGTAAGCATAGAGGGCGCGGCACGTACTGCCCAAGCGCACCAGGACATCAGCTTCGAATGACTCAAGGATGTGGCTCAGCAGCTCGTCAGGCAAGCTGGCAAAGAGGCCGCATCTTGACTTGATGTTCTCACGGGCGGTATAGGCATTGCCGGCCGGCTTGATGTCCAGGGGATGCGAGGGGACGGCGGCGACGGCGGCAGCAATGTCTTCGTCGTCACTGTCGCCTGTTGCCACTGCAGAAGTTTTGAGCTTTTTCGAGGGCCGTGATTCGGCAGTCGTGATGCCGGGGTGTTCTAGGATGCCGGGGGCCATTGCAAAGAGAGACGTGGAACAAGACTGTGTGTGTGCACAGCGCAGACGTCTTCACGGGCGCGCAGCAAGAAGCAGATGCAGTCACGGGAAGCAGGAAAGACTCACTGGTCTGGTCTGGGGTGGCGGAACTTGGTTATGTGAGACTAGGCCCAGTGTATGCGTACGCCTGCGGGCATCCACGAGGAATTTAGCTTTTCTTAGCGAGGTTTTGGCGCTAGCACCTGGAAAAAAATCTCAGGTGGCTCTTGCTTATAACGTCGGTTGCCCACCCACCTTCTGTCCCTCATCATCACCAAATCAACCACAACACAAAGACACATTCCATTCCTAGATACCCCTTTGATTCTCGCGCAGAGGATCTGGTATCTAGTTTTTACTTTCACAACAAGCAACTTTTTCGCGGCGGCATCCAGAGGATCCCCCGCGTCAACCCCGCCACGAGCAACTCTTCGACTACGGTCCAGCACCAGTAGTCGCTTCTCCAACCCGCAATCATGGCTGACAAAGGTCTTGAGGACGTGCCCGAGGGTGAGTTTCTTCCGAGAGGCGTCTGCTCGTCGCCGTGGGAAGACAGCGTTTTCCCCGCACTGCGATAGCGATAGCGACAGCGACAGCGAAAACAGCCTCACCTGCAAACTGTACCAGCACACGCTAACAGACTCCGCGTAGGCCAGATCGAGTCCAACTACGATGAAGTCACCGACTCCTTCGACAACATGAACCTGAAGCCTGAGCTTCTCCGTGGTGTCTACGCCTACGGTTTCGAGCGCCCCTCCGCTATCCAGCAGCGCGCCATCATGCCCGTCATCAAGGGTAAGTTTGCCTTCCCGCACACACGCAGTGCCATCAACACAATGACTAGAACGTGCAGCTGACACAAGTACCAGGCAACGATGTCATCGCCCAGGCCCAGTCCGGTACCGGTAAGACGGCTACCTTCTCCATCTCCACCCTTCAGAAGATCGACTCCAGCGTCAAGGCTTGCCAGGCGCTCATCCTCGCCCCCACCCGTGAGCTCGCTCAGCAGATCCAGAAGGTCGTTGTCGCCATCGGTGACTTCATGGAGATTCAGTGCCACGCCTGCATTGGTGGCACCAGTGTCCGTGATGACATGAAGGCCCTCCAGGACGGCCCTCAGGTCGTCGTCGGTACTCCCGGCCGTGTCCACGACATGATCCAGCGTCGTGTCCTCAAGACCGACCACATGAAGATGTTCGTCCTCGACGAGGCCGACGAGATGTTGTCTCGCGGTTTCACTGAGCAGATCTACGACATCTTCCAGCTTCTGCCCCAGTCCACCCAGGTCGTCCTCCTGTCCGCTACCATGCCCCAGGACGTCCTCGAGGTCACCACCAAGTTCATGCGCGACCCTGTCCGCATCCTTGTCAAGAAGGACGAGCTTACCCTCGAAGGTATCAAGCAGTTCTACATTGCCGTCGAGAAGGAGGATTGGAAGCTCGACACCCTCTCCGACTTGTACGAGACCGTCACCATTACCCAGGCCGTCATCTTCTGCAACACCCGCAGGAAGGTCGACTGGCTCACCGACAAGCTCACTGCCCGTGACTTCACTGTCTCCGCCATGCACGGCGACATGGACCAGGCCCAGCGTGACGTCATCATGAAGGAGTTCCGTTCCGGATCTTCTCGTGTCCTCATCGCCACTGACCTCCTTGCCCGTGGTATCGATGTCCAGCAGGTCTCCCTTGTCATCAACTACGACCTTCCCGCTAACCGCGAGAACTACATTCACCGCATCGGTCGTGGTGGACGTTTCGGACGTAAGGGTGTTGCCATCAACTTCGTCACCGCCGACGATGTCCGCATGATGCGCGAAATCGAGCAATTCTACAGCACACAGATCGAGGAGATGCCCATGAACGTGGCTGGTAAGTGCCCACCGAGTTGTAGTATGCCATCAGACACAGTTGCTAACGCCAATCACAGACCTCATCTAAGAAGCTGTTCCCTACTGCATTCATCCTGCCGTCTCTCCCTGCCCCCCAACATCTGGGTGGCGTAACGGTGTAGAGACGGTGGTTTTCTAATTCGAGCACGCCTGCAAGGCCAGGTGATGCTCTCTGTTTGGTCTGGTTCAAAAGTGGTTCGGGGTAGGACGTGCAGCCGTCTTTACATCGCGGCATCTTGGCGTTGGTCTCTCATGTGCGAAATGATTTCCCTAAAAGAATGTCTGCATGTGATAGACTTACGATGCTTAGTTGACGGATGGGTCTTTTTCTGCAATTTCATGTTACTTTCCTATGTCCTTGAGGAGCTGCTGCAAGTTGTCGACGCGTGCATACGTGGTGGGATTTGCAGCAATCTTCCCTGGCTACGCATGCGGATGATAACGATCGGGAGTTTCCTCTCCTATAGAGATGCGATTCAATTGTATGAAAAAAATTGATCAAACGTCTGCCGCTTTTGCTGGGTGTGAAGAGTGATGTGACGAAGGCGAGCAGCTGTTGTGACAGGTCCCTGCACATCGTATTCAAGTGTCAGGTCGTGGCAGCTAAACGGTAATATGCTGGGGTGATGCCACAAGGTTCCTGCATCTCGCCTATCGATAGCCTCGGCTCATGACACCAGACCCCACCGGGTATCGCCGCTACAAACCAACGTCCATCCCATGAGACCGACAGCATGGCTCGCTCAAACAAAGGCCATCACAAGCATGGCGCTTTCCCAAAGATCAGTAGTATGTGGGCATCCCTGTTTGTTATTGCAACTACTAATAGTCTTGTAGCAAGCGTTGAGTCGCCTGCGCAACTACAAACCTCCAGCGACGCAATGGCATAACTGCCCACTAACACGGCGAGCGGCGGTTCTTATTCTGCTCTTCCCCGACAAACATGGAGAGCTCAAGGTTGTGCTTACGGTGCGGAGCGCGCAACTGAGAAATTACTCTGGCCAGGTCGCACTGCCTGGAGGTATGTCATTCGATTTGCGGGGCAACTCGGTGCTAACATTGCCAAGGTAAAGCAGATAGATTGGATGAATCGCCTTGGGAGGTCGCTCGCCGCGAAGCGTACGAGGAGATTGGTCTTCCATTAGATGAAGCCAAACTTCGGGGCTTCAGCATAGAGCACCTTTGTGAACTTCCTACGAATCTGGCAAAGACAGAACTCGGCGTCCGGCCCTGTGTTGCGTTTCTTGGTCCTGCACAAGCATCACTAACGACTCCTGTCTCTTCAGAAGCCGATCATGCCTCAGTCGAAGAGAATCTCATGCCTCGTCTCGACCCGAAAGAAGTAGCAGCCGTCTTCACAGTTCCATTCTACAGCTTCCTGCGTAAAGAGTGGGAAGGGGAAGGTCCGGGGCCGGTGCAAAAAGACGGTAGGCCAGAGAAGTGGTATCGGGGGGCTTGGACAGACTGGCACGAATCTCGGTGGCGAATGCATAACTTCTACATGCCACGACCTCCCCGATCTTCGTCACTGCTGCGTAACTCGCCGCAATCTACCGAACCTACAAGAGAAGATGTACAGTCTGAGTCAAGTGCGATCGACAGCCTCACAACATTTAGAATATTTGGCATGACCGCTAGAATATTAGTCGATGCAGCACGTGTTGCGTACGGAGAGGAGCCCGAGTTTGAGCACAACAGCCATCACGGAGACGAGGAGATGATAGGAAGGCTTTTGAAAATGGGAAGGCTGAGTGAGAAAAAGAAAAAGGGGGACATGTTGACCAAAGAGATCCTTCGCGAAGCCAGCAAGATGTAGGGGATAGAACGGCGGCCCATTAGACCAATGTTTTGATCAGACAATCATAAAGCGTTCGCCGATGAGTTGGAAACTTACTGTAGTCTGGTGGAACAAGCAAAAACGGTCATTATCTAGGCCCTTTTCATGTAAGTAGTTTGCTTTTTTCTGCTTAGAGTTTAGAGATGTCAGGACAATGAGCGTGTTTTAGACTGATGAGCTCGATATGACGCATTTGGTGGAATTACGCCGAATGGCGAGAACTACGCTCACGACGGCTGAGATCTGATGCCACGAGCGAGCCTTAATATACGTTGCAATTTGATTACGCCATCGCCGGCACTTTATACATGCGAAGTAGCTGTATGCACGAGCACGGCGTAGAAACAAACGAAACATCAGAGAAATGAGGCTCTGAAGGGATCACCGACGGTTGAGGCGCTTGTATTGGGTCCAAGGACGTTGCGCGCACGTATCTCCTTGGCAGGGTGCATCTTGCCATTCAAATGCCGTACTAGGAACTTTAGAGCTTATTGGCAACTGGGCAGCGTTGTACCACTGAGAGACGCCCAAAGAACGCACACACTGATGCCAAGTGCCACGGGACAATCCGCCGTCTACTAGCCTGTCAGCCTCATGTAGATCATCATCCAGGGATGATGCTCCTCTCGCCCACCGATCCTGGGATTTCCTTGTACTACACCGGCTTTAACTGAGATATGGAATGATAAGAGTTGAATCAACCTGGTATCACTAGACGCGCCATCGTGCCTGCCAGCAGCAGCCATGCCCTGGATTGTCACGGTCCGAATTGCTACTTGGCAGCGATTGTCGTCGAATGCACTGCCTACGCTCATCGCCTTCCGCGACCCACCGATGCGCAGAGCGCAGTACTCCGATGTCCACCCACACCACCGTCGCAGTCGAGTACTACGACGACCGGCATGAGGCGCAGAGTCGACGACGATCCCAGGTCCAGTTTTGATCATCGACGGCGCGAACAGGTCAACAGCGTGGGCATGCTGCAAACTCTCCGCCACGCTATGCGCTCATGCACTACATCACCAGCATCAATGAGCATGCAGCACGCACAGTACATAGATAGAGGCCCTGCGGCGCTTCTCCAACGAGGCCCAAGTGAGCCATTTTCCAAAGATATCAAAGTATCTAAGCAAAGATCAAACCCAAGAGTGGGGCATCGTCGAGGCTTTCTAGCACTCTTGAGACGGCGTCGAGTTTCCCTGACGGTGATCGTAGCCCAACGACGTCGCGCATACGCAAGCATCGATGGCCAAGGCTTCCTGAACCTTAACCTGTAAGACGCGGAAGTGGCTGCGTCGGGCTCGACGACGACAGCGGTGGGTCCGTGTTTGGCGCGTGAACCTTGGCATCAAAGTCGACACAATTAGGTCCGCTTTACGCGTTTCGTCACCCGTTTCAAGCCCCCTTTTCATACCACGAATCGCCGTCGCTATACAACTTGAGCCGCATTCTAATCTCTTGCTGCCAAGATCTCCCATTCTACATCGACGCCTTGGCCGCCCACGGAGCACTTTGACCCGCTACCTACTTCCCAATGGCATCCAATTCCGTCGCCGCCCATCTTGCTTGATTCATGGGGTCCCATTGAGGCTGGCAACCTCCTGGCATCGCGGAGCCTGCCCGAGACAGCGGATAGGTATTCTATCGGTCCTGTTTCTGTGAACAAGCATGGGTCTTTTTGTCTGGACTCCAGGCATGTGAAAAAAAGTAATACGTACTTTTCGTGAGACAGCCTTGCGGCTAAAAAGAAACTCTCAACATTTCGTCATACGTGGAACCGCAGTACGACGATGCAATCCACATAGACTCTCGTCATTGCCCAAGTCATGACGGAACGTCTCGGGATGTGCAGTAACGAAGCTACAATGGATCCCGACAAATTCCATAAGCGCTCGCCGTCGATACCAATTCACAGAGGCGAGCTCAAACATCTTGGCGTGTCGGGCACTATCACAGCGGGGTTTCCCTTTCTGGCACAATATGAAGCGAAGACAACATCAGATCGTTATCTTACGGAACGTGCTTTGATAGCGGTCCAGAGCTTATTCGACCTGGCAGTGGGGATGCCAGGAGGAGGTACGCAACACCCTACCCACGCCAAGCATATCTGAAATCCTACCATGGCGAGTCGGGGCTCATCGACTAGCTGCCGCCTGCTTTTAGTGCCCGGACGGCGCGTCGCTCGAAACAGGACCGACTTGTAGACGAACCTAGCCTATGTTGAGCTCGTTTGACCCTGGTTCATACACTGCTATAGTCCCTAGCACTGCCTCTTGGAGCTCCTGCAGGCCGTCTTATTACTTGCCACTCCTTCTTGTCACTTCTTGTTTCGTTTTCATTGCTTTCCTCACTACAATCGCTGGCTTTTTCCTATTTACCTGTCTTCCACGGTGCAGGTCACCTCTTCACTCTCTACAGAAATGGAAAGTCGTTATCAACCCGAAGGCTTGTCCTTTGACGACAAGGACGCCTACAACAACAACAACCAGCAGTATGCTCTTACTTCCCCTCAACAACCACAGCAA
>JAODYC010000034.1:0-40817 GCA_026262405.1 Curvularia hawaiiensis
ACCCTTACCCAACGGCACCAGCACCAGCAAAGGGCTATCCTACCTACCCCACCAACTAAACGGAACGTCGTAGTAGCATGAAGGATGGAAAAGATTCTCTTCTCGTACCAAGCAACAATTTGGGACGCGGCACAGGTGTTATCAACAGCGATCTGGGGACTGAAGAGTTCTGTGCAGCAGAGCATTCATCTCTTCCCATTGCCAAGTAGTAGCATTTAGCATTTATTTCCTTTGTTTACGCAATTGATTAATACAACTGTTCACTGTATATATTCATGGATCATGGTATAGAGTGGCGGTTTTACGATGGAGTGTTGCTTAGTTTCTGTTTATTTCTCAAAGATAGTACTGTTGAATCAATAACTAACTTTAGTCACTCCTTTAATGCGTCGTTTCGCCATGATGTCATCAGTCACGATGATCACGTGAACAGAGTCACCGTTGCGTGCAACAGCGTTGTCAGACTAACCTCTTTTCCAGTGCCCCCTGCATCTTTCATCTTCCATACACCCGCATTTACGGCGCTAATAAAAAAAATGCCTGAGCCGTGTCGTTGCTGACGCAGCAAGGGACCAACCAAAAAAAAAATCAATACTGCAACCCCGTACTCGCGTCCATTGACGTCTTTCCCATTTGGGCAACGGTCCCGCGTCAAATCGATAGTCGCACTCGTATCAGCACGGGATGAGCGGATGAAGTCACACGCTACAGCACGTGATTAGAGCTAAAAAGAAAAACGTTGTTTCCGAAGAGGACCGCCATGAACGTCCCTCGTATAGATGGTTTGATTTGCTGACTTTGACGGCTGACGAGGGTAGTGTAGATGTACTAGTGTGGTGGGAATGTGGTTGGGGAGGTGAAGTCGAGTCACTGACGCAGTGCGCGAGGAATGATGCATGTGTGTAAAAATAGACTCCACTGTGTGGAAGATATCTGGTACGCTTGAGAAATCTGTTCGTTGTGATTGTAACCTTGTGCGCGGGGGTGGCGACAGCACTTGAAGACTATAATTTCAGGGATGAACCTCGTTGGGGTGGGTTTTCAGCTTCGATGAAGTTTTGGCTTGACAGTCAAGTTTCGTAATGTCTTTACGGCAGTAGGGAGCAGGAACGATTCTGTCAAATTGCAATCAGCGTGCTGACAAGTCAACTCGGCTGTACCTGAATGCCGCAGGAGAAGTACCTCCCTACTGTGCTATTAAGCCGGAATGTACGTTGTAATTTCTTCTTCGTAAAACCCAGTGAGCCGGTATACTGGATTGCTTGCGACTACGTACACCCCCGTTGAACTTTGTTTCCAAGTACCGATAATGAGTTCATTCTAGATCATTGACGTGACATGGGGCTCCCTTGCCGGACAGGGACATCAGTGAAGGAGATATTTGTCCGTGGAATTTTCCGTCTGAGTAAGATCGGACCCTCAACGCAACGTGTTCGACAACGCGGCGACAAAGGAGAAGAAATGACAAGAGACAATTGCCCCTATTGTGCATGTCAACATCGTTCCTGTTGTTGGGCTGGACATTAGTGCTGTGCACTGAGGCAGCTTCAGTGTGGAAAATGCTCATGGTGTACAAGCGCTCGAGCCCGGAATCGTGGGATGTACACAGACCGGTTCTCTCGGAACCTGGGGAACTCACTGGAGCCGCAAGGCTAGCATCCAATCCGTATTATGGGGATCCTAGGTCTAAAGATGGAGCAATCGTTCACTATTGCATCTTCATAGTCGCCGCATCATATACGCAGTAAAGGTAGGGAAACCCATGCATTCCAGCATTCTATACATAGACATGTTTTATTTTTGCAAAGAATGGAACTTAAAAGTAGACACACTTCCCGATGCCCAAGCCCCAGGTTGATATGTTCAAAGGCACTGGTGTGTATATAGTGCTAGTCGAGTAGCTTGGTAGCTTCCAGCTACCTTGTTATCACCATGTGACATGGCTGCATACTATCAAGCCTTATTCACAGTGGTTAAACCATAGATATATTGATTTTATTTGTGCTTCCGACAGCCTGCAAGTACCGACGCTTGTAGATGTCGTAGGACCTGGCCTGGATGCGCTACAACAGTGATTCGTTATATGAAAATATATCGCAAAATACTGCGAGTAAACAGAACAGATAATTTAAACAAAGATCATACTTATACATGGCAGCGCGAGAGTGTACATACATCTCACTGCAAGCTTCCTTGAGCTACGACTCGAAAAGATTGCGTAGTCGATCGAACTAGGGCAACACCTACGAACAGACTATGCACTGTTAAATTCCCATATAATTCATACGAGTGAGAAGTCAGAGTAGTATCCAGACACCAGCCGCAACACTGAAGTGGTACTGAAATGTCAAAAAGGTCGTTACACATTGATCTGCAGCCCTCGCACCCACATGCCACGCACGGTCCACAAGCCAACCCCTGCGCCGAATTCTTGTTCAAACGACATCATCGCCCGCAAGCACCGCAATCCATCCTAAACTCACGATACGATATTGCGACCACCACCACCACCTGCGCAACAGCGAGCGTTCTAATCAGTTGCCAATTGCCGATTCCCACATCTACCCTTTCTCTCGCATCAAAACCAGAAAGCTTACCACACAAACCCGCCCAAAATGTCCATGTTCTTCGGTCAAAAACCCCAAATCTCTTCGGAGCAGAAGATTGCCCAGGCTGAGGCAGAAATCGACATGGTCTCTGACATGTACAGCCGGTATGTACTTCCTTAAAAAACATACTCTTCCCAATTCATTTCCATATATTCGAACGTCGCTAACTCGGATACCGTACAGTCTTGTCAAATCCTGCACGGCCAAATGCATAGACACTTCGTACCGCGAGGCCGATCTGAACAAGGGCGAGTCAGTGTGCTTGGATCGGTGCGTCTCCAAGTTCTTCGAGGTGAACGTCAAGGTTAGTGAGAAGATGCAGGGAGAGGCTCAGGGAAAGCAAGGAGGAGGAGGCATGTTTGGAGGCATGTAGATGGGATAAAGGAAAAGATGTGCCGCGAAGCTGGCGTATATGGAAGACGTATCGTGGCAGGAATGAAACGATCTATGGCAATTATCTGAATGAGAGGAGATATTTGGACATGTTGGGCAGGGAAGAACGGCGGAGACGATCTGCTGTTAGTCCGGCGTGCCATATGCGTACGCCTATTGTCACGATCACGATTCTCAAAATCTGTACAATAAAAGATATAAGGTTTGATTTGATCGAATCATGCTATGGGGGTATCGTCAATTTCCGTTACGCATATGCCATAGGAGACTACCCTGATCGTCGCCATCTACCATCCATCATCCCTAATTACCGTCTCCCGTATGGCTGACGACCACACAAAGCCAACTTCAGAGAATCCCATGAAAGAAGAACCATATCAAGAAGAACTAGTATCGTGCCGGGCAGGCATTCCGTCGTAATGGAGAACCATTGCTCGAGGAGCTGCAAACAAACCTGTGCGGCGCAGCGCGCACATTGGAATGTCGCTAGCCTTCCGTCATGATGGATTGCCGTAACCCGAAAAAGTCCGCAATGAGACTGCTGCGGCTCAGTGAGCGCATCAGAATGTCGCAAGTATGTAGATGCCGTGATGAAAAGTGTATTGTACAGTGAAGAAGATGAGATCTCAGCGCGTCATAGACGGCGCCGAAAATCTCTGTGCCAAATAAGTAAATGGCGGTGTCCTATGACGGACAGAAGAAAGTGAGAGAGCATACTAATATATGTTAGTTATTCGTTGTACATGTGCAAAGAATTGGGTGACATACTTTTACTCAGTCCAGGGATTGCGATAGTTGACGAGCTCGCGGGCCAGCTCCTCAATAGTGATGAGCGATTCAGCATCCAGACCTGCAGCTTCCAGCACCTCCCAGAGCTCCTTGACCTGCTCCTGTGCGTGGTCGGCATCCTGCTGAGCCCTGGCCCTGGAGATATCGGCTTCGCGCGCCATCAGTTTAGCGTTCTTAGCCCAAGTCTCAGCACTTCCAGCAAAGTGATTGGCCTCCTCAGCCCATCTCTTGGACTTCTTGAAGCAATCTTCAGCCAGCTTAGCGAACTCTTCAGCCTTTCTAGAGTCACCGGCAGCGTCAACCGAACACTGAGTGGCCTTCGCTTCGGATATCTCGGCGAGATTGGTTAGCTTGACGACTTCTTTGACAGCCTGTTTGGTCATAATGGTTAGAAAATTTTCTGTAGGTAATAGAGTATGCGATCTCTCCCACAACTGGTGAAACCGAAGATTCCAAACAAGCGAAGTATAACTGTGGCAACTACAGTTACCTTCGAAAGTAGTGATTTTACTATCACCAGTTATGGGAGAGGGGAAGAGAGGTTTACTGACCTTGGCAATGCGGAGGTGAAGTTGGCGACGCTCTAGGTTATCAGGCTTCTGCGCCAAACGGTCGATCGCCTCCAGCAGCTCGGTACGTCTTGTCTCGGGGTCCTTGGGGACGGGTTTTCTAGCTGGGTTGGTGCTGTGAACGGCGACGTCGAGTGTATTAGAAGGCATAGGACGATCGTTTGGGTTTGGCATTGCCTCGGCGAGTGGGCTGCTAGTAGCGTTGATGAAGTCTCGTTCGATAACAGGAACAGTATCACCCAGGTTGACGCGCGACTTGCTTCGAATAATGCCGAGGAAGCCTTGTTTGGTAGGACGAGCCTCCTCTGCCAAGTTGGCATGTGACTTGCTTCGAAAAGCGCTAAAGAAGCCTTGCTTGGGAGGGAGGGGAGGAGCAGCGTCTTCTGCCAGGTTGGTACGTGACTTCTTTCGGCTGAAGATATCGCGAATGCTGCGTTGAGCCTTGACCTTTTGAACCGGGCTTCGATTCTTGGTAGATGGCATGTCTTTCAGGGGAGGCGGCGCGGCTGGCGACGCAATCAATTCCTCATCCGACTCCTCGCTCGAATCCTCATACGACTGCTCATCCGACTCTTCATCTGAATCCTCGTATGACTGTTCATCCGAACGCTCATCCGACTGCTCGTCTGGACCATCCGAATGGCGCCGCTGCGGGGTTCCGTAACCCGAGGAGCTATCTATGGTGTTGCATGTAGCAGTCTGAGTTGCCCTGGCCTTGTTGGAATCTTGGTTACGGACTGTGTCGTAGCAGTGCGTAGTCTGAACTGAAGGCGAAGACGAAGAGCTAGCTGAACCACACTGGTCGACACTGCCTCCGAACTGGAAAGCAGAAGCTTCAGGCTCCGTAGGCTCATCCAAATCTTTTGCGGCAATGTTGGCGTCAGAAAATGCTGCACTAGCTTGGTCTGTAGTACTAGGAGTGACAGAGGATTGAGTAAGTAACGATGGAGACATCTGTAAAGAGTCATCCGGGCCCATCTTCCTTGCAGGTTTCATAGAGCGAATCAGGTTTATCTTGGGGCCAGAGCCTATGTCCGCGATGTGTCCAGCTGGGCATGTTTTCTGGCCAGGGGGCGTGATGCTTGGCGACGCCTTGATATCTGTTGCCTTGGCGATACGGTCTCTGAAAGTTCCCAATGAGCTTTGATGAGTGGGAGCTTTAGGAATCTTTGACGGAATGCTTGGGCCTTTAGGAGTCTTTGATGAAATAGTGGGTACCGGTGGAATGCCATCATCAGCAGTGCCGAAAATGACGGCATCAGCGTCGGCAGCAACCCTCAGAACAGGAGCAGTGCCAGTGCTTGCAGCTGAACTTGATGAGTGACGGAGGCGCCTGACGTGACCGTTGTTGTCGAGGACTCTATCGAAGGAAGACACTGTGATGGGGTCGATGTTGCTTAAGCCGGACAATGAGATTGGCTCTAAGACGTGGTGCTCAGGTAAGTTCTCGGGGTCGAGGAGAGGCCAATTTTGGTCCTCTAGGCTTTCGGGAAAGGCGTCTATGAGAATGTTGTTAGCATTTAGCGGACTGTCTGGGTTGATGACCTGAGCAGCCGTAGAGCCAGGAAGCGACTTGTGAGATTGGATTCGACGAGGAAGACGAGATGTGCTTGGGGGCGTCGGCTTCGTGCCATTTGGTGGTAGCGGTGCGGCTGTAGGGGGGATTGTACCCGCGCCCTGGTGCTTGGCCTTGGATGGAATACCTGTCGCCATGTTAGCTGTTGTACCGGATCTCTTGGTTGAGGTCCGGCACAGGCGAGAGGCGGAGAAAAAAGAAGAAGAAACAAGAGAAAAAAGCAGATGCATTGTTTATATACTATTGGTGCCTGCGTGCGTTTGCCGCCGAAACGGGAGTCAACGAGCCGCTCACCGCGGCATACACATGGCAAAAAGACGAAGTGAAAGTGAGTGAGGGGCCCACGTGACACTCAAACGGAATGAAAACGAAGCAAAGGTGAGGGAGGCGCTCACGTGGCATCGGCATGGCATGGGGACGAAGTGAATGAGTATCTCACGTGGTATCCATATGGTATCCATAAGGCAGCCCTACTCTTCCAAGCGGCCAAACTACAAACGCTCACATACTTGGCACGGCCTATACATTGTGATACTTTCCCTTCCGTTTCCAGCATTCCGGCCGTGTGTTGTGGATAGCTGCAGTGGACGGGTGTTCAAGTCGACGTCGCGATGTGTGGTCATGGACGCTTGGACCACGAGTTCGGGTGGAGAAGAGGACAGCTAACGTGAACGCGTCGAGGTGACTGGCAATTGCACGTCCCACGACCAACTCGGCCAACGGTTATTGGGACAAAACACCATGGCGAAGACGTACAAACAGTTAAAGGAGGCGTGGGTGTCGGGACACACAGGGAGCTCCGTAGCAGATGTGAACATTGTCTCCCTCGCAATGCCTGTACTGTGCACGAACCCATTCTTCACGCAATAAGTTCCTGCTAACAGTGCTCAGCTAAGCATTCTGCTATGGTCCGTTGTCCAGTCGCGCATGCGCTTGTTCACGCCAAATACACTGCCAGCTCTGTTCGTCGACTTTCTGCTCAATTGCGGAGCCACGCTGTTCGCCACTACCATCTACTCACCTTCTCCATGGATCCTCAACGTCCTTTTGCTGCTACCGGCAATCGCCCTGTATGTCCTGGAGAAGCCCGCCCCTCCCAAAGAAGCTCCACGGCCGCCTAGGATTGATCGATCCGAGAAAGACTCCAAGCTCGATGCGCTGCCCGTCAAGCCGTTCATCACCAACTACCGTGGCGCAATGATGGTCATCACATGCGTTGCCATTCTAGCTGTTGACTTTCGCGTCTTCCCCCGCCGGTTCGCCAAGGTTGAGAATTGGGGCACGTCGCTCATGGATATGGGCGTAGGCTCCTTCGTCTTCACTGCGGGCGTTGTTTCTGTCCGATCGTCGCTCAAGGATGGCGTCGGCCGTCCGCCGCTTTCCAAGCGTCTGGCAGCATCGCTCAGACACGCCATTCCCCTCCTTGTCCTTGGTGTCATCCGGCTCATCTCTGTGAAGGGACTAGACTATGCCGAGCATGTCTCCGAGTACGGTGTCCATTGGAACTTCTTTTTTACTCTGGGCTTCTTGCCGCCGTTTGCCGCTCTGTTTCAGACAGCGTTTGACCTGGTACCTTCGTATGCCGTCCTTTCTTTTGCCTTGGCCGCCATCTACGAGATAGTCTTGGACTGGACACCCCTTGGACCCTATATTCTAATTGCTCCACGTACGAACCTGCTATCCAAGAACCGAGAGGGCATATTTTCCTTCTTCGGATATCTTGCGATTTTTTTGGCTGGCCAATCCTTGGGCGCATCGGCACTGCCTAGACAACAGCCAATCGCCAAGGACGCTCCATTCACAGTCAAGCTCCGACAATCTACGCTTGGAAAGCTTGCGACGGCGTCGCTCATCTGGACCGTGCTTTTCTACTTCTCCGTTGGCTATTACGGCCTTGGCCTTTCTGTGTCCAGACGACTCGCCAATCTCCCATACTTTCTCTGGGTGTCTTCGTTCAACGGCTACCAGATTACCATCTGCTGCGCCATCGAGACTTTCCTTTTCCCAAATATTTACAAGGCCTCGAGCAAGAGTGAGGAATCGCGACGCAGCAGGGATGCCACCAGCACTATACTATATGCATTCAACCGCAACGGGCTGGCAGTCTTCCTGGTCGCAAACCTGCTGACGGGTTTGGTGAACATGACCTTACCCACGCTGAACATGAGCGTTCTTCATTCCATGGCGGTCCTTACGACATATATCGCTGTCGTGGCAGGAGTAGCTGTCGGTCTTGACTACTACAATGTAACTATAAAACTTTGAGTAGACTAAGTGTTGTCCTCGAAAGTTAGTTCTATAGACTATCCGAGCAGAATTACACCCACATTCTTAATGTAACGCTGCTTGCGAAGCATATTGAATCCTAACTCTTATCTCCACCCTCTCCCATACCCACGTACACTTTTTCCCCATCGCTTGTCGAATCCTCCACAACATTGACCGCGAACTCCGTTCCTCTAGTACCTCTCCCTCAAACCATTTGACATCCAGCCTTCATTACAGTCCTGATCTCATTACTTCTTTGAGCCGTAAGTTCTGTGGATGTAATTAAAGGAAACTAGTATCAAATTCTCTTTCGATCTTTCGAAGATGGTGGAGTTGTTTCAAGGTTTACTGACTCTTTCCCTTTGAGGTGATATTTCCTGCAACTATAACTCTATCGCTACAGCCCTACTACCATGGCTCTGGACAACCTATAATGACCTCTTGTCACTTTGGAATCGGTACATCGACTACGCGCAATGAATGGAAAGCGCACGTATCAATTTGAAGTTTTTTGGCACCTTCTCTCATGTCGTCACTTTCGCAGTATCACTTTTACGTGGTCTTCTCTATCCTGTTATAGGTTACCATGTTATAATATCGAATCAACCTATTAACAATTTGATATCAGAGAGATATCGAGAGCTGAAGCATTTCTCAAGAATTTACAACTAGTGGGATTGAGCCAATCGAGTCCAGACGAACTCGTAAACTCTACATTCAAATAGACACTGTCTTATATCAGATCGAACCATGAACTCAATAGATAGCTGGGCTAGGACTCGTTAAGGTTTGGAGGAGTAGTTTTCGGGGTATCGTCTTCTTTGCAACTATTCTATCACTAGAGTAAGCGATCAAATCATTCGCTAATCGCCAGAATTATGCAGTGGAAGACCGATCCCATGAGATCGTACAGCTTGTCCACAGTCCACTCATCGATGGAGCTCAATGTCTTCCTTGCTAGCTTGTAAAGCGCTCTTAACTCACCCGTATCGTAGAGTTCCTCGGTGGTTGCATCAGCTCGGGCCAAGGCGACGGCATTGTTTGGGTACATCAAATCGAGCTGAGGATCCACCATCCTGCGGACATTGGTCGGAGTAAAGAGTGCAAACTATTCGATGCCCCATTCGGTGAGATTGCGAGCTTGGGCGATATATATCTCCAGACCAGTGTGCTGAACAAGGCAGCTTCAGTCACACCATGCTCATTGGGGAATGCATCTTTGACACTTTGGTTGAAGAGATCTACATCTTGGCACGATTGAGTTGTTTGGATTCAGAAAGAAGCTTCGCTTGAGTTCTTGGCACGCGAGTATAGCGGTGCTGTCAGAGAGGTCGTTGGTTTGGATAGCCCCGCGTGCATTACCATCCAAACATGCCCGCTGTTTGCTATTGGTGCAATATTTGATCAGATACGGAGCTGTCTATGAGAATGGTTGATTCTAGACTGAGAAATATTTGGGGCTAAGCGGCTACTGCGCTTAGTAAAGTACATATGCCGTGGCTCGGTTAACATGCAAGTGACTTTGGCTGAACTTAGAGGCACAACCATGCGGGGTCTGAACGACGTCAACGCGCACGCCAATCGACCGAATGAAGCGATTGCCGATATCATCTGATGCTTCCGCTAGAGAAGTTCGCGAAAGTACAGGGCTTACACCAACAGGATGGGACGTGTACCTTGTAAGTTCCTGCATTCCTCATCCCTTGAAAAGGCCTGACAATGGGAAGAAGATCACATCTGATATAGCGAAGAGTTTATGGAGAGACGAAATTGCGTACATAAGTCAAGTAAACGATGCGATGATGGATGCTTGCCTGCGACAAACCAATCAACGTCTGAGTGAACAAGGGTACAGTGATGTTACTGACTCCGAATTTCGCTGGCGTATGAATCGAGCTCTGACCAATCTCAGAATCGAAGAGAGTACGTACGTGTACTTGCAACTTGCATATTAGCAACTGACAACGTCTTAGACAAGAACAAGTCTTCGGCTGCACAGACCAGCGTACCGTATGCTGCCACCGATACAATGCTTGCTGCCAATGAACCACCACGAAGGCTACCATATGACCCTACTCGAGATTAGGGATGCTTGTAGATACAGAAGACATATTTACCCTTTTTCCTCGACCTATTGTACCTTTCTGTTTAGTTCTGAATCATCGCCTATTATTTCTCACCGTCTGAATGAGAGCTGGGTGATTCTGCTAGGCTGAAATAAGACAGTCTGTCGAGAGCTGAAACCTAAAATCTTGACTTTAGTCGTCCAGAACAAAGCAGAAGATCATGCAGTTGGCTTGCAGTGGCCCGAATGACCGAAATCAGTTATTAGTAACCGAAGAAAACAACGCAGCAGTACAGAATAATGGTTACCAGAATAACCAATGACTTAGGTTCAGGTTTCTTAGCCCACCCAAGGTGCTAGATCTCAATATTTACAGACCTGGCAGGGCCATGACCGAAGAGGTCTGGTATAGACATCAACACAGACCTCTTCAACAAAGTTGAGGCTGGGCGAATTCGCAAGAGTGACCTTTGTCATGACATAGTAGTGAGGATGAGGAGAATTCTCCTAAATTTCATCTAATTCTCTCTTAGAGCTGTGCCTTCGCCAATGCATCGGATCATCAGGTCATAAGCTCAGGGTGATAATGCACACTCAGATGTACGAAAAGGGGCATCAATGATACATATTCGTCGCATGATCGCTTATGTGAGATAATATGGGCAAGCATTCATTGAAGTTTCCTACGAACGAACATGAGTGTTATATGTCTCTGAGTGGAGGGTGTATGGTTTTATTAACTGGGAATTTATTGTCGCAACGCGATTACCACAAGCTTCCCGTCCTACCCCGTATCTGTATCATAGTTCAAAGGGGTATTCCCCTTTCTGAATGCAAATTATGGCTATAGATCATCTAGAGATTCAATATGCAATAGCTCTGTCAGTCATTGCTTCAGCCCCGCTACTGAAGTGGGGAAGCACGCTGAGAGATTGAAACAGCTTTTAGCCTACATATCACCCCCAAAGCACGTACCGAGGAACTGGACTTCACTTTTGTAGATGTAAGTGCAAGTCAGTTGAGAGAGTCCTGAGAAAGATGACTACACGCGTGTGGGAAATATTGAAGTATCAGCAGCCACTCTGGAAGAAACTTCATGCGACACTGCCATGCACTCAGGATAATGCATCCAGGATAGTCTGTTTCTCAGGTACCTCCTGAGAGTTTCTCAAGAATCCATTACACAATAGATTCAAAGTTTGATTGCAGAATAGCCCAACAAGGTAACGGAGATCATGTAAGGGTACGATTTCGAACACCATTTCCGCGGAAGGATCTACTCCGTAGGTCTGAACGATCTTGGCAGGTCTAGGCAGGTCCATAGCAGCACACTCAAACCTATTTTTACCCTGGTTCTAGCAATTCCAGCCCTATCCCTATTTAGCTATTGGCGATCTTATTTCTACCCTAGTCCTTATTCGTTAATCGGCCCGTGCGTATTTCCTCAAAAGTCGGTTAGCGCAACTTACAGAAACCCAGGGCTAGGGTTATCGATGAGTTCTGCTTACTGTGCTAGGTTCTGCTGAGACTACCCATGCGTCTCAGCCTGAACAAACTTCTACTAGCAAACGCTTCGCAGACCAGCAGACGTGTGAATCATTAGCCCCTTATCAACCCTACATTGTACATCGAACAAAATCTCTTGCCGATACACGCACTTCTGAGGGCATGCTGATCATGATGCTACCATTTCAATGAGATGTCATCCTCAAGTTGCATTCAAATCGATAGGATTGCACTCCATACTTTAATCACAGCGATTTTGAGCATATTGTTGAACCAACTCATATCAAAGCTACGAACAAAATCACCAGGCATGAAGGATAGGGGCCATGCACTGTTCTTGGGTCACTTAAGATTCGCAGTCGAATACTGGATTGAAGTTTTGCGCTTGGCGGTTTCAAGTAAGTATCGGAGCAGATCACGATTCATCCATCACTTCAACCACGCCGTGGCCCTTGTAAAATCCACATGCGACGGCGCCGTATGGAGGCATTGTAAAGTTAAGGTAGACTGGCTTGGCTTCTCTTGGACTTCTATCTGTACAACTAACCACTAGGTGAAGAAACATATAAAACGCCATCTCTGCAGCCAGAACTCACAGCATCAAACCACAACTTCCCCACTTCAACTATCCTTCCCACCGCTTAAAAGACAGTCTTTACCACGTTATCACTTTGTCACTTTGTCACTTTCCCATAAAATGAAGCTTTCCGGTAGCATCTCTTTCATGCTCATGGCCCTCCTCGCCACCGCCATGGCGCTCCCTGTCGCTGAGCCTCAAGGAATCAGTTACGGAGCCCTCAGTAGAGACAGGACTCCCTGTAGCGCAAGGGGTGCTTCCGCACAGAACTGCAGGCCCGGTGGCGGTCACGAAGCGAATCCCTACACTCCAAGCTGCAACGCAATTAATCGCTGCCGTGGCCGCTAAGATATAGATAATAAGTGCTGGTAAGCTCACCGTCCTAAAAGCAAAAAGCAAGATGCCTTGACTGGGTGACTGGCTAATACATGTCTCACAGTTGCGTCATGGACTAAAGACTACACAAAAACCAATAGAATAGAACAAGCACGTAATCGGAAAGGACGACCTGCAACCACTCTACCATATTCAGCCGAAGCATTTCACTCATCCACGGGATTGGTAGGCTTAGATCAACTATCTTTTTTAGTACATTTTCTTCAACCTCTAATTCTGTACGCTACCTTGCTACAGCAGCACATGTTATTCTCATATGTTTAGAAGAAAATCTATAGATCCATCTACATCTTTTATCTCATGCCAATCTAGCTTCCGTCGTTTCTACACCTTGATGAGTATAAGAAGCGTTGGTGCAATCATTCAAAGCTCGATCCTGGCCACCCAATCCTGGCAGGCCCAACGAAAGGCTCTGCTCTTTAATTATCTCGGACTAAGAATTGGACTTCGCTATCCAAAACATGTACGCTTGCAAGCCCCATCTGGCATTTTCCGTTTTTGTTCCCCCACGTGACAGCGTGATAAGGCGTCTGCCAAGAAATGCGACGCGACAATTGATTGATGACATCTCCACTCCACCAATCCTCATTGCGGCAACGGGCACCGTTAGCAATACAAATGATCACTCAATCGCAAATATGTCGACCCCGCAAGCGAAACGCCGCCGGCTAAATGAAGCTACGAAAACACTCCATAAGCCATTCAAGTCTCCTTTTCGCACACCATTGAAGCCCAGCATTGGCGACGATCCGCCATCTTCAGATCCGCCAGAACTACTTGTGCCCAACAAGGAGACATTAGAACAGACCACCATTCAAGATAAAACAACCACCTCTGCATACAATGACAAGCAGCCCGCCACTACCACAATGTGCTCGACAAACGTTGCATCTGCACCAAGACGTTTGACATTGAATGCATCCAAAACTCCTATATCGCGTTCAACGCCCTCCACGCCTTCGCGACTAGCTTCTAGGAATATGGTCTCCAAACCCTCGGTCGCACGCGAGATAATGCAACTCCGCAACGAAATACAAATACTCACACAGGCACAAACACTCGCCACGTCTACAAAGGACGATGACCTTGTCGCACTCATCGACAAATGGCGCACGGCAAGTCGTGCAGCAGCTGAAGAACTTTTTGGCGTTACCAGGGACCGGGTCAACAGGATGGGTGGAGTCGGCGCTTGGCAAGATCGCGAGAAGGAGGCTAAGCAACGGCAGATGAGATGGGACCGAGAAGAGATTGAAGCTGAGCGCGAAAGATTGCAGGAGGCTAAAGAAAATGGAGAGGTTCCGGAAGAAGTCTATGACCAGTATGCTGACCTGGAGGAGGACAATGAGGGGACAAAGGAGGAGAAAGAGACATTCAAGAGCGCGGACGATGTGAGTGATATAACGGTGGTCAGGTGCATTGAACACTCTGCTAACTGTTGCTAGTCATTTACGATGGATATGATGCTCAAGACACTCAACATTGACCTCCAACTGATAGGATACAACAAAGAGGCACAACGGTGGGAGGCTTGAAAGCGTTAACCCCAGGAGATGTAAGCGCCCGCAGCCAGCTCCATCGTTACTCTAGGCTTTTGATAGAGGGTACCTTCGCCCAGGTCCCAGTGCCAATGGTTGAGCAACGCTGTTACGGTGTTAATGAAGAGTATGTCAGCACCCAGCCTCTTTACTCTTCATATGGGAGCTGACGCTGACCAGATGATTGTTTACTTTCGTGCATCATGCGCGATCATGTCTACCTTAGCAATGTTCAGGTCAATATAGATACCCCGTTCATGTGTAATGACGTCATTTCCAGTGTACAGTCCCGCCCATAACATTTGTAAGCATACGTGCGAACATCTTCCAAAATCCATCGTTCCCTTGAAGCTCACATGATATTATCTATCTTTGGAAACATATCATCGCGCATACCCATCCCCGCAACCTCTGTCCGCACCAACCATGTCGCTTAAAGGCCAAACCGTCCTCATCACCGGTGCCTCAATGGGCATTGGTGAAGCTATTGCCCGTCGCCTAGCCCAAGAATCTGCAACTCTCATTCTCCTCTCCCGCTCCGCCGACAAACTAACCGCTCTCTCTACCTCACTCCAAGAAACGAACACTGACCTCACCGTCCTCACTATCCCTGTCGATGTGCAAGATCACGCCGCTCTCAGCACTGCAATTGCAAATATTACAAAGCAGGTCTCACACATTGACATTCTAATCAACAATGCCGGTCTCGCTATCGGTGCCCCCTCTAAATTTCCAGACTTGAAGATCCATGACATCATCACCATGACAAATACTAATATCAACGGGTACATGTTCGCTACGTACGCGGTGCTCAACGAGGGAAAGATGCAAGAACGGAAAAAAGGGACGATTCTTAATGTAACGAGCACAACAGGCCTTGAAGTGCCGCCATTCAGCGGCGAGGCTGTTTACCACGCAAGTAAAGCGTGTCAGGAGGCCTTTACGAATGTTCTGAGGACGGAGCTGGTGGGGACGGATATCAAAGTGCTGGCGTTGAGGCCAGGGGTCGTAGCTACAGAGTTTCATCAGTTGAGGTGGGTTTCGAGTTTTGCCTTCTTCCTCCCTTCCTTTCTACTCGCATCAGTTATGCGGAAACACGAACTAATGCGAAGTTTTACAATGATTAGAGTCGGATATGAGAAACAGGGTTATAATGAGTTCATGTCAGGATTTGAGCCACTGGTAGCTCCAGATGTAGCGGACGCTGCGGCGTTTATGCTTTCCCAGAAAGACAGGGTGAGTATCAAGGCGTTGGACGTCGTGCCAACTGCACAGAGGAGCTTGCAGGTGTTTGATCGGGAGTGGAATAGTCGGGGTGAAGGCAGGAAAGAGGAGACTATGTGATAAGATTTCTTTCTGCTTTTCCTTCGACTGGGACGGATATATGAATGATTAGAGATTCTACTTGAAGACTCACAGCTTCGAGCTAGGTGAAAGTGCCTTTTGGACGAGCTCCAGAACGCGCTCAGCCGTTCCCCTGCATTTACATATCAGTCATTCGTTATCAACACAAGGTTTTAAAAAAGAAAAAAAAACCTACCAAGAAGACTGATATCCCGCTCCAGAATGTCCATAGCAATGCACAACAGGAATCTTCCACTTCCCCGTCTCCGTCTCGATTCTGACACCACCTTTCCTTGACGCTGTAGTTTAGAAAACATGTCCAAAGTCAGTAATGCATATCTTGAGCAAACCCCCACGTGCTAGAAAGGAGAATACTCACGTCTCAGCCCCACGTTCTTAGCAATGATCTGCAAATCCTCTGGCTTCCCCAACTCAGGACACAGCTTGCAACACTTGTTCATGATGTCCTGACCCAGCGCTTCATCCCACTCTGGGCTCCAGTCATTGTCTTGGCGGCTCCCGCCGAGAATCACACCCCCGCCCAGTGGGCGCGGAAAGACGTAGGATACTGTGGAGTCGAGGCGGTGGGGCGACCGGAAGTACCTGTTTAAAAGGGAGAGCTACTTGTTAGCATGCGCATATGAAGTAGTATGTTTTTTACTCTATCAATGAAGGGAAAAGAAAAGGAAGGAAAGGAAAGAGTGTTAGGTTCGTTGGAAGGATATGAGGGACAGGAAAGAAGTAGTGACTCATGATTTTCATACTTGACACGTTCAAATTCGTACATTCTCTCAATGGGTTTTTGAGGCTCGGCAACGAGCAGTGTTTGGCCGCGTGTCGGGTACAGGTTTGTATCGCGGATGTCGGAGAGGTTGAGGGACCCGATGCCCGTGCAGTTGACGAGGAGGGTGGTTGATGGGTTATCCTGTAAGAGAGAGGAAACAGAAGGATAATGTCGGCGGATGAGGGTGATGCCTTTGGATAGAGCTTGTTGCTGGAGCCTGCGCGATGGGTAATTTGCTTAGTATACTTGGGACTCTTTGTTGTTGGATCACTCTCGTGACTCGAGTAGGATGGTCAATGACGTACCATTGCAGATACACCTGTGTATTAATCCTGAATGTTTGTGGGAACTCTATTCCGAATACTGCATCTTCTGGTAATTCTTTCTCATCTAGTTTTCTCAGTCCCCCAACAAGCTGATCATACCATACCTTCCCCGTTTCCTTAGTCAGAATACCTGCCTCTTCAATAGGCGTGTCGAACACGCCCCACATGCCCATTCTTCCCAGGCCAGTCTCGTTGCCGGCGTTACCACCTTCTCGATTCTTAGTTTCGCCGGGCTTCGATGTCTGGCATCCGAAAACGGGTTTTCCGTCGATGAGCTCGCCAAAGCGATGGAAAGTCACCTCATCGTATTTTTCCAGGGGCCCATTGTCATTTGCAAAGGAACACCAGTTTGCTCCTGCCCATGGCGAGGTGTACTCTATGGATCGGTCGCCTGGGAAGTGCTTTGCCACGACTGTGATCTTAGCGCTGGGATACGAGTGAGCCAGTACGATGGCGGTGGTCAAGCCAATGACCCCGGCGCCAAGGACAAGAATATGCTGATTTTCTGAAGAGTGTGCCATTCTGAACGTCAAAGATGAAGCTCGTTCGAGCTGATTCAATGAGAGAACTATGTGAGAAACGGAGAGGTGGAGCTGTTGTACTTGGATGGAAGTGGCTATTTATGACTATGCTCGAATGCGTGCAAGGCCAATGAGAAGAGCTGGCCATCAAGCAGTGGAGTTAGCTGGACTCAATCCCTACATGTCAAGCTCTCTTGTAATCGAAGCCAATCGGAACGGCCCTGAGTCATAGGCCAACGCTATCCCGAGGCAGGACGGTCTATTCCGACGGTAAACCGACCTTTGTATCATTGAGAGATAAGCAACAATTCCAGTATGTTAGAAGAGCACGCATTGGCCACAGAAGTTCGTTTTGCTGTTTAACCGAGCCTCGTGATCTTCGTGAGCTTGTGTGGATGGCTGTCAAGTAAGATGCTTCGGCCTTTTTATAATGGCGTGACGCGTTCCGGAATCGGAATGGTGATTTCGGCATACATCTTTGCAAGCCATTGCTTCAACATGGATTGCGTATTGTTGAGAAGAGTCATAAACAATGATTTCATTGATTGTCGATCGGCTGTCGGACAAATATCAAAGTCAAGACACCAGAAACTACGTATATACATCTGAACTTGTATGCTACAAACACCATTTTCGAAAATCATCACGCCGCCTGCTTCATGAACCAGTCAGAGCTAGCATCAACCATGTAGTTAGTAATATTGGACTCGTTGCCAAAGGTACCGTCCGGCACCTGCATGTTGTTGTCAGGCGCAGGGTAATTCATGACTCCATCCATTGACACGGGGAGTCTTGGCATATTGAAGAAATCAAAAACGTCCAGGTACTCGAGTTCATTTGGCGCGGGTGTTCGAGCTGGAGTGACTGACGGCATTTTCGTGCTCTGGTTAGTAGGGAGCTTGGGCTGCCGCGAGATAAGAAAGTCCAAGTCGAACGCACAACGTCGCATGTCTGCCAGGATCTTCACAGTCGAAGGTGTTACACGTTCACCATTGGCACCAGTCGGAGCCTGCTGGCTTTCTTGATACTCTGATAGAACGCGTGACAGCAGGTTTGCGTAACGTGTTCCAACCTCCCAGTACTGGCCCATGTCCCGAAGGGCGCTCACAAGGATGTTGATGGATTGATCGACACGATGATCAATAGTAGATCCGTGGACTAAAAGAACCCGGGCAGCAACCCAGAGTGAGAATGCAAAAGGAGGACCAAGTTTGCTCAGTAGTGCATTGTCGCGTACGGTTGCGCAGAGTGCAGTGATATTTTCAACAGCACTGAGACATCTTTGACTGGCGCTAAACGAAGGTGTGAATATGGGTGATCTGTGAGTGGGATACGCCGCAGATGAATGCAAGCGAATAACGGTGCTGCGCAGGTCAGTACATCCGCTGGCCAAGCGTAGTAGAGAGACTTACAAGTGGAACGCTGCATGGAGCATAATCAAGCCAGGATTTAGGTTCTGTCCCATCCCCGGTTTCGCAAACAGTCTGGCCGAGTTGCCATATTCTTGGGGAAGATTATACTTCCATTGCTCGATAGCGTTATCGAGCTCTCGGTATTCACTCTGCCACGACTCCACGTCTGACAACGACGTAATGTCTACAGGCTTCTTCAAGAACTTGTGTATCCTTGTGAGAATGCCCAGAATCTCGATCAAGTACGAGAATGACCCCAGATTCTCAGGCCTATTCATGCTGTAGTCTGATCTTGTCGAGGTGTGGAACCATCTCGTCTCCACGGGCACATTGAGTGCATACAGGTCGTCTCGACACGGCAACCGGCGATCAATTTCCTTGTCATCTAAAGCAAACTCAAATGCGGTTGCGACAGTTGCATAACGATCAAGGACGTAGATCATCCAAAAGAGTCTACGTCTGCTCTCTTCTTCTATCCAATCCTTTGGCTCAGGCAGTGTCATGGCTCGCAAGGTGTATATAGAGGCAATTTGAGGAGCCACACTCGGTGAGTAGCTCTCGACCGATAAACCTAGTTGGACGACGGAGCGAGTTATGAGCGCAAGCAGATTCCATCCCGGCGGACCATTGGAGCAGCCAACGACGTCGAGTGCAAGGATGACAAGGGCTTGCAGCGACTTGACTGAGCTGTTTTCTATGCCGTAGAGCAGCACCTTATCCTTGGAGTTCTTATGGTACCGGGCGCGTTTTTCAGGTGTGAGGCGCTGGTCTGTGGAGAACTTGACTGTTGTTGCGACAACTGAGTGGAGAATAATGCGGTCGGCTTCCTCGAGAGTTGTATCTCCAAAGAGCGAGTTCAAGGTGCTTTGGCGGTGGAGAATCGGACACCAAGTGTTGATATGCTTGAAGAACAGGTCTACCAGCCCGTAGAGCAGGTCGTATGGAGGGAAGTCTGCATCGGCATGGCCCAAGTTCCGCGCCATGGTAGACTGGAATTGTTCGCTGTACGGTGTGTAGGGGTCCCGCGAGAGGCCGCTGCCAATGCTGACCATGTCTTCTGTCGCGTAGCTGTGGGCTGTGACCGAGGAAGATGGAGGGCGATTGTCTGTAACGCCATTACCGTACGGCGTGTGGATTGCACTCTGCGAGGGGAATGTGGGCTTCTGGATGAAGAGGGCTGTCTCAGGGCGTGGTATATGGGGGGTCTGAACGACGGGCGGGCTTCGGAAGGCGGTCACTTGCTGGGGCGAGGGTCCGGAAGTGGCGGCTTGGTTGCTGGAGAGGTGGTTTATTTGCGACTGCTGCTGCAAGAGGAGGGCCTCGAGCTTGTCTGCCAGATGTGGTGGTCAGCTGGCGATGACCATGAGGCGGCTCATACGAGACGTCGGCTACTTCACGACAGAGGAGAGGGCGCAACTTACCCAGTCGTGCCTCAAGTTCGCGCCCGTAGCCAGCACGGAGGCCTGGCTTCTTGCGCGGGAGGTAGACCTATGCATGGTTGAGTATGCAGTGAAGATGTAGGTGATGGGCATCCTCACGCATGGTGAGTGGTTCTTCAAGCACCAAGAGCAAGCTGGCGAGGCTCTGTCGCACTTGACTTTGCGCTGCTCTACAAGATATCAGACAGCGACCTGGAGAGCAGCAGCGCGCAACTTACTGCATGTCTCGCAGCTCACAGAGAGCGGCCGTTTGCGCTTGTTGGACGCGCTGCCCTGGTCGGCGCGGTCGTCGTCGCTGGAGCGCTCGTCGCCGCTCCAGTCGTGAGCCTGCTCGGGGGAATGGTTCGAGAGCTTCGCAGTGCCGTTTGGGCTTGCCGTCTGCTGCTGCGATGCACTGACGTCCATGGCGGATGGAGCGACTGTCGACGTGCAGCTGTGCGCGAAAGTTCGGCAGAGCGAAGACCGAAGTCAGCCCCGCCCACGCGCTCAGACCCTTCCCCAGACGTTGGCCGGCTCGGCACAGCTTCGGCCATTGGCTGCGTCGCCTGCTCGAGTGGGCGTGCTCGGTGCAATGCCGATCTGCACCACCACCAGGCTGCCCTGCCCAGCCTCTGCCATCCATGCAGCCTTGCGCGTTGCCCTCGCTCGCGCTCGTCGTACATCGCAGCGAGATGGACCGAGGGCTCCTCGTCGTCTGCATCACGTCGGCCCTGCACATGATCGGGCGTCGTTGAAATATCCGCCGCCCGACCGGCGCCGTGCCTCCATATATGCCCCTCCTCTGCTCGTGCAATCTGTTTCCAGTCGCTGTATTTTCACCCCCTTGTCAATTCCACAATGGCTTCTACAGCAGCACCGCGTGCGTTTCCCACAATCAAGCATGTGCGGACTTTCGTGACACAAGGCCCTGGAAGCGGCGGAGACTACCACAATGTCGCTGGGGGTCATTGGCTCATTGATAGCAAGATATCAACGCCAATGAGCCAGTATGAGGAGTACCGGAAGTCGAGGACCAGCTGGGGAATCAATGTGCTTGGTTCCTTTTGCGTCGAGATCGAGGCCAGCGACGGCACCAAGGGCTTCGCTACTGGCTTTGGAGGCCCCCCAGCATGCTGGCTCGTCGCGGAGCATTTTGAGCGTTTCCTGATCGGCCAGGGTGAGCCATTCGACCAAGTCCAGCATGAGTGGTATTAACAAAAGGTAGATCCGAGAGACACCAACCACATGTTTGAGCAAATGTACCGCGCCTCCATGTTCTACGGTCGCAAGGGCCTTCCCGTTGCCGTCATCTCCGTAATCGACCTCGCCATCTGGGATCTACTGGGCCACATTCGCAATGAGCCCGTGTACAAGATGCTGGGCGGTTCCACCCGCGAGAGGCTCAACTTTTACTGCACTGGTCCCGAACCTGCTGCAGCAAAGGCAATGGGCTTCTTTGGTGCCAAGGTGCCGCTGCCCTATGGTCCTGGTGAGGGTGTCGAGGGCTTGAAGAAGAACGTAGAGTTCCTTACCAAGCACCGCGAGAGTGTCGGCCCCGACTTTCCTCTCATGGTTGACTGCTACATGAGTTTGAACGTGCCATACACAATCGAGGTGGTCAAGGCGACCGAGCACCTCAACCTTAACTGGTGGGAGGAGTGCTTGTCGCCAGATGATTCGGATGGGTTTGAGCAAATCAAGCGTGCTCACCCCCGCATGAAGTTCACAACCGGCGAACACGAGTACTCGCGCTACGGTTTCCGGAAGCTCATCGAAGGCCGCAATCTCGACATTCTTCAGCCGGACGTCATGTGGGTTGGTGGAATGACTGAGCTCATCAAGATTTCAGCCATGGCTGCTGCGTATGACATTCCCGTTGTGCCCCACGCCAGTGGACCGTACTCGTATCATTTCGTCGTATCCCAGGCGAACTCGCCTTTCCAGGAGTACTTGGCGAACTCGCCTGATGGCAAATCCGTTTTGCCCGTTTTCGGCAACCTGTGAGTATTGGTGATGATGATGCTCGTCAATATGTCTGTTAATCAGCCGCAGCTTTACCAACGAACCCATTCCCACAAAGGGCTATCTAGACGTCAAAGACCTCGACCGACCCGGCTTTGGGCTTGAGCTGAACCCCCACGCCGGGCTGATCGATGCCACCCGTATCCTCAACCCTGCGCCACAAAAGGCTCTGAAGCCCGCCGAATCAGAGAAACCGGCAGAAGTCAACGGTCATGCGTAGTCGTTTGCATAGCATAATGGCGTTCGGGGAGTTGTGTCTAGATTTTGTTTTCGGAGAATTCTCTTGGCTTCATGCATTAAACCGGAGCTGGCAGTGTTTTGCTTCTTCCTGTTCATTGCTGGCTAACGTGTGGTGGTTGCTGGCTGTGGCTGTGCTCCCATAGCCTACGCCTTCGGTAGCATTCAATAACTGCACTGACGACAATAAGTATAGCTCACGAAGAAATAGTATATACAGTACATGACATGTCTATAATTAGTAGTGACTTGTGGGTGCTGACGATCTCGCAAGCCTCGATCTTGCCCCTGCGCGGCAGGGACGCTCGCCGCCTGAGTGGGGCAACACGAGCGTCAGAGCTGCGCTGTAGTCGAGTCGTCTGGGACACGCGGTGAGGAGCCTGCAGCTCAGTTTCTTTTCTACCACTCTTTGTGCAATTGTGAACCTTCCTCCCCCTCAACACCTACAATTGTCGTTTTCATCAAAAGTTACCCCGCCATACCCCCACTTCATCATGGAAGCCATCAAAGGCACCGTCAACAGCGCGCTCGAGAAGCTTCACATCGGAGGCGGAGCTCCCCAGGGAACTCCACCCAAAGAGCCAACGGAGGCTGAGCTTCATGAGCTCAAGGCCAAGTACGAGAAAGCTGGTCAGGAGCAAGTTTTTGTATGCACTCCAACCCCGCAGACCAGTTGACAACCTGAGCACCTCAGTGGACTTGGTCATTATCAGGCTCTGCAGTCTGCTTCCGACACTTGCAAAGCACACTTTTCGTCTTTCTCATCCTCGTGCGACCGCTGATTAGGAGAATATAGGCTTTTTACGACAAGCTTTCCACCGCTGAAAAGGCCACTCTCTACGAGCAGTTGAGCAACTTCAACCCCGACTACATCAACGAGATCACCGAACGCGCTCTCCACCCTGTACAGAGCGAAACGACTGAGAACAAGCTCGAGCCGCTCCCCGAGAATGCCACATCTTCCGTCCTCGACTCCTCGCAGGAGAACCTCGACCATTGGTACAACAGTGGTCTTGAGTACATCGCTCAGAACCAAGTCGCAGTCGTGCTGATGGCTGGTGGCCAGGGTACCCGACTTGGTAGCTCAGCTCCCAAGGGATGCTTTGATATCGGCCTCCCAAGTCAGAAGAGCTTGTTCCAGCTCCAGGGCGAGCGCATCAGGAAGGCAGAGATGTTGGCTGCCAAGAAGCACAACAAGGAGAACGTCACCATCCCATGGTACGTTATGACTAGCGGACCTACGCGTGGACCTACTGCCGAGTTCTTCGAGAAGCACAACTTCTTTGGCCTGAAGAAGGAGAACGTCATCATTTTCGAGCAGGGTGTTTTGCCATGCATTTCCAACGAGGGTAAGATCCTCTTGGAAAGCAAGTCAAAGGTCGCCGTCGCCCCCGATGGTAATGGCGGTCTTTACCAAGCCCTCATCCAGTCCGGCGTCGTCGCCGACATGGGCAAGCGGGGCATCCAGCACATTCACGCGTACTGCGTCGACAACTGCCTTGTCAAGGTTGCCGACCCTGCTTTCATTGGATTCTCCGCGTCCAAGAATGTCGACATTGCCACCAAGGTCGTCCGCAAGCGCAACGCCAAGGAGTCTGTTGGTCTCATCCTACAGAAGAACGGCAAGCCCGATGTTGTCGAGTACTCTGAGATTTCGGCTGAGGATGCAGAGGCTAAGGATCCCAAGGACTCCGAGCTGCTCAAGTTCCGTGCCGCCAACATTGTCAACCACTACTACTCGTACAAGTTCCTTGAGAGCATTCCTGAGTGGGCTAAGAAGCTGCCTCACCACGTTGCTCGCAAGAAGATTCCTTATGTCAACACGGAGACTGGCGAGACTATCAAGCCAGAGAAGCCCAATGGCATCAAGCTGGAGCAGTTTGTCTTCGACTGCTTCCCATTCCTGACCCTGGACAAGTTTGCTTGTATGGAGGTCAAGCGTGAGGACGAGTTCTCGCCCTTGAAGAACGCCCGTGGAACTGGAGAGGACGATCCCGACACGAGCAAGCAGGATATTATGGCACAGGGTAAGAAGTGGGTGCAAGCTGCCGGTGCCACTGTCGTCAGCGAGGATCCCAAGGACGGTGTCGAGGTCTCGCCATTGATTTCTTATGTAAGCCTCTCCCATTGCCACTATTCCATGTCACATATCAATGTCAAATACTAACTATACCCTAGGGCGGCGAAGGCCTCGACTTCCTCAAGACGAGGACAATCAAGGCCCCTGCGGTCATCGAGTCGGAAGATTAGAGGGCACACTTAGCTCGACACAAAATCTCGTGGTGCATTGATCTTTGCATTGCTCACGACAATGGGGATGTGGCTCCTCCTGCCAGAAAAAAACTGATAGCATAGATTAGAGACAGAGACGAATGTATATGAATATGACGATCAAGATTTGGATGTTCAGGGCGTGCACGTGTTGGTCCGCGGTAAGGATTACTGTGGGTACCTGGCTAGCTTTTGCCTTAGGCGGTGATTACATACCAGGCAAGGCCCATTCCTGCTTCGCAGACCTTCACCAACTCAGCTATAACGGCTCGGAGTATGGGACTGGATTGGATAGGGCGACGGTAGCCTTTGGAGCAGGCGGCAGCGGCGGAGGGGCAAAAGGTAAGGAGACGGCCCCCGTGACAGAGAGCGGGCGGGTACAACAGACGAAACACGTCTAGGGCGAGAGTAGCATGGATGTGCACCTATCGGACGGCGCATGATGCAATCTGGAACGGCTTCGGGCAGAGTTGCGTGCAAGTTCGACCTCGGGAAGCGCCAAATTGCGCACGTCGCTAGCGCGCAACCGAAGCAGGGAACCACAGCCGTGAGTAGTCCATTTTGCCCGCTGCTCGCGCAGGCGTCGACCCGCAATCTCTCACACCACACCAGCCCAGACACAATCGGAGGAAGGTTGCAGAAGCGTTGCTGAGGGAAGGCTTGGAAAGTTGACAGTCGAAAGTTGAAAGTTGAAAGTACGTTGCGCTCCGCTCAATCTGTCGCCTGCCCGCTACGGCGCGCCTGGTTTCCCCTCGGCGCATGCGACTCCGTCCTGCTTTACCCCTCGACGGCTACCCCTCGAAAATTCTGCGACTGACCGCAAACCCAGGTGACGGAATTTGAAGAAGCGAACGAAGCAGGTATTTGCGCCCCGTTCACATTACTCCTCGCCGCCTGTGCATCATCTCGACCCGGACGGACGGACCAGACGGCGTATAGGCAAACGCACTGCTAGAATCCGCCCCACGTCCTACATCCGTCTCAAGTCCTTTCTGACAATTCGCACCACCACACGCCGTATACTTACAATCTGGTACAGATACACAGAGAAACAAGTAAACATGTCGTCTCTGTCTCGTCGTGCGTGCTTCAAGTGCGGAAATGTCGGCCACTACGCCGGTAAGCTACATCAGAGGCACTGACTTGTGGCTCTCGTCGCAATGACGCTATTGCGAGGCATATGCGGCAAGCCGATACCTCGCAATATCGTCATTCGTGTCGCGAGGCTATGACGAGTGTGGCTATATGTGCATGTAGCAATGCGACTTACAAATGTGCAGAGGTGTGCTCTTCGTCTGAGAGGCTCTGCTACAACTGTATGTCTTACACCAGTCTTCCATATCCAACCATGCACTAATTCACCCTATAGGCAAGCAGCCTGGACACGAGTCCAATGGATGCCCGCATCCCCGCACCACCGAAAGTATGTCATCTCGAATTCACCTCCGCCATTCATTCCATGCGCTACCATGGCACTTGTCCTCACGACACTCGCGAAACCTTGATAGAACTCAGGTCATAAAAGAAACAAAATGCTGACGAAGCAACAGCCAAGCAGTGCTACCACTGCCAGGGCCTCGGACACGTCCAGGCTGACTGTCCGACTCTGCGCCTGAGCGGAGCTGGAACCAGCGGACGCTGCTACAGCTGCGGTATTGCTGGTCACCTTGCCCGCAACTGCCCCAACCCAGGAATGGGTCGTGGTGCTGGCGCTCCTCGCGGCGGTTATGGAGGTTTCAGGGGCGGCTTCGCTGGCGGCGCTCGCCCTGCTACTTGCTACAAGTGCGGTGGTCCCAACCACTTCGCCCGCGACTGCCAGGCTCAGGCTATGAAGTGCTACGCCTGCGGCAAGCTGGGTAAGTACTGCGGTCTGACTCTGCAGGATCAACATTGACCTTCTCCAGGACATATCTCCCGCGACTGCACCGCACCTAACGGCGGCCCACTCAACACTGCCGGTAAGACCTGCTACCGCTGTGGCGAGACCGGCCACATCTCTCGCGACTGCACCCAGACCGAAGTCAATGGTGACTCCACCGCCAATGCTGCTCCCGCCCCTGCTCCCGTCCCCGCAACAGTTGCTCCCTCGACTGTTGTCGCTTAGGCGACTCACGAGCTCGGCTAGCTCAAGTTTCGCTACGAGTGACATCGCAGCGGAACCTTGACATGTGGCATGGATCTTCATGTCTTTCATTTAAGTCAACATCTCATCACAATCGTTTCCTAGCCTATCTCAGCATCTTTTCGGCAAATCTCACGCATTCACGAGTCATCAACGGATTAAAAAAGTTCTTCACAATTCTTACGCTGATACCCACAAACGTTATCCCTTACTTCAAACATTCTACCATGATTTCGGACAGACGACGGCTTGGCGATTTGGATGGTTGCTCTACCTCTATGAATGTGCTCGTACCAGCTGCTTCTTCGGCAGAAGTGGCCTGTGTGCATGTGCTTGGATAGTTTTGGTAGGACTTCCTATGGAGCTCGAAGGCGGCTGTAGTGGTTTGGGTGTAGAAGTCTTGACGGCAGGGATCGAGGTGGTATGGAGGAGGAAGAGTGAAGGAGACTGTGTGTTTGTCGGGAGCTGGGTTGGCATGCGCCCGTGGTTCCGTCTTGTATCTATGTCGATATTCTTCGGTGATAGCTGTAATTACATGGTCTATCGAGCACCTGCAGCCCGGTGTACAGTGATGCGAAGACTGATTGTGTGATCTTTAATCGAGAAGGATCTTACTATTTTTGGAGAACGTTTGTTAAATTAACGGCTGCACGTTCATGATATCCTGATTGTGGGAATGTTAGTTCCTATCATGGGCGCTGCTAATCTCGCCCCATCGTATTGACTGGACATCATCTGCCGATAGATATACAAAATAGAATGCCTTTTTTTTAACAGTCATCGGTAACATGTTGGTGGTAGGCAGCACCAGATAGTCGACCCAAGGTGGCACCTTCCTCTCGAGCGCTTACACATGACACCAAGTCCACCGCACCTTCCTCCCCTACTTACCTCTATCTCACTCGCAAATTTTCTCTTCAAACGCCACAACGGAGCTCTTCATCTATTCACTCGCTCGAGGTACTATAAATTTCGTAAATTCGCATTCTTTCTTTAGTATTGCATCAGTCAGCATACATCGCTGTCATGGCGCCATCATCAGTTGCCAGTGATGATTCGAACAACGATGTAAGCGACTGAACTGCCTCCAAGACGATGGCAAATTCCTAACTTCTGCACTCAGGATGGTTTCATTGTCGACATCGATGCAATCCAGGCCCACGGCATCGGCGCCGTCGACATTTCCAAGTTGAAAGCAAACGGCTATTACACAATCGCTTCAGTGCACTCCGCCACTCGTCGCAATCTGCTCAAGATCAAGGGCTTCAGTGAGATCAAAGTAGACAAGGTCAAGGATGCTATTGCGAAATGCCAGGTATGCAGTAGTAACGCGACAGTGGCTGGGTATACTTGCTGAGACTCCATGCAGCCTGCAGGTGGTGGCTTCCAGACTGCTCATGAGCTCGGCCAGCAGCGAAAGCGCGTCATCAAGATTTCAACAGGCAGTAAATCGCTTGATGCAATTCTCGGAGGGTGAGGATGCGGTTGATTTGGCGTTTACATTTGCCTGCTGACGTTCTGTAGTGGGTTCCAGACCATGAGCATCAGCGAGGTGTTTGGTGAGTTTCGCTGTGGAAAGACGCAGCTGTCACATACCATGTCTGTTATTGCACAGCTCCCAAAGGACATGGGCGGAGCCGAGGGGAAAGTGGCATACATCGGTATGCTGTCCTCCTGCAGTGACGAGCACGTCTAACCAAATAGATACCGAAGGTACCTTCCGACCGGAGAGAATAGCCCAGATCGCAGAGAGATTTGGTGTTGATCCTGAAACTGGTATGTTTCTCTATTTCCTTGTTGACGTCTGTATTGACAATTCGTAGCACAAGACAACATCACGTACGCTCGCGCCGTCAACTCTGAGCACCAGATGGAGCTCTTGAACAAAGTCGCAGAGTTCTTCATCAGCAACGAGTACCGGCTCCTGATCATCGACAGTATCATGGCGCTCTTTCGTGTCGATTATACCGGACGTGGAGAGCTGAACGAACGGCAACAGAAACTCAATCAGTTCCTCTCAAAGCTCACCCATGTTGCTGAGGGTTGGTCACAATCATCTTGCAGATAACAATTTCACTGATGATACGTAGAGTTCAATGTTGCCGTGCTAATGACCAATCAAGTTCAAAGCGATCCCGGAGCAAGTGCTTTGTTCGCCAGTGCTGACGGGCGTAAGCCGGTTGGGGGCCATATCCTCGCTCACGCGTCCGCTACGAGGATTCTACTTCGCAAGGGAAGGGGTGAGGAGCGCGTCGCGAAGATCCAAGACTCTCCAGGTACGTCATATTCTCATGTTTTGAGGATTTATCCCTGACGCGTTTTTCAGACATGCCTGAGAAGGAAGCTACCTATATCATCACTAATGGTGGCATCAACGACCCGGAGAAAGTCTAACGGATATCTACCATCTCGCTGTTGATCTATGAACATGAAAGAGAGAGTTATGAATTACGGAGTCTATGTCGGTAACGAGCTAAGCGTTATTTGTACGGCTATGAAGTTCAGCATCGAGCTATGTAAGATGTTGTTCGGGACTCGAAATGTACCACTCACGTCTGCGCAAGTACCTAAGCAACCCGAACTTCTTCATTAGTCGTATCAATGCCGTGCATATATCGACTTGCAGTTATTTTGCTCGCATATCCAAGAAATCATTCGTCTTTCTTTAACATGACAGCAAAGTCAGGTACACGCCTAAGTACTGCATATGCATTGATGTTGAACATATCCGCGCGTACCTCGGTCCCTTCTACCATCCCCGCACGGATTACTACCTCATTCTCCAATCCCCCAAACCATACATTTACATCTCAAAAAATTGATAGAAATAGAATTGACGCCAACAAACATATAAAACCGAACCATTTGCCCCATTCAACACCACCCTCTACCTCCACCTCATTCGCATCCCCAAATCTCACGCCCCATCCATCTCACCATCTTACTCATCCAACAACCATGCCACCACCGTTCTCCCTACCAGACTCCTACAACTCCCTCCCCTTCACCCAAATCCGCACAACGCACCACACGCGCGACCCTTCCATCATCATCCTGACCCTGCACCGCCCACAGCACCACAATGCCTTCACACCAACCATGCAGTCTGAGCTCGAAACCGCATACGCACTTTTCGACCGCGATGACCGCGTAAAATGCGTTGTTGTGACAGGTGGTGAGGGCAAGATATTTTGTGCAGGCGCAGATTTGGACGATGGGTTTAAGAGGGATGAGAGAGAGAGCGTCGAGGAGCACAGGGATGGGTGAGTTTATTACTTTTCTTTTTTTTTTCATCATGTTCATTGAGAGGGAGTTTGGATCGGTAAGGTTGAAAAAAGATGGTTAGTGAAAAAAAGCAGGAAGACGAAGGGCAGCCTTTCTATCTATTGTACTTGAACTTGCTACGATGATTAAGAAAACTCCCAAGCTTCTTATTTTCGGAGTACCTATTTAACTAACAGCGTCGATCTATATAGAGGCGGCCGCGTAGCCCTCGCTATACACCACTGCCGCAAACCCAGCATAGCCGCAATCCAAGGCTCCGCCGTTGGCGTCGGCATCACCATGACGCTGCCCATGAACATTCGCATTGTGTCTTCGACGGCGAAAATAGGGTTTGTCTTTGCGCGCCGCGGCCTCGTCATGGAGGCTGTCTCGTCCTTCTACTTGCCTAGGTTGATCGGGCACTCGCGCGCTATGCAGGCTGTTACTACGGGGAGCACGTACCCGGCTACGCACAAGGTCTGGGACGGCCTTTTTGCCGACGTGTGTGCGAAGCCGGACCAGGTGCTGCCGAGGGCGCTCGAGGTGGCCGAGGAGGTGGCGGCGAATACGAGTAGTGTCAGTACGTATTTGATGAAAGAGTTGATGTACCGGGATCGTGGGAGCCCAGAGGCCCAGCATTTGTTGGATAGTAGGATTCTGTTCCAGCTGTTTGGGTCACCGTAAGTTTATGCACATGTGAACGAGCTAAGGGGTCAGCATGCTAATTATCAACGGGTACAGGGACAATAAGGAAGGTGTCGATTCTTTTATGGAGAAGCGACCGGCGAACTTCAAGGGGACAATGGATAATGTCAAGTTGACTGGAGTCCCCTGGTGGATACCGGTAGACACGTCGGGAAGGCCAAAAGTAGCACCTACAGGAGGGTCAAAGATCTAGTCCCATGTTGTAATACAATACAAAGCACGTGTCGACTTGCGATTTCATGAGTTCATTGTTTATCGTCCACCTTAATACCATACCCTGGTTTGGTAGTCTGAGACTTTTTCCCCGTCTGCGGAACCCTGGCCAAGCACCCTGTGTAGCATCACACGTCTTGACGACTCAAACGGAGGTATCAGGGATTTTCATTCGTTCCTAGTGTACTTCTTTTCGTGAAGCATGCATAACCGAGGGAAACCCATAACAATCCTTCCCATCCAGACCGCACTCCGTAATGAGAAACACGCTTAGAAGAAAGTGGATGGGCGGGTAGCAGAGAAGATCTTCTTGCCCGCCTTCTTGTTGACGCGGTGGGGCAGCGGGAACTTGAGCTTCTTGGTGAGGAGCTGCTTGATGTATGGTCGGCGGAGGTCGTCGGTCTTGGCGACTTCAACGACCTTCAGGATCTAGACATTGTGTTAGCCTGGCGATGGAGATTGCGGGAAAAAAGGACAATCATACCTGGACGGACCTGAAGCGCGTTCGGTGACGGGCAGCCATGTCCTGGTAGAGAGCCTCGACGGCGGCGACACGGGACATCTCACGGTACTCCTTGTACATGTTGTGAGTGCCGGAGCGCGAGTCGTACTTGAGCCAGATGCCAAAGTTCTTGACCTTCTGGGGCCTCTTCTCGTGGATCTGGATGTGGATTAGCCTCAACACGCTATGCGATGTGTTTACTCGTGGCTGCGGCGTACCTGGTTGACGGAGACGATCTCACCGTTGGCCTTCTTGATCTTGCGGAGCTTGCCAAGGAAGTACCAGAACCGTGACTTGGCGACGACCTCGTTAGGCGCAAAAATGCGCATACGATAGATCTTTGGCGCAGGGTTGGCCTCGGAAGGCAGATGGCGCCCGATGATCTGGTATTCCTGGAAGCGAGCTGATGAATCGTCAGTACTGGTCCAAAAACGTTCAATCATCTCTCATCCAGCAATTGCAGCAGATGTACAGAGTGCGAATCGGTCGTGCTGGGGCGATTGACGTGCGGTCGGGGAGGTCCAGGTAGGCGCATGCAGAGGCTCAGTTTTCTTCCATCACAATCATCATAACTGCTCGATGTCCCCAGCCTGGCAAGTGGACGCGAGGACATCCCCAACATTTCCCTTGCTGCTTCCTCCAGTGATCCGGCATTTTGAGCATGCTGTCGTAGGCTTATGGAATTGTGTGCGCGGGCTCGTGCAAAACTTCATCGGCTGCAATTGCTGGTGCGAGACGGTGACGCGGGCGAGAAAGAAAGAAACTGCTTACCCATCTGTGATGTGTTAGCAAGGAGCAAGCGTATGAGGAGACGATATGAACTGACCGTAATTGTGCTGTGGTTAGTACCTTGGGTTGAGAAGTTCAGGTCGTCTATCGCGAATTGTGGCCGGCCTGTCGAATTCGAGGTCGCTTGTGGGCGCTAGCCGAGAAGAGCACCCACCACGACTTGGCGGCAGGCGCAAGGTGCCCATCGGCGAACCCGTCGCCCAAACGCCGACACTACCAAACATTCGCGATTGCCCCAACGTCACCAGCGCAGCGTTCAGCACAAGCACAACACGACATGTCCAATGGTTGAATCTTGCACCCGAGGTCGCCGATTCTGCTGAGACTCCCCACCAATCCATATCAGTAGCAGTAGTCGCAAAGGTAACCTCTCTTCAATCCCCACCATCACCATGCAAACCGCACTCGACCCTTTCTTGAAGGCGTATAGCACGGGATTGGCGCAGCCTGTCGCACACTGTCTCAGTCCAGTTGCGCCTGCGCACGACCCAGGGCGGCTTTATGACTTCTATCGCGCATCCTCCGACGACAAGGTTGAGGCCGATGTCCGCTATGCGCTGAAGTACAGCAAGGACGCGCGCATGACCAACAAAGAGAGCGGTGCTTGGGTGGATATTCTTGCTGGCTATTGGCGCGCGGTCAAGGAGATTATCAAGGCAGAAGAGGCTGCAAACCAGGGCAGGATCAACGAGCAGCAATACGTGGCAGTATATGACACTTGGAAGGACTTGACCAGCAGCTTTATCAAGCACATCTCGTCCGGGCTGCTACCGTCATGGGCCATCTTTACGCTGTATTTCACTGCGAACCATCTCAGGAAGATAGCTATTAAGGCAGACGAGCAGCTGGCCAAATCGAAAACGGCGACCTCCAGCACTGACTATTCAGACGATATCGTGAGCACTGTTCCGCAGAACCAGAAGCTTGAAGAGGCAGCACGTGTTTTCAACAGAATATTCTCACTATGCCTTGGTGACAGGTGTGCTATACTCCATTGCTGTATCTGAGAAATTGTCTTATAGTGTTCCAGAAATCCAGACATGTCCGAGTCCCGCAAATGGGGTGTCTATTGCATAGCCAATCTCCAATTCAAGACCTACTTCAAGGTAAGATTGGCCGATCGCTGTTCTTTTTCAAGTAACTACTAACAAACATACCCGTAGCTGAAAGCGGTCAGCCTATCCAAGAACGTCGTGCGATCGATCGAAGCACAATCCGACCTACCCGCATTCGAACTATATCCGCGAGCACACAGGGTGACATACAAATACTATCTTGGAGTGCTGGCATTCCTACAGGAGGACTATGCCAAGGTATGCCTACAGGATGGAAGACAAGAACGCCTTCTGACAATGACTAGGCAGAGAGCAGCTTGCAGGAAGCATGGAATTTGTGCTACTCGCGATCACAGCGAAACAAATCGTAAGTGTGGCAATTACGCATACAATGTTGGAACAGAAAAGAAAAGGGCATACCCGAAGCTGACTGCTGTAGCCTAATCCTTACCTACCTCATACCCTGCCGCCTCATCACAAAGCACAAAATTCCAACACCCAGCCTCCTTGCAGAAGCGCCACACCTCGAAGGCACCTTTGGACCGCTCGTAGCCTGCATAAAACGAGGCGACCTCACAGGCTTCGACCGGGCGCTTGCGCAGGGTGAGCCGGAGTTTGTCAAGCGTCGTATATTTCTCACTCTAGAACGAAGTCGTGACATTGCTCTACGAAATCTCCTGAGAAAAGTGTACCTTGCCGCCGGCTACGACGACCTCAAAGAAGGACAGACCGAGAAGGACAGAATACGCAAGTCGCGTATTCCGATAGCGCATTTTGCAGCCGCGCTTAGAATGGGCACTGCAGGCGAAGGCAGCGGCCAAGTCGTTGAGGACGACGAGGTCGAATGCTTACTTGCCAACCAAATCTACAAGGTATGTGCTTTGTAAGAATTTGTTATCCATTATGCGGAACAATGACCAGCACTGACATTTGACTGCCAGGGATACATGAAAGGATATATTGCACGCGATCATGGCCTCGTGGTATTGAACAAGAAGGGTGCTTTTCCGGGTACAGGGGTTTGATGGCTTGCTGCCTAGCCACTGTGGCCTGGATGGTCCTTTAGCCATACCAATCATACCTCGTCACTTGATTCGATCGTGTAGGTATATGGCAGTATATGATTAGCAATGTGCAGAGGCGTAGTTGTGTACGTTGAAAATGCTTTGTCGAAGTGACCCATACAAAACGATCATGATGACTATGGATTATGGGACCGGTCAAATATTACAGGGCTGACTGGAATCCATCATGCACCTCGCGTGTTCTCATCGCACAGTCCTCCAGCAAAGCGCTTACCCTAGCCATAACACATCCCCAAGTCTTCAAAAACAACATGATCATCTCCTTTAAGCTACGTAACTAACTGAATAGTTAACTAGTCATTGTCATACAGCACAGAATACAGCTATGTCAGGATCGCAAACGGAAAGCTACTATACAGGAAGACCAGGAACCTATGTCATGGAGACTATTTTGCTTTCGATGTTGTAGAAAACCAATCGTTGCCGTGTTTTCCGTAACCACCATAGGGAAACTACAACAATGTCGTCTCTAATGAGACAAAAAAAAACACTTTGACGTGATCTCGACGTTGATAATATAGCTACACTCGGGCTCGAAAGTACGAAAATATTCTAGGGGTTAGATATCTACAAGAGACTTTCAGCAGTAAAGAGGTGGGCGAGATGGCGGCTTGCGAAGCGTTAAATGCTACGTGACTATAGAAGACTGAAGCAGCTTCACTACTGCCTCGTGTCCGTTCTCCGCAGCTAACGATAGTGGCGTCCGACCATAGTCCTTTTCCTTAGGGTCAACGTCCACCTTGCTGGTATCGAGTAGTAGCTTCACCACTGCCTCGTTTCCGTTCTTCGCAGCCCATGATAGCGGCGTCTGACCAAAGTACTTATCCTTGGAGTTAACGTCCACCTTGCTAGTATCAAGTAGTAGTTTTACCACCGCCTGGTGTCCGTTCTCTGCAGCCCATGATAGCGGCGTCTGACCGTTATTATCCATAGAATTAACGTCCACCTTCTTATTATTAAGTAGTAGCTTGACCACTGCCTGGTGTCCGTCCTCCGCAGCCCGTGATAGCGGTGCCCGACCGCTCTTGTCCTTAGAGTTGACATCCACCTTGCTGGTGTCAAGCAATAGCTTTACCACTGCCTCATATCCGTTCTCCGCAGCCAGCGACAGCGGCGTCTGGTCGTACACGTCCTTGGAGTCTAGATTCTTCTGATCTGTCGAAATCAGGTGAGCCATGATTCCCGAAATGCCAAAGAAACCTGCGATATGAGTACGCAAGACCACTTTGGGTATATTCACCCAGGGTTTATATGGAAACATCGTTCGGTACAGGAGACGCAAGTGTCTGCGATTACCTGCTAATCCTCTGTAGAGATATTCTATAGCAAGTTCTGATAGCGTGTCGCCCAAATCATCAGCTCTTCGAATATGGTGGCCCCATTGGGTAGCAGCATAGAACAAAAGCGTAATGGTCTCACCGCTCTTTCTTATCGTGGCTTTGGCCCTCCTTGGTGGAAATTGGAGAAATGTAAGACATGTACGTGCGATCCTACTGTGCCATACTAGTTTGGTGTGGCCAAATATCTCGTCTTCACGGGTGAGATATTCCTCGAAAGAATAGTGGACTAACCGGACGGTTGACGTCTCTTGGTCAATCAGAGCTAGCCCTTGACAGCAGTTCAGTAGGGATTTTCTGATAGGTATGCCGTTCGGGTCAAGATACTCGTCACCGTCCTTGATCGAAAGGGAGCAAAGTAGCTCATCGACAGTAAGTGGACGTTCTGCCAGATGGATCCAAGCAATAATCCTTGCCGCCTTGTCGAATAGAGCGCTGGGCTGCTGCTCAATTCTACTCATAGTTCCGTCAAAGGCCTCATCAAGATTTGACGGCAACGTCTCGAGAGCTTCGTAACGATCACGGATTGTTGTAGCTTGGAGGACGGCGCGGATTTGCAAGGTAGGTAGTCGAAAGCTAATTACAGTTCGTTGTCAGCATTGGAGAGTTATACTGGTGATGGCTATACTAACACTCCCTCAGCAGATTCAGTAACTCTTTTCAAAATGGCCTTTCTAAGTTTCTCGTCCATAGCATCGGGCTCCAGATCATTAGTTCCGCCAATTTCATGTTCACAAAATAGTCGAATATCGTTTTTGCGAGCTTCGATGGGAATGATGTTCTCTTCGTTGAAATAATCTTGGACAGTATCCTGGACATGTTGACGGCCAGTCAAGAATATCTGCATTGAGGAAGGACTGTCGCGCAAATTGGTTAAAAGACCTCGTAGATCACCAAATTCATCAAGGGCGTCTAGACAAACGTATGTTCTACTAAACTGTGCACAGGTTGCGTGCAGGAGATCGACCGCATCTGCCGAGCTCAATGGTTTCTGATGAATAGCCCGCTCATCGTATACTTTCAAAACAGCCTCAGGTATTTCAGGCAGAAGCCCTAGTAACTGCTTCAAGACTGAGCCAAGGATGCTTTCCATTGATTGTTCCTTCTGGTCACGGTAATCGCAGTACACGTATGCGAGCCCTGTGCTTGACTTCGTGGCTGCCAAGCGCCCTTTCAGTTGGTCAATCACAAGAGAGCTGTTTCAGACTGTTAGCTAGCAGAATAAATGGTTAGCTCTCTCTACTCACGAGATAATTGTCTTACCAGCCCCTGCAGCCCCGTAACAGCATAGTGTCCTACATTTTGCCGTTGTCGAGGGTATCTCTATAGCCGCGCGACAAGACATTTACTATTCATTAGTTGAACAGGAAGCACTAGTGCATGCCACTAACATCCTTGTAACTGGCTGGCGGTTAACCTAGCAGCATGTAGTTAGGGTTAGAGTGCTTTGCGGCGTAGGCATTTCTATTTTTTTAACTAGTTATGTTTAGGTACTAAGTTGAGGCGCTTACGTGCGCTCACTATTATTGGTAAGCGAGTGCCGCGAATTAGGTACAACTAGCATCGTCGATTCGGGATCCTATGCATAACTTGTATTCTCTTCTACCTGCTATTGTTACTCTACACCAACCCTACCCTTTATGCGTAGAGACTGGTTTCTATCTTTATGGCCTATTTTATCCCCCCACGTCCTAGCGCAGAGGCTATTAACTGGCACGTCTGTGTGACAGACTGCTTAGAGATTTATACACTATTCGCGCAACACGTCCAGTTTGACTGTGCTACGAGCGACACGAATGCATGTTTTCCCAGCTTCGGCAAGCTACCTATTGAGCTGCAGATTCACGTGCTTCGCTTCTGCAGTAGGGCAACGCTCTTTCGACTTATGCAAACGTCAGCTACGCTTCGTCGTGAGGCTAGCAAACTATTTTGGTCGGATCCGGATTGCTGGTATCATGTCGACGGCACTTGGCTACTTGCAGGAGGTTTTGCTGGAGAGGCACACTATGCAACGAACTTCTTATGCTGGGTACAGCAGATTGAAATCATCTTCGAAGATGTAAGAACCCTTCTAGGGCTAGATAACAAGAGAGAGACGGAAGAGAAGGAAAGGCCTGCTCCTAAGCAGGATCAGCGGATAGGTAACTTCTGGCGCGTAATTCAGCGTCGTTTCCCTCGGGCAGTCCGTGTTGTTATAAGCGAAAACTCGCCACGAAGAAGTCGGTCGGTATCGCTTAAGAATGTCCAAAGAGTAGTGCAGGGATGTCCGAATGGGATGGAAGCATCCATATCTATTATGAGTAGTGGCGATGGGACCACAGGCATAGCGAAACGCTACCGAGCTCGCTTTGACGAGTTAGCTATGCAGTGGAAAGTGATGGAGGAAGAGTGGATACGGCAAAGTATTTTGCCGCCGGCTAAAGCGTGGCGTGGGCCTGTAGGAGAGTATGCTCAATCAGAGTACGAGTGGAAGCGATTTATGGGGATGAAACGTGCTAGACACATATTGCTTGTAGAAGCGATTGAAAGAGCTTACTTCTCTGGGCAAGGTAAGGGGTTTCAGTGTCCAGGGATTCGGTGTGAAGAGTACTTTGTCGATGGTAGACAATGGACAACGCACGCTATAGCAAAAGGGCATTTTATGTACGCAGAAGCACCTGTAGCGTACCAGGAGCAGTTTGCTAGGCATGAGGACATGGTCAAGAGAGGATTTGAAGAGAAGGTCGATAGGGCGCAAAAGAGGATAGGAGAGGTTTATAAGAAGGCAAAGGATGAGCAGAAGAAGGAGATGAAGCAGGCGTTCCTAGAGCAGCTAAGGAGTGATGCAGACTATGCGCAGAGTAAGGCAGTGGAAGAGAGCGATCTATGGAAGCTGTATCGGGTCTGCATAGGGGATGCGAACCTATACGAAGTTTTCAAGAAATAGTAAATGGAGAACAGTTATACTAGCTAGCAAGACTAAGAAGATGCATAGTATATAAAACTCTTTCCTCTATCCTACTCTCTCGAAGTACTTGGTTTTCAAACACCCGCCTGTTCTAAAGCTAAGCTAATTTAGGAAATCTGATACCGCTCAGGCTACCCCCTGAGGTAACCTCACGCATTAATATCCTAACCTAACCAATATGAGGCGCGGGTTGGGGTCCGAACCGTGCCAGATTAGGCTCAGCGTTAGGGCTGACTTAACCCCAAGTGCACCCCAGTATAGGCCCCAGAGGGTGTCATAGCACATGCGGTGACTAAGAAAGTTTTTTTCAGTCTCTCCAATAGCAGCGCGAAACTCGCAGCTTCGTATATATAAGTATATAGAGTAGTTGCTGCACATAGGGTTAGGGCTAGGCAGGCATGCGATGCTGTAGGGCGGCGCTACGGTTTGTTTAGATGGTATAGAATCTTTCGTGTCAGCTATGGTCGTTTCTTGCACTGCATCTCGAACTTGGACGATAGCTGTATGGGAAGTTGATTGCGGTTTGGGTGCTGGGTATGTTTGTTAAGATAAGCCGTACAGCAGGACTTCAAATCTTGCCTTGTTCCTGATACAAGCCCTTAGCCCCTTGAGCCCTCGACTTCTAGCTTTCAGCCTGGTAGCTCGCACAGCCCCTACTGCATGCATGTTGTGGGCTGTAAGCGGGTCCAGGCAAGTCGTGGGGGCGCCAATACCGGCTCGATCATTGGCTACAGATTCAGCCCACAGTCTCCGCGACTCTCAGGCATATGCAGTTATTCCGGACATGGCATGGACAACAATGAATAACTCTGCTCCGTCAAAAAGTGCTTGCCTAATTGTTAACGGTCGCGGATCTGTTCTCCGTAGCACATCTTTAACCCTTCAGATGTAGCTAAAGATGGCTGTGTAGCCTAGAGCTCAGCTCTCGATTGAATATAACCTTGTTACAATCCCTGAAAACGCTGACACGCAAGGCTCGGTAAGCGTTTTGAAGGATCGCGACTACGCCGCAATTCTATAGGACTGTGCTGCCCAAGTCACGTAACCTGGTGATGCCCAGTAAGCTCCTTGAGCCTAGCACTTTAAACTTGTGTGAACCATCTTACGCTTCGCTCTCTCTTTCAATCACACTTTCCCTCTATTTCCTACTTTCTCTTTTACTATTGTCGTTGACATTGACATTCCACAGCCGACTAGCTTAAACAGGATGACTAACTAAGTTGTTTTAGAAAGCTAAGAATATGTTACAGCTAAGGTGGCTGGAGGACCGTGGGATAAATTGTATGATGCACAAACCGATTCCGGTCAGCCTTGTAGGTACAGTCATCTTTGCCTCTTGCACATGTTACTCAACGCGCGACGCGCACCCCCTTCCCGTTATCATTTGACACCGCGCGTTCTGCACACCCTCCTTCTCCAGTCGCCCTCTTTTCTTTTCTTATCCAGTCTTTTTTTTTCTTGGCCCTCGCTTGCGCTGCGTTGGATTCTTTTGGTACTCTCTACGCCCTAGTTTAGTCTAGTCTAGGCTATGTAGTGTGGCAATAGTGTCTCAGGTTGGCTTTTGAGTCAGATGGAGGTGTATGCTAAAGTGAAAGTGGATGAGTAAAGCGACGACTTCTTACGTTCATGGAGCTGCGGATGTGAGAGCTGAGTACGCCTAGAAGGCTACTTTTTTTTTCTCGTTCGAGGGAGGTCTTTTCGTGGGTTTCTGTGATGGCGGTTGTGAGTTAGCTTAATTGTTGATGGAACATATGCGTAAAATATTATGGAGAGGGGGACGAGGAGGAGTACGTACATACGTACGGTATTTATCACTTGTGAAGCAATGAATTGTCACACGGGTGCATCACATTGTGCAAGCATCTAGTCAGATGTGATAGCAAAACATCGATTCCATATAATCTCGAAAAACCATGATTGAACCTCGCGAAAAGTAAACGTGACAGCACGGCTTCCGTCTTGCTACAATCTGGTGATTCTGTCCTACCACAAGACTCTCAAGTAAGCAAAAGGAAATAGATACGGACATGTGACTTAACTGCAGATAAGAAAGAGAACCAAATACACACAGCACATGTCACTACCGCACATCAGGTTGCTTCTACCACGCGCAAAAAATGGCAAAAAATCAATGCTAAGATGACCATCGAGGCTACGATATTTCATCAAGCCGTCGACTC
>JAODYC010000034.1:42382-64751 GCA_026262405.1 Curvularia hawaiiensis
TCGATGATGAGAACATGGCTGACTGATGGTACACAAGACGGACTGAGGTCAGGTAGATGTCTTGGATACTTGGAGGTACCGTGCGTGAACAGCAGATGGTGGAATTCCAACTCGCAAATGAAGCAGGTCCTTGAGCAGTCGAGCGTGCAGCAGGACGAGACAGGCGATGACAGGCGAAGTAGCGAGCGATGGCAGGTGTGTATATATACCTGACTCCTCCCGGGAGGCCGCTATCTGGCCCGCTGTCGGAGAGGAGGTGAATTGCGACGCGGATTGGACGCGTAAAGTGACTAACACGTCAACGCGATATCACATGTTTGGCTAGTCCATTTCGGGGTGTGAAGAGTCAAGCGTGCACAAGGCTAGCCCCGGACCAAGCTCAGCTAATACTTGTGCAAGGTTGTGAAACAAGGGCTGGACAAAGAGCTGGTGGCGCTAGTCCAGCATCGCATGTCTCTGCGATCCTCACAGCCGGCGAGCTGGGAGCTGAGCCTTCGTTCTTGCGCCCCCGCGACTCTGCTTTTTTCTCTCACATCACCAATGAAAGCACACACAAGGCGATACAGCCGGGCGGCGATTGGCCCCATCCCTTGCTCAAGGCATCCATTGCCCTTTGGATGGAACATGGAATATCATATCCGAAGCTTTGGCCACCCTACCCAAGAAACTTTGCAAAAGTAAACCCAGCCGACGCCGCGCAGTAGCCAGCGACGGTTCATCGCTCGTCCTAAGCTCAATCCACAGGGGGCGGTTTGTCTTCCCCTGAGGGGCAAAGTCGCGTCCACAGACGAGCCGTCTGCTGCAGAGCATGATACAAGGCACCGAGCCGATTCCGCGCGACAATGCAATTTGCGAACAGGCAGAGCCGTGCTAATGAGCATCAAAGGGTGCCTAGTCCTGCGGCAATATGTGTCGCCCATCGTTCAGCCTCGGAAACGAGGGGGAAGTTGGACGGCAGCGCGCGCCCTGCTCTAACGTGACGATCGCCCCCTCAACGCGGTCGCGCCAAAAGTCACGTTACCACTTTACTCCCTTTTTGGCTTGGGTCAGGACGCCCGCCTGTAACCTACCTGCAGCCCAACCGTTTCGCCCCTCTCACAACGCCCATCCTCATGCTCATGCCCAGCGGCCTTTCCGAATCAGCCCTGGCCCGCTGGGTAATACCATGGCTGTGTTCAACAATCTTGCCTATAGCCGACACATCTATACTGGGCACACTAGGCCACACCACGCTTCCCGTAAATCTGCATAACTTGACTAACGCCCCCGCAAAGTTACTTATGTACCGCGGATTTCACCGAGCACCTCGTTGTGGCCAGGCTATCTTTGCGTTCCATGGTTTCTTTTCCCACATATCCTGGTCTTCTGCGTGTGGTGCCTGCTTGGGCATTTTGTGCTTCCCCATTGGTTAGCATATGCACTCCTCCTGCAGCACGCACTACTCGACGCTACCCTCTGATATTGGTGGCGCTTTGGCTGAGAAGCCTGTTTGTAAGCATCGTATCAAACACCTCTATTACCAGTCTGCGAGGGATATGAAACATGCTGCACTGTATCGGAGATTCAGATTACAAGGTACACGTTTGGCTCTACTGCGAACAGCCCGATCTATCAGAGAATTGTTTCCACTTTGTAAGGCAAGAGTCTCGCCAACGGTCTCATCTTAGGGAGTCAAGCCATGCATCTACTACCCGCCCTCGCGCTACTACCTTTGACCGACCAATTGCTATCACTTTTGTTATGCATGGAACCAGTTGAACTGCGACGCTACACTCATTCTGAATGACAAGAGTCGGGAACAACTGGATACGACATTATGTATTCTTTAGATCTCCCTTTTGACTTACTTCCCACCAAATGCGTGTTCTCCTAATCCTCTTTGGAATGCGCAGTTCTACTAAGTGTCATGTACACGTCATGCGCAAGGATATCACCACTCCCGTCAGACGAATTATCGGGATTCTCCGCCGCAATGTCCTTGAGACAGCGTAACAGCACAATCTTCAGACTCAACTGTAGCCATTAGACCGACTGCGACCAAATTTCATATTCTGACCTTGTTTTAAGATATGATAGCCCTAGCCGATTCCACAAGTGCCTGACTGTCAGGGATGCAGTTTTCGGTATTGAACACCTGATATTGGTAATCCGGCAGCGTCATTAGGAACTGCAGGACAATATCCGCCATATGCGCTTCTGACACCCTATCTCAAATGTCTCTCGGGCACAGTGCCGAGTCACTGGGTGTATATAGTCGCGACTGAGCTTGCGATGATATGAACAGTTCTCTTCTGACTGCTGCTTAGTAACGTAGCTAGGAAAAACCAGTCCTACATAACTTCAGCACTCATCGATATAAATCTGGTTTTGAGTTACACACTGCCAATTCTGTTAAATAACTACTATTGCTCTCAGCATGTCTCAATAAGCCAAATATATATACAACGGCAATGGCATGAGCCGATCCTCCCCCTGCAACAGAGACACAGTCACCGTGCAAAGAGAATGGTGAGTCCCATCTGTCAACTGCCAATTGTATACACTAACACATAACAGTGGTGATCTCACAAAAGTAGAGCGAAAAGCTTACACCAATGCCGTCCGATGCCTTCTTACATAACCCTCCAAACTTCCAGTGGACCAGTACTTTGCTACGTATATGCGTAAAGAAGAGATTAGTAGTAAGCAATCTTAGCGTGGCTCAGTAGTCGTAATGGCAGGTCAGACATCGCAGATGAGGAAACGATCAAGACTCTATACCATGCTCGAACGCTGACTTCATTAGATTTTTCTTTCCTAATATTCCCCCACCCCCATAACCAATGAACATGCGCTCTCGTCCTATATCCAAACAAAAAAGGAGTGCCTTTCGTTCGTTGTTTCAATGTGCAAGTACACTACTCGTACAATGTGGTGTGGTATCAAATCCTTGGACTGCTTCCCTGTTTCCTTCCTGCCCCAGATCACTTCTTACGCAGCGGTTTCTCGCGAGATAAACGTTTCATCTACGCAGCGACCTCACCCTCGGCAAACGCTCTTGCAATCTCGCGTGCAACACCGATTCTCAATACAGTAATGATATCCTCGCTCTTTGCGCCCTTCGGGAACCCCTTGCGCCAGTCCCAGCCACGCTTGCTGTCATCGACATGGCCGCCTTTGACTAGGACAGTCGAACCCTCTGCACTCTGGCCGTCTGCCGAGCCAAAGTCTGTAGAGCCGATGATTGAGTACTGGCTGGAGGCGGTAGTCAAGTTCGATGTCGACTTAGTAAGGAATCCGTGTGGGTTCGGTATTTGTTGCGAGGAGTTGGGGTCGTGGGCTGAAAGCAGAGTCGTGTTGAGGACCTCCTCGCACTGCGCTCGGATCATGCTGGGGGCAGTGTCCAGGTCCTCGACCGCGGCGAGCAGGTCGTGGAGATGGCGGAGAGTCAGGGTGCGCTTTGGTTGGTTGACGAAGATGAGGGCTTCACCCAGAAGTGGGAGCAGGACGTCGACGGGAACGACAGTTTCTACTTCGGGATCGTACAGGCCTCCTCGTATGCTGGACGCCGCGCTCGCGATGATGACCATGAGAGCGTTGGCAGCAGCGCGTTTCCGGGCCATGGGGCGGTGTGATGGTTTCTCCCCGCTTTTCAAGAATATCTCTTCATCGCGGAGGTCATAGTACTTGCGTATTGTTGCATAACCGCTAAGATGATTCGAGAGCAGCGAGGCGGCCTCGGAATCTGTGTTAGCGAGCTTGGTCAGAGCTTGCTTGGGAGAGGTGATGAGCGAGTTGAGAGATTCGTCAAGTTCGTCCAGGGGAGGGTATGCCATGGATTTGACCAGGCAGTGGGCAACCAATACGCGAAGCACTTCTTGGATTCTTGGTGCGTCGTGAGCGCGGGCATAGTAGAGGAGAGTGTCACCGTAGCTCTCGGTGTTTGTGCGGAGATGGTCGGCGTATTTCTGTAATGGTTAGAATCAATGTTACTAATGTTAAGCAGACAAAATACCTGAGCAATGGTGACTGCATGTTGTGAGAGACCCAGGTTATGGCACAGCTGAGTGATCTTGTCAACGCGAGCTGCCGACTCAAGAGGCAGGTCATTAAGTATCCGCTCGATACGCTCGTTCGCCGCTATAGTATCATCGAGTCTTCCCAGGACTTGCACAGCCAACTCCCACCCTTCTTTGGACTCTTGGTCTTCTTTACCTGTGATTTGTCCTTTTGATGCCAACAGCTCTGAATAGGAAACCAGCAGATCGTCCTTTGTCACACCCTTTGGCTGCTGTTGTTCAGTGTAGCTTAGGACCATCAGATCATCTTGATCGAACTGATCCAACAACCCCTTGGCGCCCTTGAACCATTCTCCTGCACTGGCGATCTCGGCCACTGCGGAGGCTATGGTGAGAGACCAGCCATGGAGAATCTCAAGTGCGCCTTCTGCGTTGTCGTCCAGCACACAGGCTAGACCCACCTCGAAGCGGTCTACAGAATTGATACCAAAATCCTCGTCACTGTTTTGTATTACTGCCGCAAGCGCAGCAGACAGGCGTTGAGCATACGCTTTGGTCGGTGTCACGTCGACGGGGCGGACTCGTTGCGACCGCATCAAAGACCGACGGCTGGCTGCGAGACTACCTTGTGCAAGGTCCTCTTCTTCCCCGTTCCACCAGACAGTCAGACCCACAGTCGCCTCGATCCAGTCTGCCGATAAAGTGAGAATTTCCTCTTCGTTTCCTAGCAGGAGTTGATACATCCTTTCCAGATTCTCGTAGACGGACCAGGGTACCTTGCTTTCGGCTTTGCGGCTTGCTACACTTAGTTGGAAGCTTGCCTGGGTCTGAGAGATTCCAAAGTGTGCCGCCTGGAAAGGCTGTGACACAGACTGGCGGCTCATACTTTCGCCTTCTGCAAAGTCTTCCAAGCTAATAGAGGCTTGCTGAACGCGCTGACGGAAGATGGTCCAATCGTGTCCCTTGATATCCCAGTCCTCTGATGCGATAGCAGGGCACTCGCGCAAAAGATCGACTGCTTGACGGAGCGCTTGGTTGGCGTATTGGAGATGTGTGCCAGTATATCCATTACGCCCCAGCCCATCGTGATCGGCCGTCTCGGCATTTTCAAGCTGAGCACCCTGTAGCAACTGTAGAGTTTGCGTGAATCTCCCCCGCGCGATGGTGACGTGCACAACTTCCCAAAACGAAGGGTGCCTGGAATATCCGCCGTTTTGCTTCAATACCTCTGCCACCTCAGAACCTCCATCAAAAGTACTATTCAGCCAGTCAAGCAAGGCTTTCGGTACTGGAGTGTATTGTTTCGATTCGGATCGCGCTGGTACCAAGGAGAGGGCAGAAGTTCGCTGGTTCAGGCCGATTTGGGGAGGGTGATGGAGCGTAAGCAAAAGAGCTGCTAGTTGAGTGGCCTGCGATAGCTCCAATGCACTCTCAGATCGGTTCGAAGATATGCTAGCTCGAGGGTTCGACTTGGATGCGGCGCGCCATGTTGCTATCAAATCATGGGCGACTGAGCCAATCAATTCGGTTCTCTTCTCTGGTGAGTCTGACTGCAAAGAGTCGTGCACCTTCTCGACCAGCCGCTCCGTGTCGAGGATGACGTGGTCGGGTTCACGAAGGCTCAATCGACCGGCGCTCGATGTGAGACCCTTAGCAAGCGCCAGAAGGTCGAATTGCGTCTGTTTTGCGCCCGACCGAACCAAGACAGGACCTGGCTCCACGTCGTTTGCGCTCACCCTTGACGCTATCGATTGAGAAAATCTGTTCTGTGCCTTGTTGCGCCGTTGCGCAGAGTATTGCTCTTCTTCCTCTTCAGATCCCTCGTCCTCGTCCATATCCTCGTCATCTTCATCATGCTCCTCCTCGTCAGTGTAGTCTTCCTCGTCACTTTCGCCCTCAGCACCTCTGTCTGACGCGCGATTGGATGGGCGAAACTGGCCTGAGCTGGGACGTCCTCGCTGAACATGGGGCCGGCCAAAAGTCGAGGTACCTATTGACCCAGAGCCGACGCCTTCGAGCAGGTCATGCTTGGGCGGTGAGCTCCCAAACAAAGAAGTAGCGCCGAAATCGTAGCGGTTGGGGTCGAAGGATGGCCGCGACGAGCCAAACAGGCCGTTGCTCATGCCTGGCGGCGGTCCGGCTGGAGTTGTCGAGGGAGGGTGCTCTGGGTAATAATCGCGTCCGGGGGTCGAGGGTGGTGTTGGTGATGGGACACGAAACATTGCAGTTGCTGCTATGCTGCTGCTTTGCGGGCCCAGGTAGTAGCGGACAGGCTAGAAGGGTGGACCAAGCCAACCTGCAACAGCGATGGGCCTGGTACTAAATTGGGCGCGCTAATCTCACGGCGACACGGTCCTCGGCATCTGCGCACCAGCGGCCGAGAGGAACGAAGTCGAGGGATATTCTTTGTTGTTTGTGCAGCCTTTGGGCGCGGTCGCAAAACATAAACTTTGGTGAGCTCGGAGCGACGCGCCTGATGCGGCAGGGGCTTGGCGCGTTGGCTGGTTCGGAGCGGCGATAGTGTTTCTCCGAAGGGGAGGGCTCTGGCAGAGCTGACCATGTACGGGACGACGGGGATCAGCCTGGTCACCAGCAGACTTCACTCGGCCTGGGCATTGTACGGCCACGTGCAACTGATTCACGCACACGCCCCAAGCGTCACCCGGACACAGCCTGTCTTCGCTGCCTCTGTGTTTTTTCTGCTTGTTCCTGGCGTGGCTGTGGGAGCCAATACGAGGCCTCCTCAACGAATCAGCCGGCATGCGTGTTTCGACCTAATGGTGTGCTGCCACCGATCTTGGATCCCCTCCCCGTCCGCCGCATCAGGTCAATCAATATCTTCTGACTGCGACCAAGAGTTCGTCCGAGTCGTGAAGCGCAGGGGTTGGTTGCCTGCGAGTGCCTAGGCATTATTAAGATATACCAATACTACACACATGCACAGGGCGCCGCCACCTGCATCGGCCAGCGCCCGCCCACCTCTACTAGCTTACAGCTGACGTACCGCGGGACTGAAAAACGGTCGTCGCCCGCTGGTGTACCATTCATTCCCGACACATCCGACCCCGAGCCTCTACTCTTTGCCTTTTCTCAAGCCCGCCTGTCGCGCTTTTATGCTCTGCATGCCCAATGTGCACTCGTACTCGAATCCACTCCTAGCACTTGGCCAGCCTGTGACGTAGTCAGCCCGCCAGCATGGCGCTCTGGTCCAAGACGAAAACCCAGTCCAAGGCCGGCTTCGACAAGGTCTACAGCTGGGTAGACAAACTCGGCGCGCCCGTTAACCGTCTGTCCAACAAAGTCGGCTCCGAGGCTTTCTGGCCTACGACCTTGGATATCGAGTCGGACAAGGCCGCGCGAATCCTTAAGAGTTTCTGCAGTAAGTCATCGCTACTATGTAGGCACCCGCAGCCACTAACCCCACTGCAGAGGATGGCTTTTACGAGGAAGAAGACCGACCAGCCACCGCCAATGTACCCCAAGGAAAACAGAAGGTGCTCAAGAAGATACCATCCAAAGTCATACAAAATGCAAAGGGCCTTTGCATATTCACAACAATGCGAACAGGCCTTTGGGTCTCCGGGTCCGGCGGGGCCGGTGTGCTGGTCGCACGCAAGGAGGACGGCACATGGTCACCGCCTTCTGGCATCATGATGCACACAGTCGGTGTAGGCTTCCTTGTTGGCGTGGACATCTACGATTGCGTCATTGTCATCAATTCGGAAAAAGCACTCGAGGCCTTCCAGTCAATCAGATGTACCCTTGGTGGAGAAATCAGTGCAGTCGCTGGTCCAGCTGGCGTTGGAGGCATACTGGACACTGAGATTCACAAGCGCCAATCGCCCCTGTTTACTTACATCAAGTCGCGAGGCTTCTACGCTGGTCTCCAACTAGACGGAACCATCATCATTGAACGCACAGATGAGAACGAGCGCTTTTACGGTGAACGCATAGGGGTCAAGGACATATTGGCTGGAAAAGTGCGGCACCCGCCCTACGAAACACGAAGGCTTATGGAAACACTCAAAGCCGCCCAGGGTGACACAGATGTCGACGAGTCCTTGATCCCCGACGAAGCCCCGCCTGGTGACTTTGAGGTTACGGCCCCCGAAGAAAAAACCTTCGGTATCCCAGATGCTGTTGATCCCGACCCATTTGGCGTACTTGCATTACAGGAGGCCGGTCTGGAAATCAGGGAGGCAGGAACAAATAGTCGACCATCCAGCGAACAGTTTGAATTCAGGCCTAGCCCGACGAGCCCCATCTACAATTCTTTCAGAAACTCCACATATCGTAAGAGTACAGACCGATCGAGTTTTGCCGGCAGCCGACGATCAAGCTGGCGAATGAGCAATATAAGCAGCGTGTTTGAGTCCCGAGCACCAACTGTTGATATGAGCACGCAGACAGATGACCTACCTCCTCCTCCTCCAACAGTCAAGAAGCCAGCCCCAGCATTGCCACCAAGATCAAGCGTTGTGCGGACGCCTACTCCTCCCTTGACAGACATACCTGAAACCAAGATCGAGCACGCCACCCCGCCACAATCAAAGAGCCCCGAGAAGCAGACCGATGAGGCTACTCCTACAGCCTCTGAAGTGAAATCTGACGTAGCTGTGGATGACAAATCCAGCGGCTCGCCCCGGAACGCGGCACCACGTAATCAAGTGGACCTGGACGATCACAAGGACGATGACGAAGAAGACGATGACGACGAGGAAGAGGACGAAGATGATGAGGAAGAGGAGCCAATTGTCCACGAGATTCACCAGGCAGCAGCCCCGCAGGCAATTCGCGCACGCGTTGTCCAAGTGGCTAAGCCTGTCGCGCCCGCCCTCCCTGCCAGAAACCCTTTCCGCAATAGGATCTCTACCAACTCGGATGGATCACTCAGCACGGCGCAAGACACATCAGCTATGCCCTCTCCGACTGTCCCCAAGCATAGCCCAGACTCGACCCCTTCGCTCATGCGTGGAGATTCCACTTCGTCTCTGTCTTCAGTAGAAGACAGCAGGCTCGAACAGATTGGCAACAGACTCAAGCCAAAGTATTCGCATGAGCCGTCGCCAGAAAACGATAAGAAGGACGAGGCTTTTCATTCGCCTCCAGACTCCCCCATCAAGAGCATCCCAGGTGGTTTCAACTAAATCGCCTACACTTTTGTCGTTGTGAGGCTTGCTCATAATGTTGTGTATTTGTCTCCAATCTTTTTATTCTCGTCCATGACACGGCCGTATTTCAATACCCAAAGCATTCCACTGTAAAAGCTTGATCGACAGTGCCTGCTGCTGCTTGTTTCACAGGTAGAGTAGAATCTCGGTATCACTATATAATTTCTATTTACTCTCTCTGTTAAGAGAATCATTACTCACTGTCGTTACGAGTTATGAACGCATTGATATCCATATTCTTGCTTAGTTTCCTTGTACATGGCGCTTGGTCACAAAAACTGCATCGTCATGGAAATATGTAACTTCTAGTTAAGCGGAGAGATTGTTGAATACATTGCTGTTCATTCTTCAAGATTTGTATATTTGTAGTTATCTAATTGCCATACTGCTCATGTCAAGGCGTAAGTATGGGAAGCCAGGGATTGGCGTTCCAGCTAGAGGCGGCCGTGCCAACCCTGCCAAAATTTCGTGAGCGCTGAATACCCACCAGCACGACCTGTACCACTTGCGCATACATCTGAAGACTCCCACGACCCGCCCTCCCTTACCTACAGCCGACCCAGCGATTATCTAGAACTTGCTGCGCTCGAGCTGCTCCACTCAATCTGCCCCGGACTCAATCCTATCGCCGAAACACCACCAGCCAGCACTCGTCTTTCTCGCCCGCGCAAACCGCAACACTCGTCCCAATGGCGCCCACCGCGCCGCAAACGGCCAAAAAAGCCAAATCCATCCCGAAAACCGTTGCAGACTTTACAATTCTACCCCTCACACTGCCCGCGCTGCCCGGCCTGCCAGACCAGTGCAACAATGCCAAACACTACATCTACGTAAAACCACATGCGCCCAGCATACCTAGCGAGTCGGACGAGCGCAGCCTCTTCATCGTAAACGTTCCAATAGACGCCTCAGAAACCAGTGTACGCGCGCTCTTTGTCGAGCAACTGGGCGGCTCGATGGTCGAGCGCGTTGAATTCGATAGTTCTGTGCCTGCGCAACCGCTGCATAAGCGATGGAAGAGCGATACTCCGAAGGCCGCAGTGGGGAGCAGTGCGGGTGCTGGAGCCGGGGATACCGCCGCGCGGGGCAAAAAGAGGAAGAGGACGCCAGATGATCCCGCCATGGTGGCAGAAGGCGTAGTCGAAGACGCAGAAAGTGCGCTGCCGAAGCTCTGGGGTAGCGAGCTGAGGCGAAGCGGTAGCGCCGCTGTGGTTGTCTTCGTAGACAGGAAGAGTGCGCGAGGCGCGATGAAGGCGGTGCAGAAAGCAGTCAAGGAAGGGCAGGAGATTGTGTGGAGAGGCGGAGAGAATATGGGTGTTGAGCGTAAGTCATTCCCCCCTTCTATTTATTCCTAGCATTATTTCCCAGCAGCAGCTGCTGCACACAAAATATTCAAAGCAAAGCTGACGCAAAGAAAAACAGGCTATGCAACTCATAACTCCCTCCTCTACCCATCCCCCACCCTCCTCCAAGCCTCCCTCAACGCCTACCTGTCTCAATTCAACGCCCTAGAAAGCATGCGCAACCGCCTGCGCAAAACAGCGCGCTCCGTCCCCGACGAAGACGGCTTTGTGGCGGTTGTCCGCGGAGGCAGAGTCGGGCCTGCGAGGCTCGAGGAAGCCGAGAAGAAGAAGGCTGAGTTGGATGAGAGGAAGAGGAACCACAGGGCGACGGATGACTTTTACAGGTTCCAGAACAGGGAGCGCAGAAAGAAGGCAGAGGGTGAGCTTAAGAAGAGATTTGAAGAAGACAGGAGGAGGGTCGGGGAGATGAGGGAGAGGAGGGGAAAGGTGATGCCGGAGGCGTGAGGGAATCAAGAGTCGAGGTGTGGATGTTTTCTTTAGATACGATGAATGCGTATGCGCAAGCCTGCTGGCGAAAAAAGTGACACCAAACATTAATCTATACATCTTCATCGCCTTTGCGAAGTGGCGATGAGAAGACATTCATCCGTTTTCCACTGAAGCGCACAACACAAGACGACAGGGTCATGTAAATGAAAGTGTGAGTTGAAAATCCTCATGAAAACACATCATAGCTAAATGTCGTAATTACACCAACCGAGAGACGTAAGAATAAAATCCATGACTACCACAAACAAACAAAAAAGAGATGTAAGAAAGCAGAAAGCGTGCTTTCCTACCGACGCAACCTTATCACCGTGGTGAATCGGTGCGCCCTGCTGCCATGCCATTACACGAGTGCATTGGCGATGTTGGCAGCAGAACCGTCATCAGTCCTTCCTCCACTACCTTTGTATCCCAACTCGGCCACTTCCTCAGCCGCTACAAACCTAGCAGCCACGTTCCCATTCCCATTTGCATTGCCATTCGCATTTACCCTACTTCCATGTCCGTTCCCATTTGCATTCGCATTCCTACATATCTCTTGCGTGCGGACATCGACTTGCCTACTACTACTGTTTTCGCTACTGCTCCAACACGTACAGTGACTGTGATCGGAGGAGGATATACAGTCTATACGGTTGTGAATGTTGAGGGTAGCTTGGACGGCTTCGGTACCTTGGCCAGCGTCGTCGCCTTGTTTCTTGATCCATTGGCAGTTGCGGAGACGGCTGGCGGATGGGAGGGGCGGGTGAGGCTCTGGGTCCCACAGAAGTATCTTTTGGGACAGTGGAGGATGTGCCGTGTTGAGTCTGACAGCCTTGGGGCAACTGGGGATCTTGCCGAACATGGAGGTCTCGTCTTGACGAACACGACAAGAAGGATTCAAGGCAGGGTTATGTGCGCGCAGCTCGTCTTCGCTGCATTGAGTATGCGTCTTTTCCCAGACAAGGGCAGGTAAACCTTGAGGGAAGGTCTCGGATGCCTTGAGTGTGTTGCACTCCCAGTATGCCTGTTCGCCCAAGTGTAGGAAGCGTCGACTAAGTAGACGATCCTGAAGTGCCCATGCCCTTGTATCCCAGCCTAGGTTGGGTGTAGCGAGAATGTCAGCTGGTAGCAAGGCGGACGCTGGTAGTCGGGTCGCAATCAGGTCACTGTCTACATCGGGTGTAGCCGATGGGATGGGGGACGTTATGGTACATGAATCTTGACGTTCGGGTATGGGGTGGACGATTGCGTTGGCACCTGCCAGCTGTTCAACAACGACTGTGAGTACCGCATTGCGGAAGGTTGAAGACATGCTTGTGCACTCTTGTTCCTTTTCTTGGTCCGAATCTTGGAGAACGCAAAGTGAGTCGAGCCAACAGTACCGGAAGCCGAGCTGCTGGACTTGTGAAATCGCATTCCTTACGGCGACGGGTAGCTGTTCCAAGCCGAGTTCAGTTTGCATCCTCGATTGTGAATCAATCGAGAGAATAGGTTCTGCATGGCTCCAGACGTGGCTGAGTGCAACATATTGTACGCCCTGGGTCGCTGTCTCGAGCGTGTCGCTCTTGACAATTCGGACATAGCTTCCAGGCTGGCCTTCAGGTAGGATGTCAATCAGGCGTTTAGGGAGATCATATGGGTAGTCCATCGACAAGTGGCGACAACCACCATGAGTACACAAACAATCGTCCAGCCATGTCTTTGCAATTGTAGCACTGGCAGCACGGTCGATTGCACTCTGATCATGCAGGTCGATGCCATGTTGTTTCCCAATTTTCTCGACCTCGTGGAACTCATCATGCGGGCCAGGGAAGATCGTCTTGTCATTCGGCCAGTTGAGACAGCATGGTGCAGGAGTGAAGACCTTGGTGAGTGAGGATGCATCCGGCCGCTCGTGAGGTTGGGCGCTAAGCATGTTCAGGAGCGTGCGGACGACCGTTTGTTCAGTCGGTCTGTTTGCTGTCGCAGCGATGGCAGTGAGCTTCTTCTGTACTCCTGGTACATCTTGCCAGTAGTACGTTCCTGATCGTCCACCAAATGTCTTACTAAAATCCATCCATTGTTCATTTTCTTGACTCAGTGGAATGGATGCCATCTCTGCAAAGACGCATCCCAAGCTCCAAATGTCAGCAGCTTGTTTACGAGCGAAGCCTTCGAAGACCTCAGGCGCGATGTATTGGCGTGTCCAGGGACGTGACTGGTCGTCAGACTTGTCTTCTGCAGAGCTGACACCGAAGTCGCAAAGTATAACGTGCGGGAATTCTCGGTCGCCTTCGACGACCAGGATGTTCTGGGGCTTGATATCCATGTGCTTGACAACAGGCCGTTGCTCGTGGAGATATCGGACAGAGGAAGCGAGACAACCAAACATCTTGACAATGGTCTCAAACAAGTCCGCAGGCTGTTGCGCCGCTGACCTGTCGAGCCAAACCGCGAGTGTTGTGTCCGCAATGGGTGAAAGCAGAATGGACATCTTGTCGCCCTTCGAGTAGGCTCCAAGGAAGCGAATTATGTGAGGGTGACGGAGCTTCTGGAGGACATTGACTTCCTTCTTGAGTTCGTCGAGTGCCGTCTGGTTACGATTCTTGAGTGTCTTTCTCACAATCCGTAGGCCCGTTTGCTGATGCCTGACTTCATCGACTGTACTGAAACCGCCAGCACCAAGGAGCCTGATGCTATGGAAGGCACGTGAGAGTGGAATGTGCGGCATAGACGGTGGAATGTCTTGTTCGCCCTTGATCAGTTCATCCAGCATTGCCTCTGGCTGGCTCAGAGATGGTGTCGAATTCGAACGCAGCACTTCAGTTTCGAAGCTGACTGCATCGTTGGTTGCACACGTGTGTTCCAAGCCACGAGCATCTAGTAGTTCTTCCATCGACCCTTCATTGTCCGTCATGACGGACTGGGCGAAAGCATCTCCGGCCAGAGCATTTTCGTAGTCTCCCTTTGCCGAGTTGTTCCTGTTGAGTGGACATTGTTGTTTAGCAAACTCATCTGCTGGGAACGCGTCTCGGCAACTAGGTAAGATCGATGACTGAGAGATGTTCGGCGAAAGTGTAGTGGGTTTGGTAGGTTGGACCGCACAATACCGCTGGCTCTCACCAAGCTGTGAGAGCTGGAAGTGGAAGAATCCACTCTGTGGTGGTTGTCCTGCGGGACCACCGCCACTGCCCTGGCCGCCGAAGGAGTTGGAGTCGCTACCGCCACGTGGATGGAATGGCGGTGGTTGAGATGAAGGGCTACCGTCAAAGCCATCTCCGCTTGGACGGTCATCGTTATCGTCATCTGTTGAGTCGTCTACGTCGTTGTTCTCGTCGTCATCGCGCCAATCGAGCATGCACTTGCCCTGCTTGAAGTGGTCGGCGATATGATCAATACGCTCCTGTCGACATGCAAATCGGTGGCGACAGAATCCACACTTTCGGGGAAATTCTGTCTCAGAGTAAACGATGCTCGCTTCCTCATAGTCCTCGGGGTCTGCATCGGCGTGGATATTTCGAAAGTGTTGCACGAAATGATATTTCCTGTAGCAAGGCTTGACGTTCTCCACGCCCTCAGTGATGCACAGACTGCACACCCATGATTTGCATGGGTAGCCTTCCTCTTCTTTTCTCTTCCAATCGTTCTTACGCCCGTAGCGCTTGCCGCACTTTCTTGTGCACTGGTAGATCTTTCGGGGGTCTCTGGCAAGCAACTCCAAGTCATCGGTAGGTGTGCAGCGCTTCTTGCAACTTCTGGTGGTGGCTACTGGCTGAGCGGTAGCAGAGACGTTGGTTTCCTGGTTAAACGACACTTCTGGAGTTGTGTCTTCGGCCAGGATCTGTAGTGGCTGATGTGGCGAGGCCTGCAGGAGCTCTGTCTGGTAGGTGTGATCATCCCAGAACGAGCTTTGCTGCTGGATATGTGCGGTTTGAGATTTGTAAGCAGAGTCACTTGGGCCTCCCTTGCCCATGCCTTGCTTCAAAAGCTGGCCAAACCAGCTGCGGATGGCGTCCGCCGACTCACCAGTAAGCTGGCTTAGTGAGTCGATGTGTCTGTCACTTTGCGGCTGTTAGCCTACCAAAACGTAATGATTGGGAGCTGGTGGAAGTTGACGTACCCAGGGAGCACATTGTACTTGGTGAACCAGGTTGCACATACATCAGCCGCCTCATCCGACAGACCTTCGACTGTGGTGGTAGAAGGGGTCGGCTCTAGGGCCCAGCTAGAGGCTGTTGTTGTGGATGGTGTAGGAAACAGAGGGAAGTCATAGGTTGCTTGGCGCTTCGACTGGGGGAAGTCGTCGGCCTCGAGCTGCAGTGGACGCTTGCCGTAAGCATTGTTATACCGTGTGGGCATAGCATCGAGGAACTGCGTTGCTGGAGTTTGTGGGAAGTAACTCGCGGAGGGTTGGATGTTCATGTCGTATGCGCCCTGTTGGGGCGTGCCTAGTGTGGTGGGATCGATAAAGGACGAAGCCGTTGTATCGATGGCCTCGTCGGCAAAGAAGAAGCCAGAAGTGTTATCCGCTGGCTTGAACAAGGTTTCGGGCGTGGCCGCGAACATGTTGCTGAAATCCATATTGGAGTCAAAGGCGAAACCTGCGCCCTGATGATCCATAACGTTGATATTACTTCCTGGGATGGGCGTTGTCAGAGGGCGTCGTCGGTGAAAAGGCGCCTTGTTCCGTCGTGGTAGACGTCTAGCAATCACGGGCTCCAAGGGTCTGAGCAAGAATGACGGGGGAGTTAGTGTTCAGCGGCCTGAGGCGTGGTGTTTGGTATTTCAGATCAAAGGGCGCTGCGCCTACAGGGTGTTGCGTTTCGCGGTCGGAGTCATCCATGCAGCCCTTCCCGGCGCTGAAGGGCTGAGCGTTGATCAAGCGTCCGAGGTTCAGGCCACCGGTGAGTGCAATAGTGGGGAATTGCTGCGAAGTGGTTGTAAATTACGAGTTTGCCAAGAGCGTCGTTTAGTACGCCATATCGCACTCTGGATGGGCGCAATCGCCGGGGCAAGCAAGCAAGCTAGCTGACAGAGGCGATGCCCGCGCCTCCCCATAGGCGACTGCATGTGTGCACGCTGGACGGCGCAGTGGATGCGGCGTAGTGCTCTGCGGTGGATGAAAAGAAACCCACGGGACCGAGTCAGCGCTAAATGGCTGTACCGCCCTTCGCCCATCATAAGGGCGCAGCGGCCCCAGAGGGGACTAGCGCCGGCAGTGCAGCCAATCGCATGTGGGCCCTGTGGCTGAGCAGGGCTGCGCTGCCTCCACCACCTTTGCAGCGCTGACGAGTATGAGTTCAGTGTGCGTTTACCCCGCGCCCGCGCGGTTTGGTTCGACATGGGTATGGCACAGTAGTGTGTATCGAGGCCAGGCACCTTTTGCTCTCGTAGCATGTCCTGTTTCAAGGCGAGACAATTGCCCAGATACAAAAGGCCCTATTCAGAACCATTGCGGCCTGGGACAACGAGCCAGCAACAAGTATAGAGAGAGAGAGGCACAATTGTCAATATAGCAAGTGGTATCATTATTACGTTAATCAGCTAAATACTATAACACGCTGTTTCATGTCAGGTTCATGTCATTTCTGTTCATGTCCAATCCCACGCTTAGTATGCAACCATCTGGTTCAATCCCGCAGTCTCACGCTCAAAGTTCTTGTGCTGCGAAATGGCGTACATGTACGCGCTGGCAAAGTCCTTGGCCTCCTTCGCCATGTTGACGGCTTCCTTGAAGCTCTCGGGCTGCACCGCTGTGGCAGTAACCACACCATAGCTGTTGACAACGTCCCCAGAGGTTGAGAATGCCATGCCAGGTAGGTCGACAGCCTGCTTAATGAAGGATACTGCCTCGCCAGTACCACCGATGGCCTTGAGATGACCAAATGCCTCACGCACCCAGTGGACGGCACGGCCGTTCTTGCTGAGCGTTTCGATGGACTTGGCGCCACCAGGAACGAAGACACTGTCGTACATTGTGGACCGCTGGCCCTCGAGATGGTGGTCTGCAACAACACCAGAGCCGCTCCTGTCCTCTCCATCGGCAAAGATCTTGTTTCTCCTTGGCGAGATGGTGAAGGGAAGAGCGCCAGCAGCAGTCAGGGCAGCCTTGATGCCGTTGTAGGCAACCTTGTCGTAGCCGTCGGCAATGAGAATGGCCACCATGCGTGTCGCAATGGTAGGCTTCTCGGGCGCAAAGTCCATCTGGGAAAGACCCTTGGCCGTCTTGTTGTGCTTGGGACGAGTCTGCTCGGTTGGCTTCTCTCCACCGACCATATCAGCAACGCTCTGAGCCAGTTCGAGATCGATCTCGCACAGACGCTCGCAGAGACGCTTGTAAACAACAGGGTCGTCGCAATGATCAAGCTCAAAGGCGAAGGCATCCTTCATGTGCATCTTCTCATTCTCCGACATGGAGTTGTAGAAAAGTTCGGCCTGGTTCTTGTGCTCTCTGAACTTCTTGCTCTTCATGCGGGCCTTGATACCAGCAGTCTTCTCAGGGTAGTCCATGTATCCGCCTTCCTTCTCGCTCGCAGGTGGCACGGCATGGAAGCGGTTGGGCCAGTAGTTGACCTTGCCCTTTGTAATGGTATGTCGCATAGCACCATCACGGTTGAAGTTCATGACAGGGCAAACGGGCTTGTTGATGGGCAGCTCTTCCCAGTTGATACCGAGACGAGAGAGTTGAGTGTCTTGGTAAGAGAAGTTGCGGCCCTGGAGAAGCGGGTCATTACTGAAGCCAATACCAGGGACGATATGGCTTGTGCAGAACGCAACTTGCTCAGTTTGGGTGAAGAACTCGTCAGGGTTCTTGTTGAGCTCGAGTTGACCAATGTATCGAATGGGAACGAGGTCCTCGGGCCACACTTTGGTAGCGTCGAGAATGTCAAACTCAAAGTCGTGTTCCTTTGCTTCGGGAATGACCTGAATACCAAACTTCCACTTGGGGTACGCGCCACTGTCAATAGCCATCCACAAGTCCTTGCGGTGGAAGTCCGGATCTTGACCAGCAATCTTCAAGGCCTCGTCCCAGACGAAGCTGTGCACACCAAGCTCAGGTGTGAAGTGGAACTTGACGAAATGCCTCTCGCCCTTGTCATTGATCAGGGTGTATGTGTTGACACCAAAACCCTGCATCATTCGGTATGAGCGGGGAATTGTGCGGTCTGACATGGCCCACATGAACATGTGTGTAGCTTCGGGGTGCATATACTGGAAGTCCCAGAAGTTGTTGTGGGCAGATTGCGCTTGCGGCACTTCGCAGTCTGGCTCTGGCTTTCCGGCGTGAATCACATCGGGAAACTTCATCGAGTCCTGGATGAAGAATACCGGGATGTTGTTGCCGACAATATCCCAGTTGCCTTCTTCAGTGTAGAACTTGACGGCAAAACCACGCACATCGCGGACCGTGTCTGCGGAACCACGGCTACCAAGCACAGTGGAGAATCGTAGGAAGACTGGAGTCTCGCGCGAAGTATCGGTAAGAACTCCGGCTGATGTGACATCAGAGGCCGACTCGAACAGCGTAAATTTTCCAAAAGCGCCAGATCCACGTGCGTGAACAACGCGCTCGGGAATTCTTTCATGGTCAAAGCGATGGATCTATTGCTGTTAGTTATATGGCTATTGTGCCAGCTAATACACGGCTGAGCGTACCTTTTCACGACCAAAGTGGTCCTCGAGCAACGAAGGACCGAGCTGGTCGTCATTGCTGACAGTCAACCAGTCATCGGTGTTGCTCTGCTTCGCACCATAGTCGCTGGTGATTCTCCATTTGTCGTCGTGGACGTCCTTGGTGACTGCAGCCAGCTGAGCTGCCTTGCTCGTCTTCTCGCCAGTAAGGCCCTTGACCTTCTCCGTAGCTTGCCCAAGTATTTCAGACGCCATCTTTTTCGATTTAACAAAGTTAAGTTGGCTGGCGATGTCAATCGTCGAAGTATCAGTCCTGGAGCCCTGCGGCATACGTTTCTTTTTGTACGGCAGCGTCGCGTCGTAGCCACCTGTTTACATCTTGACGTCATGGCGACGTGAATGCGTTGCCATCCGGCAGTCCATTGCCTAAAGCCTCTGCCACGCACCTCGACAGGTCATTGACTATAGTCTGGCGACGCAATGGGAAGTGGAGTGGGAAAGCTAACCAATCGCAGGGTAGATAATCTTCGATCATCTCGATTTGAGTGGTACCATCGACTGCCGAATGACACCGATGTGCCACGCCAGCCTCAACTTTGCCATACGCTCCACGTCTGAGCGCGGTAGTGGTCATTCCAGATTCGCATGCTGAGGAATCGACAATCTTTGACGCCTATCGGCCCTTTGTCCTGTTACAGTCTCTGCAAAGCAAGAAGATTTGCACGTCGACAATCGGAGGAACGTGGATCAAAAGTTGGTTAGCTGTGACGTCAAATGACGATATCGAAGGATTCCACGTGCGCGCGCCCCGCACTAGACTCTGTGACAATGACGGGCGATAGACCAAGCAGAGAAGAAATATGGAGAGCGATTACATGCCATCGCCCCATGAAGGGGTCTTTATGTGGTAAATGTGATGAAAGAAAGACGATTTATAATAAATGCTCCGTGAATGGCTCCGTGAATGGCTCCGACTCGACCGGAACAGGAGACCCGGCTGCATCCATTCGGATGGCAGCTGGCGGACTTCAACGAAAGGAGCAAAACAGACCTCCGATGCCACGATAGCCGTTTTGCTTGCGGATTATCAAAAGAACGCCAAGCGGACCAGAATGCCTCCCCTCTACGGAACTAAACAGGCCGCAAGAGCTATAGCGTGTGGCATCGCGGAAGCCACCTAGTCACTCCGGAGGTGGCTCCACATGGTGAAGCCTCGGCAGGAAACTTTTGTGCGATTGGCAAGCTAACGCACAGACTTAATCCTTTTTTTTTTCATTAGACCAAACGGTTTCCGAAATCTTCTTGGTCGGCTTTGCAATGCGAACGCGAACGGGGTGCCATGAAGACGTGAGGGCAGTACAGAGCGTAGACTGGAGCATCTGCCGGTAGACCAGGATCTGCAATAACAGATGGTATCAGCGCACCCTGCAACAGTTCGAAAGCCGCGGGCGTACGGCTAATCTGCCACCAATGACGGAGCTACTGCAGATCTTACATATGCCGCATCAATGCCCAATCATGCACTGGTGATGGATCGACCGGTGTGGTACGTGGACTGTGTACCTTGCATTTCTATCTCAAACCTCCGCATGTTCCGGACGAGGGAGGCTGCTATTAGAAAGACGTGCTCGACAAGCGAGAGTGAAAGGGTGTTGTTATCCCCACAGGCGAGGCGCGACGACTCGGGTTGGGCCGTCATGCCTGGTTGCCCATGTCCCGGTCCAACCGAATTAGAATTTGATGCAGAGAGGCCGGTCGGTGTTGATTGTCGTAGGTACATACGCTGGCTGGCGTCGGGATTGTCGGCTGTTGATAAAGTATATGTGTCTGAACGCTTGGCTCGGCGTTTAGCCTCGCACAGATGACAGCCGGCAACCACGAACCGTGTGCGGTTCGAAGATCCGCGGGTTTTCCTTTTATATGCCCCTGGCGGAGCCTGGCGCATGCGCGGCGAGCTCACAATACTCGGACGAGTGAGGGCTGGCAAGCCCGCGGGCCAATTTCTTGGACGGGGATGGGCTGCGTGCGGCAAGTACCGCCATGGCAGCTTGTCAAGTAGTATGTATAAGTGCTAGTCGCACCCGTAAATGTACATATGAACAGCACTGTACTCAGGCCATGCCTGTCCATGTGCCAGCGTATGTACTGTGTAGACGCGCCTGGCCCGGCTAGCACCACGCATGTCGGACGCAGATCCTCTTGCAGTAAACCGGCGAGAAACAATACTCAACAACATGCAAGGTATGGTACCGTGGGGGGTGGGGAGGCGATTACATGGCTTCCACGTAAGGGTCGTGCCCGGTGCTGGATGGCCTGCTAATAGCCTTGGTAGTGGGGAGAGGGATGTTGAAGGGGATGAACCGCTGTCACAAGCGCACTGCCGTGGTGTAGCGTGCGCAGTGTGGTGTAGCGCACCGCGTGTGGTAAGCGCAGCCGAGACATAGCATCCTGGAGATCGTCGCCAGGCCTAGCTGTGCAGTTCTCAATGCACATTGCGCAAAAAGTATGTGAGGTGGAGGTCGCCGAACTCGACGTCTTGGAATTACCACTTTTCAAAGCAGCTGTAGTTGTCGCAGTCATCTCTTAACGTTGTGACAGCATAGGTCAGCTCGTTTTGATTTTCCGGTTTTACGAGAGCCCTTGTACATATTTGTATGTACAATGTGGATGTAGTATGTGTGGTGAGCAATGTCAGATTACCGAAAAAACGCCGGACCACGTCGTTGGTCAGATGAGGCTGCTATGATGCGCAAGCCACATGCAGTGGCCGGGGATGGATGGCTCGCAACGGGGCCGGCCTGGCCGGGGGCGACCATAGCAAGACGGTAGCCAGTCCGCAAGACGCATTGCTGAAATTTTTTTTGCTTTTCCTTTTGCGTGCAGCCGGAGCTGCAGTCGCCCAAGTAGCTCGGCACGGATCCTGCGTCTCACAAAACAAACCGGGCCAGGCTGCATTGCGGTTGGATCAGGGCGATGGCGCGTCTGCGGTGTGGAGTTGGTGGTCGTACAGGTCGATCAGGTAAGAGCGGGCCGAAAGGCTAGAGCACTTTGGGCAACGTGTCCCTGCTGCGACCCCTGCGGCCGTTGAAGAGACATGGGACGAAGAAAAAGTGACAGGCTACACAGCATCCGCCAACGAAGCGCTCGTATCTCGATCCTGATGGGCAGCGCAGCGCAGCACTGCACTCGATCCCGGAGCAGCGCATATGGCCACGGCATTGCACTTTAGGTCACAGCTGGGTTGTTGCTTGCTGTCGTGATGTGGAGGCATGCAATCCGGCAATCCCGTCTGGTGAGTAACGGGCCCATTCCATCCCTTTGCTTTGGGTGTTTCAAGTGATGCTGACCTCTATCGTGACGAGAAGAGCAGGGTGGACCGCTTGCCAATTGTTTGCAGATTGCGCGGCTTCATTTACGTGTAAACTATGGATATCGACGGATGCAAGCAGCATGAAATGTTTGCGTACCATGGCGACTCATGCGTTGCCGTGTGTGGGCTGTTAGTCGTGACTTCAAACCAGAGCCTGCCAGTTCCTAAACAACGTCGTTGCGACGTTTTTGCATGTTTTCATGGCATTTGGGATTGATGTCACGGGCAGGACAGTGTCGCTGGGCCCCCGAGGAGGGTGGTAGTATGGTATGCAAGGGGCTTTGCTGATGAGTGTGTTTTCAATGTAGCACCCGTGTGCGCCCGCCATGGTGGAATTGAACCACGCACACGACGGCGGTAGGCTTGGGGTGAGTGTGTGTGTGTGTG
>JAODYC010000034.1:73657-95351 GCA_026262405.1 Curvularia hawaiiensis
GATTCTGGGAGCGGAGAACAACAACTTCATTTTTTTCGCCGTGTTGTTTTCCAGCTGTAGTGGGTCTGTTGTGTCTTACCCGTCTTTTTTGCCGAAGTGGGGCTAGCTAAGGAGTGATACACGATGTAGTGTGAACACCCATTTGCAGATGTCTTGGTCGCGGCTGATATTCATCGTTCTCTTGAAAGGCTGTATGCGGAAGTTGGAGTAGCGGAAACTTCTAAGATGGTACTTAAAGAGGTGTGCTGAGAGAAAAGTTGTAAAGACGCATCTCCTCGAGTGGCAGGGGATTTAAAAAGAACAACCTTGAATCAATTGCAAGGACAGGGTAACATATCTTGTCTTGAATCCATTTTCTGTGCTTTTATACTTTTAGGGCTCTATCTTCGTTAATCCAAGTCGAAACTAATGACAGTTTGCAGCTATAATACAGCCAATTTTACTCGTAAATTGCATCACTTTCCTGTCTTACGCCCAATACCCTAGCACCGCCATGCCAGCTGCGCCAACGAACACATATGTCACACTTAAGCCCAATTTGCCCAAGTTCTTCGTTCTCTCCTTGTCGAACAGAAAATCTTTGGCCAACAACTCTACCAAGCCACTGTAGATTAGAATACCTGCACTCACTGCATTCAGCACCCCCTGCACAATCAAACTCGTCCTACTCTCAGGCACATACGTCGTCCGGACGCCTAGTCCAACCGCGATAGCCATTGGTGTCGTAAGTCCGTAAAGGGCGCACAGCGCCCACGGCATCCAAGCCTTGCTGCGCGGAAACGAGATACTCGACAGGCGGGCGCCGATACCGAGGCCTTCAAAGGACTGGTGGAAAACTAGAACAGGATACAGCGTTGTGAACGACGAGGAAGCCACAACCCCAAGATTCAGCCCGATGATGACGGAGTGAAAAATGATGCCAAATTCTAGTACTAGAAACGCGCTGATTTGCTGAGCGAATGCGACACGGGCAAATGAGGACGAGGCAAGGAGGGTTCCACTTGAGGAAACAGTGAGTGTATCTTTCCGTCCCGCGGCGGAGTCATCTCCATCTCTCGGTTCAGCTAGCTCAGGATTTCCGGCCGAATCAATCGATGTAGTATCGTGCTGTGCCGGGCATATAAAATGGTCTGATCCCTCGTCCTCACCCTGATGAAGTGCAACACCAAAGCGCCGCTCGACATATACTTCGGCAGCGAGGTCTACAACAAAAACAGCCAGGATGGACATGAGGATGATGCCTGCGCACCATGGAAACTTGGCCCAGACGCCACTTGCGGCGATGCAGCTCCCTGGACCAATAGCTTCGTACGCTGGGTCCAGCAAGTGGATAAAGGCCGTTGCGACGATGACTCCAGAGCCGAAGAATCGCGCAAAGGTATACAAGCCCTTGGGGATTTTGCATTTGGGGTTTCGGCGCGCCAGTACGGGGAAGCAGGTTGCGAATGTGCAAACGAAGCCGATGACGAAGATAGAAGAGATGCGGGCGCCGAGAAGTTCATTGTCTTCGTTTTTGCCGAGGGACAAGTAGCATATTATATCTGCTCGGTCTGCGGTTGTGAGGTTGACGCGGCTTGAGGTGAAGGGAGCGGTTGAAGCCATGTTGGTGTCGAGCACGGATTGAGGTGATGGCCAAAAGCAGGAGTGTTCAACCTTATGTGCGCACAATGAAATGTCTTGCATTTTCATAAGTTTTACGAAAATATAGCAGATGGTGATTTTTACTTTTATGTTCACTTACCAAGTACCGTGTTGGACTCGTAAGTGCCTAGCGTGGAAGCAGCAGAGTGGATGCATGCATGGGCCAAAGACATGCAGGTACTGACTGTTCTTCAGCGTGATGGTGTTGGGTGAAAAACCTCGTTTGTTGAGGGTTGCGTAAGATACGACCGAGTTTGATCAATTATTGTGTCAAATTTCAGGTGTACTTATTAAATGTTAGGTATTTCTAATACATCTTTGTGCCTACAAGCCGCATATTACGATCAGTTCTTGGATGTTGTCTGACAAAATTGCAGACCGTCCCCTAGCCTACCAACAATCAAAAATCAAAGAACAAGATTCTGCCCTCAAAGTAGCCATTCGAATGCAGAATCTCAAACTTCAGACTTTCGAGCTCCACATCTGGATCGAGAAACGTGGTATGGATCTAGATGAACCCTGGTACCGGCTTAGGTCACTGAATAATAACAACATCATTGCTAACGGGGACAACCTTAGTCGGCAACATACAACTCAGGGAAGTCTACCGGAAGTGATCAAAAACTATTGAATGTAGCATCATCAACTAATAAGTGTGATATTAGCTGTAGAGAATGAGTGAAAGGTGTCGGGGTGAGTGGCAGGCACAGCTTGGTGGTAGTCGAGATTCGACGAAACTACCAGGAGTCAGCCGTGAAAATACCGATTTTTGGACGGTATTCTGTCAAATATCTAATGTTGAGCTGTCAGTTATCCATAGGTTTTCGATTGCCAACCTGTCGGGACTGCCAGGATCGTTGAGGCTATTGAGTGGTGTCATACTGTCAGATTAGTGGGTATCGGAGCATCGAAAGTGATTTTCGAGCGTAGTTTGGCGGTCTGCTGAGATTGTGAAGTGCCAATGTTACCCAATCTTCCACGGCATTATGGCACAGCAGGCTTTTGCTCATTTTCATCGTTTCGGAATGGATTTCCACTACGTACTCTATTAGGGTACATGTTGCTATTAATCGTACGACAAATCAAGGCCAGCCTACTAGCCTTAAGAAAACAAATCGCTAATCATTACTTCGTTCGTCCCATATATATACGTACTTTTCCATTGTTTATGGGTTTTCGTGCCATCAGCACACTAACCTCAGCTCACACCCTATCGATTTATGGTTGTCCTGATGAATAAGCTCATATCCGGGCGCTGTGACTCCCTCGGTGGTGGAGGTCTAGTCGGCGGCTTAGAGGGTCGTCTCGGCATAGGCTTATCGGGCAAGAGAATATCAATCTTCGGTGAATTTGCTGGCTCGGAGGGTATTTTAGGTGTTGACATGCTAGCCTGTATACATGGAAGAGGTTCCTGAATGATAGGCAAGTTTCCAGCGAATGAATCATAGGATTCGTAAGGAGCGCCGCCGACAGTGGTATCGGACCAGTGTCTTGACCTGCTTTCCAAGACGAGCGAATGCGACGCTTGAAGGCGGGAGTAGGGCTCTAGGCAGAGACTACAGACTATGAGGACAGCGAATGCGACATGGCCCTGTGTAGCAATGATATAGGGTATAGACCCGAAGGTTGGGTCCGCGTTACGATCGTAGGCTGGTATGATGTAGATGAGGCGAACGACGGATGCCGCGATTAAGCTTTATAAACCGTTAGATCGGCAGAAAATGCAATTCATACGAACGGGAACTACTCACGTCAGCCTCAGTGAAAGAAGCAATGTTGCAAGGGTTTTCTGGCGATAAGAGTCGCGCAGTCTCCATATGCTGTAAGCAGAGAGGACAACGACAGCTACCTCCAGGGCAGCATCGGCTATGTTTATAGTCATCCAGAACGGTATCTACGGAGTCATTAGGAATTTCTATTTTTTTTGTACAATGCTTCAACCCACCAGTGGTATGCACTTGCCAGTCCATATTCTCCATGGCGTCGGCGACTCGCACTGAAATGCCATGCCGGCCAAACCAACAATGGTCCAGAGCACTACGAATGTACTGATTGTTATAACACTGATCCTCTGCGAAGCAGTCTCGGCTAGGTGGTGGAGATACAGCAGTACCGAGCCCTTGGATATGCTAGCCACCAGGATGAAGAGAATCGTGGTAACAAACAGCCTGAGCTGAATCTGCTCCATGTCACCATCATTCAGAAGGCAAGCCACCTTGCCGAGACCCGAGGCAACAGCCGTGGTGATGACTACGATGTTGCCCAGAGCGAGGAAGGTTGCAGCGAAAATGACGATGTCGTTGGTCCATGGTAGACGGCGAAAACGTTTCGATCTATACCGGACGATTATTCTTGCGACGGCAGCGATGATCTGCATTGATATGTGAGCTTATATATGGGCTTTGTAGAAGGGTTCCTACTAGCAGGCAAGCAAGAGACCAGACTACCATCAGCAGAATTGTTCCATGATTCTGAGCAGATATGAGGGCGTTGCCTTGCTGTGTTGGCTCGTCACACATTGTGAATTACGGGCGTCCGGAGATTGCATCAAAATGAGCTTTGTTGATGCTTATGAAAGTAACATGTCGGTGGTGATGTGGGATAGAGAAGTTCCGGTGTGTCCGCTTTTCGGACAATGGGCTGTAAACTTTGTAATACTCTTGTAGAGTCCGAAATGTCAGGGACCACGCGTCCTCGCCATTTGTGCTTTTGATTGCCTTTTTGTCACAACAGCAAGGGCCTGCGGTCCGTATGGCTTTGCCAAGGGGGCCGGAAATAGGTGCGGCAAGGCAAGTTGCGGCAGCAACGAGCGAATGAAGATGCATCAAGGGCCAGTGGAGTAAGAGATTGGCGTGGAGCTGAGCTTAGATTCCGTAGTACTGGTATCTCAGATAGCGCCACGATGGTGCAGGGATGATGTTGTGTCGCTAATATCCAGCTTACACCAGGGTACTCTGGCCAGTGCGAGCGACTTGGTTTCAGACCTGGAGAAGAAATTACTGCCCCAAATACTGACACGGCGGAGGCAGAAGAAAACAGAGGGGATCCATGCGCTGCTAAGCGCAGAATGGAACGACTAATCGTAAACTACCATCATCCAGCACAACGGCGACGTTGAATTGTCCACGTTCATCGTTCGCCCGGCCAACAACATGGTGGTCAGAACAAGGCCGTATCCGATAGAGTTTGTGTTTAGCGAAGTCCGCTGGTAGGAATGGAGTTGGTCTGGCTAAGGAATCGAACAGGCACACTGCGTGAATATGGAGCTTGGAAAAAGGTGATGAAGGTGAAAACCAGCCTTGTCAGGCCACACGGACTTTACGTCGTCGTTCGCTCCTACTTCGTGGCGCCTCTTCCGGACTTCATACCATCCTGTGCCAGCCACAAAAGAATCATCTGATAGGAGTGTAAACGACCAGGCCTCCATGGTTTGCACGGAGGGTTCATCGATCATCCATGAGCAAGGGGATGGGCGGGATAGTCTCCCCATGTTCCGCGGCGGAGAACCCGACTTCGAGTCGCGCTGGGGCTCGCATTGACACGAGAATGACGAAGGGATGATTGCAGCCTTAGTCGACGCCTGGCGTGGGGTGTGTGCACTGGTGTGAAGTAGGGCAAGGAGTTGTCAGACGCGAGTGACATCTTGGCCCACACCAGAGGCGCGCGACCGTCCCAGATGGTCGAGCGGGTCGCTTGCTTCCGAGCATGGAATCCTTATCGACAAGGATTTTTTGGCCCTCACCTCTGCCTTCCACTGCACAGCATCGCATAACGCAGCACAACACAACCATGGTATGTCTCTTGCGGCTCCCGATGTACGAAACACCCTGCTTATCATGCGCTCCAGGCGCCCATCAAGAAGCGTACGACGGCGCGCGCAAAGTCGGCTCGCGCTGCCCGTCCTACGACAGCTGTCCTGCCCAGGCCTGACGACATGGCATCTTTTCCCTCAACAAAGCGCGACAAGCAAAAAATTAAACATTCGTCGTTTGTGTCTAAGATTGAAAAATCCTCGGCCAAGACGCAAAAGCGAAGGCGACCTAACAACAAACTTATTGCCAACCTCGAGTCCCTTGCAGATGCGCTTCCCGGAGCAGACACCGATGGCGATGTTGATCTGGGCCAAGCGCGCATCGTGCAGCCCAAGCAGAAGATGGAGAGTATGAAACGGACAAAGGGCGCCAAGAAGAGAAAGGAAAAACTCGAGAAGCTGGAAAAGGCACGCTTCAATGCCAACTTGGTTCAGTTGACGACGGCCAGCACAAGCGGTACACAGGGCGCTGATGCGGTCAAAGATCGATGGGCGGCGCTGAAAAGCCATGTCCAGACCAACATGGAGGTCAGGCCTGAGTTTGCGCAGCAATAAAGCCAGCCAGTCTGAGACAAATACCCTTCCATGTGCATGTACATGCCTTTACAGCGGTGGGCGCAACGGCGATTGGTCAGTTGCGGGCGCCAGATGCGTCGATTCAGTGTGAATCACATTGCCATCGTCTGTAGCTTCTCGACCCATGACACTATACCACCTGTGTCATGCATACGATACGAGGACCAAGTCACAGGCCCGGAACCCATGCTGCGGGCCATGTTAGTAGGCACAAAAGCACGGATAGCTGTGGCGGGAAATTTTCCAAGCACGGTGTGGTTACCTAACCGTACTCGACAGTTATACATGGTCAAGTCGTATACATAACCATGCGATCAAAATGCCGAAGACTTCCAGTCTTGATATCTTCACTACGACCCAGCGTCGTCTCCTTCCATCAAAACCTCTAAAATCACTGACTCGGACCACTGCTGAAACTCGGAGAAATAGAGTGATTGTGCAAGCGTGAGAGGCGATATACCAGATACATGTATAATTTAAAATCTAGTTCGCAGTCCCATCTTCCCTCAAATCCTAAAAGACCAACAGGAAAAGGAAAAAGCCATTCAAAACAGAAAAAGTCTCTAGTCACATAACAATCCTGAGAGCAACCAGAAGAGAAGGGGTCGGGTATCGAAACACATACAACAGTGAATAGGAAACAGGTTTCCGATATCACTCCCAAACTCCCTTCACATAAAGGAAAAACCAAATATACAGCTAGATGGTAGCACAAAATCTTCTTTCCTCCAACAAACCCAAAGCACAGCCAACAAAGGCAGACTCAAACAACCGTAAAATTCCGCTGAGGATAATTATCCAGCTGGGTCATATCCTGAATCTCGGGAAACCAATGCTCAAATAGTGCCTCAGCGTCCTCGCTCATCTCCTCATCTATACCTTCAGGTGTACACTCATAGCATTCAAACCGGCCCACACGTCGATACGTGTTGTTACCCGAGGCCGCGGGTTTGAGCACGATACCCACAATCGATGAGCGGAACGTCATACTCACAAGGATACACACTAGCGTTTCGCCGTCCACTAGCGCATCTTCATCGCAGGGCGGTACGATGTCTGGTGTAAATTCGACAGTCATGCTGTTTCTGGCTAGCTTGTACGAGTGTTGTTGTTGTGACGAGGGCTTCGAAGCCGTGCGAAACACTACTTCTGCTGCCATGGCGCCTGATAGCTCGAGGGGCTCGCCCATAATCGGTGACCACGCGCTTGCACGTTTGCCCTTTGGTCCAAATGATGCCCTGCATGCGAGATCCATTGCGCTTGTGTTATCGAAGAAGATTGGGGCGCCTTCGACTGATGCCCAAGACCAGCTTGGGACGTTCTGACCTTGACCTAGCTTGGGACGCCGGCACCGTGAGCTGTCGTTCGGATACCAGAGAAGTCCTAGCGTGCTGAATGTCCACTGGCCAGCAATGTAGCCTGATTGCAACGCAGGTGAGAGCATTTTCGCGATGCTGGCCACCGCAATAAGCCGGTCGCTATCGTGAGTGAGATGCCTCGCCGTATATTCTGTTATGATGTAAGACCAGAGCTGTAGCGTTTCCTCGCGTTTCCGTAACAGTTCTTGGTGGGTGCCATTTGTGAGATTAGTGGAGGCCAGTTGGTTGGTGACGCTATCCATCCGGTTAGGGTTCAGGATGCCATTGCCGTTGGCTTGTTGCGGTCCGTTGAGTGTTTCTGCAATGACCTTGCCTAGCTCATGCTTAATCTGATCAGTAGGTCGCGAGTCAAATGCGCTGTCCTCTATACGTCCGCATTCGCACTGGTAGCCTTCGCGGCATTCAAGGATCATCTCACTCTTTGTGAAATGGAGCACACGCGTGGAGAGCAAGCGTTCGGTATAAGGCCAGGCATGAACTAGTAGAGGGGTGTCTAGATTTGCTTCTTCAGTTATGTTGAAGGGCAGTTCCCATTCGTTCATATGTGAATTGCCATTGAAAGGAGCTTTAAAGCCGTAGTGACTTGGCTGTTCTCTCACGTTGATGTCATGCATCAAGCCCTTGACATCGGTTGCTCGAACCTTATACGGTTGGGTCTTGGCTGGGAATAGTGGCTGGATACTACTGTCAGATGCGGATGTTGCCGCGAGTGTCAAGAAAGCATTTCCAAAAACCTCATCCATCCCGAGTGAATCCTCGAGCTTCTCTTGGACGTCATCTTGTATTAAGCAAAGGCTGTCGACGAACAACCACCGGAAGCCGAGCGCCCGGGTGAGGAACACGGCTTCTTGGTATGCCCTCGGCAAGGTTGACCACGAAACGCTCTTTTTGTGAGACTCCAAGGTTTCCAGAGTGGTTTTGGGTATGTTCTCAGCGGTTCCCCAGATATGGCTCACGGCCACATATTCGCCATATTCGTATCTTCTTTCGTCTTGGATATACTCACTTTCGTGTAGTCGCAGAGTCTTTGGGTCGTCGCCCATTGACACATCTAGAATGCGCTTGGGCAGCGTAGAGGGTCTACTTCTGCGGCTACATGTAGCGTGATTATCGAAGCAGTTCTTTATCATACTCCGTGCTGTCATCAAGCCGATGTTTTGCAGAGGAGTTTCTGCCAGATGTCGGCCTCTTCCAATGGCCGAGAAAGGTGACTGTCCTTCTGTACTGGTGTAAGTATAAATAGATACGTGATATAGACCAGCCAGTTGGCGAAGAAATCGGGTAGTCTTGTAAAAAGACACGTGGCACATACCTTCATCTGTGAAAAATTCCAGTTTGAGATCTGCAGGGCCGACGGCGTGGTCATGGTTCCCGTTTTGGCATTCATCATGGTCTTCGCTGTCCTTCCATCGAAGCTCGACCGAGAGATGGCCCTGAAGGTTTCTCTCTGGTTTGAGACTGAAGGATTCAGCCGTCACCCGGATTCTATCGTCATTCGCACCGGCAAATCGGTCGCCATGCAGCAAAATGCCATTTAGGAGAAGTGCGCACGCTTGACAGGCATTTGAACTTGACTTCAGCGTCGACAAGCTGGTGTTGACCCAGGCCAAGGCTCCCGCACTGCTATCTTGGGCGCCGTGAAGCCCATGAAAGTGGTTCTGTAGGCCTTTGCATGTCGCGCAAACGGAAACCATGGCGGCGTAGATGGAAAAGAGTGGATGGTCGAGATTACGAGAGTTGCGTGAGTCGCCAGAGAGGGGTAGTTCGTTCCGCGGGGCAGGGTCAGCGGCAAGACTAGCAGCCGTAGGAACGGTAGGGATTCTGTAACTGCAGCGGATCTGTACCAGGTAACACTACCATGTGCCAGCTGAGCTTCCTTTTATCGAGCTCCACCGGCAGCTTCACTAAAGAGGTCTGCCTGCTGTCGCCATGCTCATATCTCTTCCGTATAGTTCGAAGACCCACGACTGGAAGTCAGACCGCAATGCAAGTCTGAGCAGCTGAAGCGCCACCCAAGTATATATCGAATACCGGTACGACTACCTTTAGTACATACACACGCTTTCGGGAACATGAATAGCCCCGCTTGGACTCTGTGGGTTACAACAGGGGGCCTTATACAGGAACTCCCCTGGCGTCGATCGATCCAAGGCGAGCTGAGGAGAACGCGTTACCAGATCTTGCTAAGGCACATATTGCAATGACTCGCCCGCAAACTTGGCAGGCTTCTTCTAAATCACCTCTCGACATTCCGCATCTCGCTCATTGGTCTCCCCAGGATTTTTATCTCTCAACTGCTGGCTTTACAACACTAATGTTGTTAGGATCAACACGTCACTGCGCTCTTTCCTTCACATATGGCACTCGACACTGTATCAGCTGGCTAAGTGCCCTAGCCAATTATAATCGTCAGTCATCGGGACTAACTCCCAAAGTGATTCAGATGTCAGCAGCAAGCCAGGTTGCCATCCACATATGAGCAGGTTCAACTTGCTCACATATACTCGCGATATGTGGTCGTGACCGTAGTCGTCACCATCTTGGATACCCGTGCCTAGCTTTTAGTTCATTGACCCCACCAGGCATCCAAGCGCATGCACAGCGTGTCTTACATGCAGCAACGTGGCTGGTGCCAGATTCGGTCATATTGCTATATGTTCAGACTCGTATTGGTCTGCTATCAGCCTGTCAGACTCTTAAATTGGCTTAGATAATTTGAATTGGCTCTCCAAGCCGACAAATAGTTGCAAGAGGAGGTCTGGCGCTTACGTTGGCTAGACAATCCAGAAAATAAATGCAAGTTCCCACTTTTGTTCATTTCTCTGGTCAAGCGTTCCGTTCAATGAGTTTCGCGGATGTAACTGGTGACGGTGCTCTCATGCCTTACGGATGATGTCCTAATACAAAGAATAAATAACTCTACGTTACTACCAGCACTGTTTGGGCTGTAAAGGTCCGATCCTAGAGCCACGGCTGCAATGCTGAATCGGATTCTGGATCAACAGGATCCGCCACATTCGTCTGGCTTTGTAGTTTGGCACAAAGGCTGATACTCGTAAAGGTTGCGCGCTCAGCCACAGAAAGAAGTGGCAGACCAGCTTGGCTTGGATATTGAGATAGCGTTGGATCTTGCTCCAGCTGACCCTGTTAGCCTATTCCTGGCAACCTGATTATGCAGGTGTCATTGTTATTGGTGTTTCCATCCCATATCTGCCTGTCTTGGGCAGCTCTCGTGCACGTGTTTCGTACTACTATCGAATACGGTTTAGCGCCACCCTGACTCCACACCGAGCCGCTGCTGCACGCGTTCCGAAAGCACGGCGTTGGCATCTCTCTCGATCACACCAACATGTCATCGGTTATTAGTTCTCTGCGCAAGCAAATTGCGGCATGCGAGGCCACATTGCAGGATCTGCGCCAACAGCTGGCGGAAGCCGAGCAGAACCAAAATCAGCCGCCCAAGCTTGTTCCACAAAAGAGACCGTCGGCCACCGACCCTACAGACCCTTTGGATCATGACATGAATTTCGGTGTACCTGATGATTTCCGCTCTGAAGTGTTTGCTATTCTGGATCAGGGTGGAAAGAAGCTAAAGCAAGACGAGCCAGACGAAACCCAAAGATGGCCGCTTGAGAAAGACGAATACAAGAGATATGGAAGACAACTAATTATGCCAGAGATTGGACTCCAAGGTATGTATGAATTCAGACGAACGTCGTACGAAAACTTACATGTTTCAGGCCAGCTTCGTCTCAAAGACGCCCGTGTACTTATTGTAGGAGTGGGTGGTCTTGGGTGTCCCGCTGCTGCGTACTTGGTTGGAGCTGGCGTTGGCACTGTGGGCTTGGTCGACGGCGACGTGGTTGAGGAATCAAACTTGCACCGCCAGATCCTGCATTCCACCGCAAGGGTTGGTATGACCAAAGTCGAAAGCGCAATGGTCACATTGAAATCGTACGTCTTCACGGATCTAAAGACATCGTAAGATGCACACGGTACGCAACTGACGTTCTCTAGCCTCAACCCGAACGTCAAATTAGTTCCGCACATCTCTCGGTTGACTACCGAGACTGCCGTATCGACGTTCAGCGACTATGATCTGGTTCTTGATTGCACCGACACTCCAGCTTCGCGCTATTTAATATCTGATACTTGCGTCGTCTTAGGCAAGCCGCTTGTCTCCGCATCAGCTCTTCGCATTGACGGGCAACTAATGGTTCTCAACAACCCACCATTGCCACCAGGTAGTCCCGAGGGAGGTCCCTGCTACCGCTGTGTATTCCCCAAACCTCCGCCTCCTGAATCCGTGGTATCTTGCGGCGACGGGGGTATCCTAGGACCAGTCGTTGGTGTAATGGGTGTCTTGCAAGCCCTGGAAGCTATCAAGGTTTTAACCCAGAAGACGCCTGTTGGAACACCAGCAGACCCGCCTAGTCTCCTCATCTTTTCCGCTTATTCAAATCCCATGTTTCGCTTGATTCGCCTCAGAAGTCGGAAGGCAAAGTGCGCTTCTTGTTCGGCGAATGCGACAGTCACCAAACAGACGATAGAGTCAGGAAGCTTAGATTATGTCCAATTCTGTGGAAGTGTGCTACCGAATATGAATCCACTTTCACCAGAAGAGCGCGTATCCGCCCAGAATTACGCTAGACTACGCTCCGGAGTCAATCCTCATACGGGCACAGTATCAAACAGAGATAGCCACATTCTCGTCGATGTAAGAGAGAAGGTGCAGTTCGAGTTGTGCCACATTGACGGCAGTATAAACGTGCCGTTCTCGACCGTATCGGCTACGCGAGGCCCGGGTGCCAACAGCGGGGGAGAATACGAAGAGAATAATTGGGTCACACAGCTGAAGCAGTCTGAGAGGCCAATCTTTGTAATATGCAGATTAGGCAACGACTCCCAAGTCACCGTCAAAAAGATGAAGGAACTCGGGCTCGATCTGGGAGGGAAGCGGTACATTGGCGACATCAAGGGAGGCTTGAAAGCGTGGAGAAACGATGTGGAAAAAGAGTTTCCAGATTACTGAGCAGCTCTTATGCTTCTCGTACCATCTACACAATAAGAGCTTAATTCACCTTTTCCAGCGTCACCCTCCAGCCAAGCAGCTCCACGCTGATAACTTCATCGCCCTCAATATGAAACACAAAAGTGTCCAGCGGCTCCCTAACATACCTTGCCGGATCGCCCAAATTCCAACTCATGCACTCCAGCCCGCCCCACAGCTTCTTTGCTGGCGTCTTTTGATCTAATAACATCCTCCAATTCTCGGCCCCTGAACCCAGAGAGTCAGGGTCAGTAGGATAAAGCCTTGGACTGAAGTTTTTAAATGGAATTTTCTGACTCGCAGAAAGCGCCTGAAGGACTGGGACATTGTTGATTGTCAAGGCGTCGATGGAAAGCCCCGGGCCAGAAGTGGAAGAAAGAACCAGAGTGTCGTTGGATGAGGACGACGACAACTTGTAGGTACCCGCATATTTGTTCGCAGCTTGCGAGCGTGCTAGTGTATCTGCATAGGGCACCACCGCCGTCACCAGTGTGCCGAGAAGGTCTATCGACGTATACGACGTCTCACCCCCCGCGGCGTTCACCGTGATAGCAATGTTGTACTCTGGGATCAGAGCCACGTACGAGCCATAACCTGGCACACCACCTGCTTTTGTGTACACGTCGATTACGCGAGGAAACTCCAATGGCAAATCAGTGATGCGGAATATCTCCCACGCTACACCAACAAATTGCTGCATCGAGCGCAGAAACGTCGTCGGTTGCATCCAAGCGCGAAGTTGGCTTTTACTCATCAAGACGTTCTTCTGAAGCGCGTGAAGCAGCTTGAGCATTTCGTTTGGCGTCGACCACAGTCCGCCTGTTGGATTCAGGTTTGCAAAGTCGGCAACGAACCACGTCGCGTCTTCAGGGCGGCGAGGCAATATGGCCGCACCATCGTCCTTTGGCACGACAAACGTCGACTTGGGCATCCCAACGGGGTCGAGAATCAGCTTTTGTATGACTGCCTCGTAGCTCATGTTGTGAGCTGTCCCGAGCGCTTTGCCGAGGAGTATGTAGCCGATGTTACTGTACATGGCGCGCGAGTTGGGCGAATGAGGTGCGTACGCGGGGTTGTTGAACATGTCGAGAACTTCTTGGTTCGTGCAGGCACGACCGCCAGGGATGGGATCGCAGCCTGGGAGAGTGTTTGTGATGTTAGGGAGGCCTAGGAGAGCGGCGTCTCGGCCGTAGGCTAGGTCGCCTACGTAGCCCTGGAAGATTGTTAGTAAAGCCTCATGTCAATAAGGGGTAGGTTGAGTGGAACGTACAAAGCGACCAAGGCCAGAAGTATGATCTGTCAGGGATTTTATGGTGACATCTCCGTATAGCTCCTCGTTCAGCCCGGGAACGAACTTGGTAATAGGGTCTTCTAGGTTGATAGCATCTCTGCTGATCTCTAGCGCGAGAGCGGTAATCCACTTAGTGGCGCTCGCAATGCGGATCTGTGTATCAAACAGTGACTGGTTCACTTGCCGCCCGGGTGCCGAGTGCTCGTATTGGAAAATAGTGGCGTCACCAATGGATACTTGCACCGCAAACGAAGTGTTCTTCAAGAACGTGAAGTTTTGAAATACGGCGTCTGGGATGCTGAAATTTGAAGCATTGGGGGCCAGTGATGGTGGCGGAAGTATGGGGCCTGGAGGTGGGCATAAAGCAATGGTTGGCACGATGAGCAATGGAATGGTAGTAGTGATGTGAGACCGCATATTGCACTGGACTGTCGAAATTTGAGATACGCAAGGAATGAGGTGGGAATCAAGTAACTCCAGAGCTGGCAGAAGGTAGTTGTAAAAGGCGACATTGGGTGAATCTTATACTGTTCATCTCAACTGATATGGGGGCTAAGCTATTCGATGGATGCCTCAAAAAATGATCTCCATGCCCTATTGCACAAAGCCGGTATTGCTTTTGAAGAAGATCTGCATGGTGCATTCGCCGCCAACATTGTGTTCACTCTGTGGATATCGTGTTAGGCCTTACTGGGGGCCTTGATCCTGAAGTTACCATTCTGTCGTCCGATCATCGTAGCGAGAACACCTTTCGTAGAGAGCGCACTCTGGCGAGGAGTCTGTTATTTAGTGAAGAACCAAGCCAGATCCTACTATACTTTGCCTATACAGTAACACTCTGTTATACGAAGACTTTTGAAATTGAGATGTTGGCCATAGACGTGGCTATACAGGTGGCTGTGTACTCGTCATTCTGCCTTCTCTGCGTGGCCATTGGAGCTCGGTTGTGATTGGCTCACTCGTATAATCTCATTGCGGCTTGCGACAATAGCTCTATACGATCCAATTATATCCAGCGGTGCCTTGATCACAGAAGGTGAAACTGAACTCAATGAAGAGGACTAGTTATGCGTGAAAGATAGTTTAGTTAGACCGGGCGAGTTTAGCATGTGGGTGCGATTTCGCAGTCAACCGATGCGCTGTTCTATGGAGTATATATTCAAGAGTCTGGTGCAGGCTGGTAAACAGTGATCGTATCGTTGTGAGGCAAACTGAAAGACAGGCAGTTGTGCATCATAGCCGTGAGATGATGCGAGCGCCACTCTAGCTTGAGTGAACGAATCACGCTCACATTCAGGCGTCCAGATCTACTTCATAGAGTATCGATATTCAACAGCACCAGGGATAGCCTATCTAAATTCCAAAGAGAGTTATTCTTGGTTTTCCCGCCCCTCAGCGCATGCGCAGGAGTTTGGAAGCTTATTTATAGACAGGGCAGTACCACAGAACAACGGATGGCTCCGCCTTCACGGCGCCCTGCTCTGAGATGTGTGCTTTTTCGAAATGACAGCTTGTTAGTTGGTAAGCAATTCCTCAATTGTTTCACTAAAATCAAATGAAAAAATGCGCTACTACTCCAGGCTGTTTACAACAACCGTGGCAATTATGGCTCGCGGATTGGATGGGAACCAGAGGAAGGAGTTAGAAGAGAGTAACGATAGTAAGGTATAGAAATATGGTTTGGGTCGAAGTACTTGAGATGCATGGATATCCAGACAACATGGGCAAAGAGGAAGTGGAGACACTACCACTGCTGGCCATGGGGATGCAAACGCCGCGTTGAAGCGAATGCCTTCCTTCACCATAGTCGGGGACGTGAGTTTTTTTTGTAGACTATACGCTTAGGACCAAGACGAAAGCAAAGCCTGTCGTATTGAGAGCAGCGATAGCATGCAAAACATACTTTATCTGTATTATCTGTAGTTCTTAACAATACCACGTTTTGTCCTATACCTATGTAAATTTTGAGCTAATACAAACCTTGCTAAAGAAACATACTTTCCTTCAGCTATTGCGCTTCCACAAACTGGGCTTGTGCACACGACATAGTTTCTTAGTGCCGTTGCACCACCTATCAGCCTAAGCTGAGCTTGGCAGAGGCAGGTAATAACACATGTCAGTTGCCTCCGCATTGCACCTAAAAAAAAAGAAGAGCTAAACGTTTTCTTAACTCTGGGTATCTCTTGCACGCTTGTTGAATTAAGCTGTCGCTAGCTACCTGATATCAGCGGTGGTGCTACGTCACGAGTTGCTTGACTTTCCGTAGTGTCAGGAAAGCTAGGTTGAAAGGTTAAATTTAAGATGGTCAGGTGGTGTCGCGAAGCAGATAGCGGAAAAGCAAAAGGACAGGCCTGTGATCGAGTGGGATTTTGAAGGAGGAAGGGGTTTGAAGCGGGAGGATGTTGGTGGGTTAATAGGAAACAAGTGAATCAATGAACAGAGGCTATATACGTGTAGGCTTCTTTTTTCCCTTCTACCTAGTTCTGAGTGTCAGTAAGGCTGATGTAGAGTATACAGGGATACATGTTGGAGGATATCATATGCAAAGATCGATCGGCATGCCAGATCGGTAAAGTCAAGCCAAGCCTCACGATCTGCGCACATAGACTAGTCAAAATTTGGACATTCATCACAGTACGATTTGTTGACTAATCATTCAAATGAGAAATTTATCGTGAGAAGAACAGATGCAATTTTATACAGTCGCTATCTGTAATCAACAGAATATAGTGGTATCACATGCCCGGCCCGAGTCTAACCAAGACCTTGGAAATTATCTGACAATCAGCAATGAGGCAACAAAGCCGAGTATATGATGAAGAGTGCAGACTCAACGCCGTTGGATATGCCAGTTCCCCATGTAGTCCGATAGAAAGAAAACAAAAGTGAGAAAAAAAAAAGAAAACCCATTGCCCAATACGCCACATTAACTTCTCATGAGATCGCTGATTTCAAACTGGACTGAGAAACAGAGGGAAAAAAAAACAAGCGGTGACTGCTGAACACGAAAACGTTCGAAAAGGCTTCAACTGCTACCCGTGCTACTGTGCATGGGCATTGCTGGTGTGTGCATCACGCCACTACCACTTTGCATGCTAGGGTTTGGACCTTGCTGCTTCTTCTTTTCCTTCTTCGCCCAGCGCACTGTAGATTGATTAGCACATCATTTTGTTTAGTAGACGAGGTGTACTCACATCCGCAAGCATTGCAGAGTGTCTTGGGTCCATTTGGACCTTTCCGCCATTCTGGTGAGTCCAGCGTTCCGCAGTCGGTACACACATACTCATCGGCGATCTTTAGTTTCTTCTTCTTATCGGACGAGTTTCTGCCATCGCGATCTAGGGATATTTGTATGCCAGCATCACCACGTATGAGATTAGGACTAGCGTCGCCTGTACTGATACCCTGTGAGCGCTCACCGTCTCTGTAGCGGAGGCCAGTCAACATTTCGATTGTCTCGAGATGGTTGGCGCCCTCATACCGCGCCATCTTGTCGTTGATACTGTCGGGCTTACTAGCAGCGAGGGCTTCGTCGAGGTTTTGTCGTGTAAGGGCAGTATTTGATAGGACTGGTTTGGCTGGTGGGGGCATTTGCGCGTACGATGCAGCATCGGCCTGGCTCATGGTTTGGGTGATGTGTGACTCAGAAGCTGTCATGGACCCTGTGCCAGCCGCGGCCTTCTTGGCCCAGTCGTCCTGCTCGTCCTGCTCCTCGCGCTTGAGCTCGGCTATGCGCTTCATGAGACGTTCGTTTTCAATCTTGTGTTCGAGGAAGGAGTCGAGGAGGGCGGCGTTCTTGGTCGGGTAAGGGCGGGCCATCATGAAAAAGCCGCGGCAGTTGATGCTGTTGGGAGGCGCGAACGAATTTGTGTCGCTGCTGAGGTGCGGATGGCCATGGGACTCGAAAATAACCCAGGAGTCGTCGGTCTTGCGGAAGCGGTAGAAGAAGCGCAATGGGTTGCCGGATGCGATGGACTCGTTGAACTCTTTGACGAAGATGCCAATGTCGTCGGGGTGGATGAACTCGTTGATGAAGCGGCCCATGATGTGCGAGGGCTCCCATCCGGTCAGCGCCTTGCACGAGGCAGAGACGTAGAGGATCCTGCCGTCGGGGGTGAGGATGTGCAGCAGGTCGCGCAGCTCCTCGAGGACGCGCTGCGACCAGTTCCTGCGCTTGGTGAACTCGGTGAGGGTGCTGCCCGAGGGATTCATGTTGGGAGCGCCGAAGCCGGTGGGCAGCGGGCCTGCGCCTGCGCCCGTCATTTGTATGTCGTTGCTCATGGTGTTGTTTTGTGGTACGGCTGACTGCTGCATCTGTGGGTCGGCGAAGGAGAAGGCGCCGTTCTGGCCCTCGGCCCCATCAAGCGAAGACATGTCGAGGTCAATGTGTTGCATAACATCGTCCATTGGCAGGGCGCCCAGATCTGGACGATGGGGGTGCATAGGGATCCCGGCCATGGAGTTGAGGCCCATCTACAAGACAATCTTTCAGAATTACCCGGACTAGTCAGCAAGAGTGGGGTTGGGTCGTACCTCAGCACCACTGTTGGAGTATTGCGCCATGGCGTCGCGGGAGCACAGCAGCCCAACTCGGCATGCGACGAGGTACAGCGAGGCGGTGGAACAAAGCGAACGGGGCGTCTGCGCATGCCCGAGGAGGGAGTGGTGAGGTTTGCGGGCTCGCGGCGCCTGTTTTCATTACGGCGTCTGTCCTCACCGGCAAGGCTGCGCTTGGGGAACGATCACCGATGCTTCCAGCCACTATCCAGGCCTGCTCCGCTTGGCTCCGCCTGCACGATCACTACGTCACTACTCACGTGACACCGCGTCGCCCTGCCCGCCCACCCCAGGCTGCCGTCACGTCGCTGCGCGCCGAGCTATCTCCTCGACGCGACGCGCTGCCCCTCCTCTACCACTACAACCACCACCGCCACGCACGAGAGAGCGCAGTGCACACAGTGTGCACTCGCTGCCCTCGCCCCCTGCCGCCGCCATGTCCAAGATCGACCGCATGATGATCCAGGGCATCCGCTCCTTCGGCCCCGAAAAAGGAGAGACCATCGTCTTCACAGCACCGCTGACCCTCATCGTCGGCTGGAACGGCTCGGGCAAGACGACCATCATCGAATCGCTCAAATATGCGACGACCGGAGACCTGCCGTCCAACAGCAAGACCGGCGGCGCCTTCATCCACGACCCCAAGCTGCGCAACGAGAAGGAGCTGCTCGCCCAGGTCAAGCTGTCCTTCCGCTCCACCTCGGGCGTGCGCATGGTCGCGACCCGCAATCTGCAGGTCACCGTCAAGAAGAACGCGCGGAGCCAAAAGACGCTCGAGGGCTCCCTGCTCATGATCAAAGATGGCGAAAAGCACTCCATCTCGACCCGTGTCGCCGAGCTCGATCAAATCATCCCCCAGTATCTTGGCGTATCCAAAGCCATCCTCGACAATGTCATCTTTTGCCACCAAGAAGACAGTCTGTGGCCCCTGGCGGACCCTACAACGCTCAAAAAGAAGTTTGACGAGATCTTCGAGGCCATGAAGTACACCAAGGCCATCGATAACATCAAAATGATACGCAAGGACCGGAACATTGAGCTGGGCCAACTCAAAATCATCGAAGCCAACGCCAAAGAAGACAAGACCCGAGCACAGAAGAGCGAGGATAGACAGGCTAGACTGTACGATGAACTAGAGCAGCTACGCAATACGTACACCCAAGTGGACGAACAGTGCGTCGAGGCCCAGCAGAAGGCGAGCGACGCTTACAGCCATGCTGCGCGTTTTGAGCAGATTGTTGCTCAGCTACAAGCCAAGCGTATGACACTTAACATTAACCAGCAGAATGTTGCAGAGCTACAGGACAACTTGAAAGAGCTGGCCGAGTCAGACGAGGAGCTTCAGGACATGCTCAACCAGTACGAGGAGCGAGTTGCTACATACTCTACACAGGTCACAGAGTTCAAAGAGCAGTACCTTGAGCTCAAGAATGACCTCGAAGAAAAGCGCGAAGCGTTGGGAGCAAAGCAGAGCGAGATTGGAAAATACGAAGCACAGAAGGAGCATCATGAGCAGAATATCCAACGCCGTGAGAATGCGATAAAAGAAGCCGCAAAGAGACACTCTATCCGAGGTTTTGATTACGATATCGCAGAGAAACAAGTGGGAGATTTTCTGCAAATCTTAAACAAGCTCTCCCGCGACCAGAACAGAGCTCTAGAGCGCGCACGAGAGGAGACTCAGCGCGATCTACGCGAGGCTCAGGACATCCTCAATCAGCTGAACACGCGGAAATCAGGGCTTGGTCAGAGCAAAGAGTCCGCACGCAGCCAGATCGCAACTAACGATAAGCGTATCCTGGAGCTCCAAAAGGCCACGAACCAGATCAATGCGGACGAAGGGAGCGAGGCTATCCTGCAGGCCAAGAAACGAGACGTTGAGAAGCAGCTGCAAGATGCAACGGCTGCAGCAACTTCGGAGCGGTACAACGAGCGCATAACAGAGGTCTCAAGTAATCTAAGGACGTTGGAAGACCGCAAAGAGCGCTTGACGACTGAATTTGGCGACGCATCAAAACAGGCTCGAGAGTCTGCCTCCATCGATGTCAAACGGGAAGAGCTGAAAAACCAGCAACACAGCTTAGCGACTATGAGAAATGTCCACAACAAACGCATTTCCCAGCTTGTCGATTCAGAATGGGATCCAGCTACCCTGGAATCGACCTATCAACAGGTGCTTTCCGAGAAGGCGGAGCAAGTGAAAGAGGCCGTGTCCCGCCGTGACATTGCGCAGACAAAATTGAATCAAACTACTTTCCAACTATCCAACGTGGAGTCGCAGCTAAAACAGAAGCGAATGGATCTCCAGAAATATGAGACTACAGTCAAGGAATCCATACAGAAGGACGACATATCCGACTTCGATGAGACTTTGCAACAGCTTGAAGAGGAATATGAAGCACTCTCTTCAGACAAGGCCAAGTTTGACGCACAGATTGATTACATGGGCAAATGCTTAGAGTACGCCGAGAAGCACAACATCTGCCGGCTTTGCAAGAGGACTCTTCATGACGACGAAGAGGAAGATTTCACAACGGCTGGATTCATACAAGGGCTAAAAGACATCATCGCAAAAGCGAAAAAGAACATGCAGGCGGATAACGCAGAGGAAGTATTTGCAGAACTGGAGGCTGCTCGCGGTGCTAAGCCTAGCTACGAGTTGGCAAGCAGACTTCGTGACATTGAACTTCCAGCTATGCAAGCGAACCTCAGTAAGCTAACATCCGAGCGCGACATTCTCAACAAGCAACTCGAAGACCAAGATTCTGTTGTCTATGAGCTGGAGGCTGCAAAACGAGAGGTTGAATCCTTAAAAAAGGAGGTCCAAACTATTGTCGGGTACTACACTAGGGCACAGGAACTCGAGGGCGAAATCAAGGAGCTGGCACAAAAGCAAAAGTCTGCCGGACTCTCGCGCGGGATTGATGCTATTCAGACCGATCTGCAGCAGGTTTCTAATGATGCCCGCGATGTAAGAAACACACTCGAGCAACTTACTGCTGCAAGAGAAAAGTCACGCAGCAATATCAACACACTTGAATTGAGTGTGCGTGATATCAGCGCCGAATTGAACAGTGCTCAGTCCAAGCTGAAAGAGAAGCTGGCTCTTGCCGACCGCATCGAGGAGTTGAAGAAGGAAAACAACAAGCAAAGAGAGGCCATCCGTACCTTTGATCAGGAGATTGACAACATCGACCCTGAAATTGAGCAAGCGCAATGCAGATACGACGATATCAACAATCGCGGTAATGAGCGTGTGTCAAGGGCCCATGACGAAGCCTCCAAACTATCGGACAGCGTTCGCCAGCTCAACCAGACGAATGAAGCCATTACTGCCTATATTGAACGTGGCGGTCCGCAACAACTTGCTCAAACTCACCGAGACATTG
>JAODYC010000034.1:95433-106745 GCA_026262405.1 Curvularia hawaiiensis
CAGCGACAACCTGCGCTACCGAAAAGCGAAACGCGCTCTTGAGGGCTTGGAAGTGGAAATTCGAAAACTTGAGGAGCAGGGTGCTGAGCGCGATAAAGAGCACTACGAACGTGAAGCTGAGCACTGGGATCTTCAATATCGCGAGTTGAATATCAAAAAGACAGGCTTCGAACGTGACATGAAAAACAAAGACGATCAGTTGGCAGAGCTTATCGAAGAGTACAACCAGCTCTACAAGGATTCCGCTCAGCAGTACCGCGAGGCACACATCAAAGTCGAAACTACCAAGGCCGCCATCGAAGACTTGGGCCGTTACGCCGGCGCTTTGGACAAGGCCATCATGAAGTACCACACTCTGAAAATGGAGGAAATCAATCGTATCCTTGCTGAGCTCTGGCGGAATGCATACCAGGGTACTGACGTCGATACAATCCGTATCGCCTCTGACGGGGATGGTAAAGGCAACCGGACATACAACTACCGTGTTGTGATGGTTAAGCAAGACACAGAGATGGATATGCGCGGTCGTTGTTCTGCTGGACAAAAGGTCCTCGCTTCCATTGTCATTCGTCTCGCACTAGCTGAATGCTTTGGTACCAACTGTGGTCTCATTGCGCTCGACGAGCCCACCACGAACCTCGATCAGCAGAACATCAAGGGACTCGCAGAGTCTTTGTCTCAGATCATCCAGAGTCGCCGAAAGCAAGCCAATTTCCAGTTGCTTGTCATCACGCACGACGAACAGTTCTTGCGTGAGATGAACTGTGCTGACTACACGGATGTTTATTGGCGTGTGGGAAGAGACGCAAACCAAGAAAGCTACATCGAGCGTCAGAATATTGCTGAGGTAAGTTTTCCAACCTCTTTTGGATGTTTGTACACCACAAGCCCAGTTTTGTGTTTGAAATACATGGGACATGCGCTAACACAATGCCAGGTTACTTAACGTGGGAATCGATTTTTGGTGTTCTAAAAGTGAAGCGTTATGTCTTTGCGGCCCAAGCTGGTCCTTTGATGGCTGGTGTTAGTAGTCCCTGGCGTTACATAGAAATCATAGCGACGGAGTTTGCACTATACCCGTTACAAAATGGGCCTTTGCTGCGTTATGAGGGTATTCGTCTCGTTTTGCGGTACACGCATGGGACCCATGATGTTCATGTCAATATAATAGTAAGTTGCATCGACTGTCTTTGAGTCAAGTAAAAGATGTGTTGGCATTTGCCTGGGTTCTCATGTTGCTTTTCCCCGATGCATGGTAACAACTCCAGCAATCGTGCATTAAGCCTTCTCAAATCCTCGCGCAAGAGACAATTGAGAAGGTAAGTAGCGGAATTCATTAGTATGCTATGCTCACCATCTTATTCGACCAGACGGCAAGACATCAACGGGCAACTGATTGCTTAATTCTCTTGGATGCATGCTACATCTATTGCAGATTTACAAACAATCCTCCGTCGACCAACAGCTGGGCACCATTGACATAGGAACTCAAGTCACTGCCCAAGAAAACGGCCGGGCCAGCAAGATCACTTGGGACACCTGTTCGACCCAATGGTATCCTGCCTTCCATGTACTTTCTCTTCTCTTCGTCCTCCAGATCCTTCTCGTTAAGCTGTGTCTTGATTGTACCAGGCAGCAGCGCGTTGCACCGGATGTTGTGTTTTCCCAGCGCGCACGCTGACGACTGGATGAGTGAGAGGACACCGGCTTTGGTCGGTGTGTAGTGACCTTGGTACGCGCCTCCGACGAGCGCGCTGATGGACGAGACGCCAATTATGGAGCCACCGGGAGGCGATTGTGTGGAGAGTTGCTTTGCGCCAGCTTGGATGGTGTGGAAGGCACCGGTGAGGTTGGTGGTTAAGGTGGAGGTCCAAAGATCTTCGGAGATACTGAAGAGTCATTTGTCAGCCTCCTTCTTCTCAGTGCTTTATGAATTGTATGAGAGATATCAATGCATACTCTAGAAACTCCTTGAATTCACAGATGCCTGCATTGCTTATCACGACGTCCAGACGCCCCCATCGCTCCACTACAGCGGTTACCATTTTCTTGCCTGTCTCAGGATTTCCGACATCTCCAGGCACTTCTACTAGCCTCTTTTCTATTTCTTCTTTGCTCACATCCAGGTTACTCGCGACTTCTTCGACCAGAGTGCGGTAATGCGAGGAAGACTTGTCGTCGCCCAAGTGGTTCACTGCGACGTTTGCGCCATGCTGCAGGTATCCGAGGACAATGGCACGGCCGATACCTGTCACACCGCCGGTAATCATCATAGATTTACCGATCAGCAGCTTCGGCGTCTCTGCTACTGGCTTCGTCCACAGACTGTTCTTGCGTGCGTGCGACATGGCTAAGGTATGTAACTGCGGAGTGTGGGGTAGAGGGTGAAGCGATATTCAAGTGTCAGGAGCATGCAAAAGCACTTGAGGCGCGGTGGCTATACTGCAGGCGGGCAGAGGAATTGGGGCCATAGTGGCCCGTCAAGGGGCCACGAGATATGTACATGCCGCTATGCGCAAAAGGGCCACGATAGGTCCGAGGAGGTGAAGTTTGGGCCGTCGGTACATTCATATGCCGAGACAGTCTTGGCAAACTGCGCAACAGACGCGAAAGGCCTCCCATAGTTTGCCGTCATAGTTGGCCACTCACGTCGCAAACTATCCCGATGGTATACTCTTGGGACGACAAAGAAGCTATATGCTATCGGCTCTATGTCGACGAGCGCAAGAGCCTTGAGGAAGTTATAGCATATTGGGAGACTCGGGGTTTTACACCAAGGTATGTAGGATTCTTGCGCTATTGCATCTACAGGTCGCCGTATACATTGCAGGCATGTGCTGATCTTCTTGCCCATCTCTGTACCCTACAATACTAACTATGTCCCTCTAGTAAGCGCGCGTTCCAGACGCAATTCAAGGTTCGTCGCTCATCAACACCTTCGTTCAGCCATGATTAACACAATGCCAGCGGTGGGACTTCCCAAGCAAGCAGAACCCAGCGCACAAAAACCCCGCCCTCGTCGCACGCCTCCAGCAACTATGGGAGCAGAACTGCACTCAGAAGGAGATGATGGACACCCTGCACACTGAGGGCTTCGAAATCAGCGATCGGGAACTGCTTCGTCTGCGGCTCAGGCTTAAACTCTTACTCAGAGAACGTGTCTCGAAACCGAAGAAGGCGCCGACAGCCGACGGACGGATACAAAAGAAGGCAAAGAAGAAGGGACCCAAAGTCATACCTGGCAAAGGCCTTATAAATCAGCTGGGAAACGCGATACTGGCAGAAGAGTCTTCGAGTGAAGGCGAGAGTGAGGAAGAGCGCGAGGTTGACGAACAGTCAGCAGAGCAACCAGAAGAAGCGCGGCCTATAATTCCTGAACCTGATACTACAGGCTTGAGCGCAGAGGAGGTGCTTCGGAAGCAGTTGCGCCAGCAACAACTCCAAGCCGAGAGCGATGAGAAATGGCGCACACGGAAACGACGACGACGAACTCGCGGCTGGGCAGGGCTGCCAGCAGATGCACCTGGTGAGCCTCCTCGGTTTCCGTCCGAAACGACCATCGATGAGGCAAAAGCATACCTTGGTCTAGATAACGACATGTACCGCGAGTTACGAGAGCGGTTTCTAGAGATTTGTAGAGCCGAAGACGTTGTCAAGAAGACAGCCTCTGGCCCTGAAAAGTGGGCGCAGATTGTGCAGCAGCTCATCAAAGAAAACGACCACTTGACACAAATCTTTCAACAGGAACCTGAAGTGCTGCAGAGCAACGATGCGTTGTTTCGACCAAAGGGTCAACGGGCCTTGTCGCTGGATGTCATCTGCATGGACGTGACGAAGCGGCTGCGAACCTTGAATACACGCATGAGCCTCGCTGATGCGAAGAATATCCTTGGTCTCAATCCCGAGCAAACGAGACGCGTACGAAGCGCCTTTGCTGATAAGCTGAAGGGAGTGCACTTCACGAACAAACTCGAGGCGGGTGAAGCACAGTGGACAGAGTTGAAGCAGGCTTGGGTTAATGAGTCTGAGCTATTAGTTAGGGCACTTACACAAGGCGAAAGCCACCCGGACTGTGATCGGAAATTAAGGGCTCTCGAAGTCTTGGCTCGAGATGTGACGAAGAGGCAACGACAAGAAAACGCGGCTAAGGATCCTAACAAGAAGAAGCAAGCCCATCAAGGGCCGGGACCGGGACCTGCACCGCCTGTTATCACGCCGCATCCGACGACACAAAGTAAAAAGGAAAGACCACTAGAAAGCGTAAGCCGCGAAGAGGCGGCGCAAACAACGTATGCAGCCGCACCTTCGTTGTCCACTGCTTCAGATCTGCAGATTGATCCATCTCTGCTCCTAGCCGCGAGTGATGCTGCTATTATACCCATGTCAGAGTACCAACCCCCACAGCACTATCAGCCTGGGCAATATCAGCCCGCCTCCCAGCAGCCACCCCATCGTCCACTTGACCAATACCAACAACAGTACTACTCAGCCTCCAGCGTCTCCATGCCGCTACCAATCTACTTCCGGCTCCATCCGCACTCTTCGACGCCCTTGCCTTCGAAATCTGTTTGGCTCTCCATTCTTCAAACACCATCTGTAGCTGAATTACAGAACCTGGCGATGCGTGAGCATCCTGGCACGGTGGTACACAAGCTAGAGGGCCTAATCTCGTACAAAGGCGACCAGGAAGAGAGGGAGGTGGGTGTTGAGGTTACAGATGATGAGGAGTTGGGTGCGTATCTAGGGCATGTCAAGAAGGGTGCACAGGGTGTGACACAGGAGAAAGCGACGTTTGTTGTGTTGCTTGGGCCTGGAGATGAAGGAGGTGGTTATGTTTAGGTTCGAGAGGTAGTGTAGCGTGGGATTTGAGGCCTTTGGTTTTCGGTGAGGACTTCATCATGAAACAGGTTATGGAATTGGAGTTGTCCGAGAATTCATTTTATCCTATATTTCGGCCTGAAGTCATCTCAGGGCTGGGCCAAATGTAACCTTAGGCAGTATTGTAACAAAAGAATCATTCTATAAATTCATTTTCAATGTCTCACTTGTGTAAACTTTCACCGCTGAGTCCCCTCATAGACCTAGCAAATCCCCAGATGCGTTCATACCTATGTGTGCAAACATAGTGTATTCCATCTAACTCATATGTCTTATGTTCCAATATCAAGTGTCTTTAAATCGCTCTTTATACGTCAAAGATGTTTCTTCTCATACTATGCCATACATCTCACATACGAGGACGAGAAAGGACTTGTACTTCAATGAGGAGTATTAGAGAAATGGATTCTCAACGGAGCAGCTGATATATTGCCAGATCTATGCGACTACAGGTTTAAGCGTAAAAATGCTGGATACTATTCTTAGATATCAGTGTACGAATAATAATGGCCTTTCAAGGGCCAAATATCAGAGTAAGTACATAGTGAGGTAATTTTAAGCGATTAATGAAGGGGGAGCGTCTCTTATTGTTTCTGGTTAAACGATGACGAGTGGGATAACACAACGTGTGAGTACGAAGGACGCATGAGTATGAGCACCTTGGTCATTCTTTTTGCAAGGCAAGTGTGGTTAATTCTAGCAGATTGCTAAACTTCAACAAAATCAGCATGAGCTCTCACACCAAGCACCCACGAAGCCATTTCTTCACTTACGAGAGAAAAAGAGCCACGATGTAGAAAGGTTCGTGAAAAGTTGTAGCAGATATTTCATAATGTGTTACCTTAAACTCTCCACCTCACAACTCCACCGCATACGCCTCACACGCCGTTCGCCACCAAATCATCTCCCTCTCATCCGCACTCAACCCCCTTTCCCCCATCCACATCTCCACCACCTCCTTCCACAACCCCCAGTTTCCCTCTTCCCCCTTGGGCCCACCAACGTTACACACAGGCCAATCGCTGCCAAACAGAATGCGTCCGGGGCCAAAACAATCAAACACGTGATTGAAAAAAGGAGACAGCGTTTTCACTAGCGTGGGTACATCTGACGGCGTCTCGGGCACGAATTCGTTGAGGCCGCCCGAGAACTTCATGTAGACGGCTGCATCGTCGGCGAAAGCAGCGATACTATCGCGCCACTGGCGGGTAGGAACCGGTGAGGAAGGGGAGAGCGGGTGTTTAGCCAGATGATCTGTTGTTGTTTTTGTCTCTTTAGCTCTCTGTCATGATGTCGACTCCCGAAAGGCGAAGAAAAAGGGGTTGTGAACGATACAGGAAGAGGAGAGAGAAAGAGAGGCAAAAAAGAAAAGACTTACTCAACACAAACCTCACACCCTTTCCCCTCTCCACACCCTCCCTCTCCTCGTCCTTCCTCACACGCGAAATCAACCGCCCCACTACTTCCAGCGGTGCATACCCATCCCGATTCACATCAACCCCTACATCAAAGCTCCTCCCCGCATTCTTCCCCCCTCCTTCCCTCAAAACACTCAGATTCCTCACCCACGCCTCTGCCTGCCCACCCTCCTCGACCACTTTCTCCACGCCGCCCTCTCCCTTTCCCTGTAACAGGTACCGGAAGCCCACGACCCTAGGCCAGAGGCGTGGTCCAGCCGTTTCCTCGGCAAGTGCCATGTAGCGAGAAAAGAGGGCGGGAGAGAGGTGGAAAGGGGCGTAGATGACACATCCTTTCATTTTCTCGGCTTCGGCGGCGGATCCAAAGCCATCGCCCGAAGCAGGTGTGGCTTCGACAATGCGGCGGAGAAATTTGATTTCCTCGAGGGGTTGCAGGGCCCATTGAGTGAGGGTTTGCGTCGTGGCTTTTTCTTCGTCTTCTTCACTGCTGCTGCTGCTGCTGCTGCTGCTTGCGGGAAACGGGCTAGGTAGGTACCGGTCTGTTTCGACGTATATGAAACCGGCCGGGGTGGGAGAGGTAGTAATGGAGAGGTAGTCGGTTATTCCATGGCGTTTGGAGAGAAAGTGCCCAGGTTTCATCCAGCCGTGGTCGGTGGGCGATGTCGCGGTTGCGGGCCAGAGGTGTATGTGGGAGTCCAGAATGCGTTGTTGTGATTGAGACATATTTGATTTTCTTTCAATTTTTCTCCCTGTGAAGTGATTGTGCTGGATGTTTATTGTATTTTTTGTTATTGTTATCCTTGTTAGTGATGTGAGACAGGCAGTGCACAGGGATAGACACAGAGACTGGTCGCACTCTTGCCGGAGACTACAGTGTAGAAACAAGGACGAAAGACAAGTTCACGAGCACTGAGAACAACATCCCAAAGGATTGCTTTGATATTGCTGCTGCTACTATGACCCTGAGTCGCTCCTCGAGTGACTTGCCATTTGGCGGGGTAATGAGCTCCGAGGAGCGCCGCTACTACATCCGCCCAGGTCTACAGTCTCTTTGAGAAACAGAAGACAGAAAGTATAGACACACATAGAGTGTGTTTTACTGGGTTGTATACTACTCCATCTGCAGAGTCAACTGAAGATTAAGCTGGATTGACCATCGACAAGCTTCACTTACCAAAGCTTCATGCCACAATCGCTGCGGTCCCAGACAACCTCAAACAACCAAAATGGCTTGCAATTATCCACCTATAGCCAGTATTTGAGCATACATCATTGATATTTCAGACACTGTGTATCCAAGTATATTGCATATCCAGCCAGAATACACTGACAGGGGTCGCCTGCCTTCACTGACAGGGGCGCGATAAGACATCGCCGATGCAAGCTTGAGCTATACAAAATCACACACACCATCTGCATGACATGCATACGGATTAATCGGGGTCCACGAGTGGCTCTACGGCATCTGCGAGACCTGCATCTAGGCCTCACGGTCCCAAAGGGCGCAGCCATCCAAAATGTGTCAGACCAACGAACGCACGACGAGAATACTTCTTGCATGTCTCTTTACGCAAGATGCCGACAAAGTCTCGACATGGTTTCAAGAGGGCAGTTCGTTTCGACCAGGGCTAGCGACAGGCGTGGGCGCTTACTTGTGCCGTGTCTGCCAGCCACACTTGGAGGCCAGGTGTTCAACTGCAGGCTGGTGGAAGCATACAGAAAAAAATGTGGGGTAGTTAGTAACCACCACAGTCTTCCGGGTTTGTGATGAATGCTAACCACATGTATGCGCTTTGGAGAACAAAACCGGAATGCATTAAAGCTTAGCAGTTTTTGTTTGACCCTGCGTTATTTGTGCCTTGGAAACACAGGAAAATACGTCGCCATCAAGTAATTCCCAAGCTGAAAGCGGGAAATGTGGAAGCGAAAGAGGGGTAAGCGGAGGAAAGAAAGCCGGAGAAGGGCCGAAGATAGCTCGCGCAGCTCAACAAACAAACGTGTCTCTTGTGCGTAATACGTGGGTGAGGCTCTGCTCTATTTCATGCAAATTGGGAGGTAGCGTGGCATGTGATGGGCGCGGCGTGTCTGCGGCCTCTGCCGAGGGTTTGGCATCGGCATGTCGCAGTACATATGTGAATGGTCGTGAATAAAAAAAAACGCCGTCGGCCGTGCGGGCCATCAATCTGTGACACCGTGGTGGCTCAACGTGTTCAACAGTCCCGATCCGCATCTCTGTCAACTCCACCAGTGGGCGAAAAATAGGTTCGGTATTCCCAAAAGAGAAGGCCTGGAAGTGGGTCGCCCTTGTTGGGTTGTAAGCATCACCTTGGAGTTGCTCGTGAAAAGGTCGGCACAAGCAGAATTTTGCTGTGCACTAGGCTTATTTTTTTTTCGTACCCACACCTGTTTGCCCATCACCCGCCAGTCTCCATTAGTGGATGTGCCGAAGTAAGCAACATTTTATCAAGGAAAACGACGGGAGTAATGTCTTACAGGTGGCATGCGGCAATAAATCACACGAAGCTTCGCATGCTGACTCGTATGACATCGTATACCTAAAGTGAACAGAGCCGGAGAGGCTATCCGGCAGTTTAAACACGATGAAGAAAAGGGTGGGGTTGAAAAGTCTGGATGCAATGAGTGCAGCCGTGATTGTGGAGAAGACAGGCAAGACCCTTGGTCCAGACGACAGTCGAGTCAGCGACAGGCTCAGTCACCCTGCACGACATTTTAGTGCGCTTGCTGTTGTGGAGTAGTCCGACGCCGTGTGGCTCGCTCGGGCCAAATGGCCGCCTGACAGGGATGCTGAAGAGGGTAGGTTGCCTGGTCAATAATATGGAGATGCGGCTGAGCGATTGAGTGTGGCTTGAATTGCACGCAGCGTTGACGTGCAGGGGCTGCAGGGGATGGGCCAGTTTGGGTGTGGTGGTTGTGTGGGGACAGCGAGTGAAGGTTTAGTACTGTAAGAGCGTTGTTCGACGTCGTCATCTTGCAAAGATCGACGAACCATGGAAAAGGCAATTCTTAGGGACGTTTTAGCGCACCCTGGATCGGCCAGGATCGGGACCCATCGTAATTGTACCGAGTCCATAGATGCTAGCAGGGGGATGCCTACAAAAGCGCATAATCCTACGGCGTTACTCGACGCGCAAGCAGTGGAGTTTGACCCTGTGAGAGAGGATGATGACGATATCACTGCGAGCACGACAGTGATTTATGCAACGGTGTTCCTGGAATGACTAGAAGCGGGAGTGTGCACGTGACGCGGGTAGACATTGCAAATGCCATGCTGCACCTTTTGAGCATGCCTGCCGTGTCAGTTTCGCCGCAACACCGCCCGTAGTGACGGCATGGGCACTTTGAGACTGACAAGAGACGATGAACAGTTCGCGCTTGCTGCTCGATCTCGGGTCGCGACCGGCTCGGCGCGAGCACTACGTCTGGCGTGTCCGAGTGGTGACGTCGATGGGCTTCTGGGATACATGGCGGCGGAGAAATTTTCTTACATGTGAGCAAATTGGACAGGTACAGCGTGGGAGAATTGGTAACAAGTTTCATCGAGACCGACGCTGTGGCTATTTGCGAAGAGCCGGGAATTGTTTTTGCTGCGCAGCTGGCGAGTTCAAGGTTTACTGCGCGAGCAGCCCACCCCAGATTATTCCAAGTGCAGTACTCAGCAGGCTGGATGGGGGCTAGCGCACATTTTTGTCAGACAGATGTGACCTGATCATGAGCAGATAGGAAAGGCCGGTATGCCAACCCTGCTACGAGTGTGGAACGGGTCCAGGCCTAGTTCCAGGCTGCATGTTCGATGTCGTCAGACGGCAGTCGACCAGCAAGACTCTGTAGGAGTAACCTCGCGGTTGTGATGTTGGTTGGTCGAGCCCAGCCCACTTTGGCCAGCATAGCATGTACGGTAGAGTAAGAATGGTGGGGGTGCCATGTCCCCTTGCATTGTACCAGTACACGATGCTTACTTGCTAGGACTCATGCTTCCGAACCCTCATGGGTAAGCGCAGGCTGCTAGACTAAAAGGCAATGTATGCGATGAATCCAGAGTTGTGTGCTTACCTATACGCAATAACCCGACAACGTGTGTCGCGCGTGAAGCGAAGGGTGCAGAGTTTTCCGCCCTTGACCCGGCTGGACGGGCGCGGAGGAATGCTGACAGGCAATCAATCGCAATGACAGCAAACACCAACATCAACAGTGGCGGCATCAACATCAGACAAAGGTTCGGTTCTCGGAACGCATCCAAGCCAGTGGCAAAAAGCGAAGAGTAAGGAGGGCGTGCTGGAGCCGCCAACGGGCGTCGTCAAGCAGGTAGCACATTAGCTGATGGCGCCATGCCGCGACCGCGTCGACGATGACCAGAGGGTGCAATCGTCGCGATGTGAGAGATGTCGCGACGGGCTGGGTGCTAGCTACGCTGTGGCGCGCGCCCAGACTGCAGCTGAGCTCTTTGGAGAATTTTGGATCGGCAGAGGCACCAATGAAAATGTTCCGTGCGGTGCTAGTATGGGGGTTGCTGGACACGGCTCACGAGAGTCGAACTGCGCGTCCGTGCCTCGGCCGTGTGTTGCAGCGGGGGCCCGGGAGGGCAGAGACATGCAGCGGGCTGGCGGCGAAGCGGTTGTGGACATGTGTACTACAGCGGCATGCGTGGTGGGAGTGATGTGTGCTGGGGAAGACGTGTCGCGGGGGCCATGATGGCTCCGGGCAGCTGTGACGAGTGGTGGAGAGGTGGAGAGTAGAGGGCGGCCGGCGTCGCGCCACGGTCGGCGCCAGGCTAGCATGGGAGCTTGCTGGCCTCAGGACACACAGGCCTGCGGGAGCGGGACGACGAGCATAAGGTTTGCTACAAAAAGGGTCTCTGCCGCACCGACTCGGTCGCCGTCTGGTATGTGCATCTGCAGAGGGCCAGAGGAACCGAGGGCGTGCTGTGTGTGTGTGTGCTGCTCGTAGGTACGTGCCGTTGGCTGGCGACGGCGGGTGATGCCGGCCGTGCCATGGCAT